>OZ018318.1:200889632-200956042 GCA_963969495.1 Ceratothoa steindachneri | reverse complement strand
GATTCATCGAACTCTCTATAGGAGAAGTGGATCAAACCCTCCTCTGTCGGGTGGCAAAATACCTCTCGTATGAAATTAGATAGAAAAAAATGGGAATGATCGTGTGCCCTTCCGGCCGCAACGACAACAGTTTTTCATCTGCCCACGAAGGGATCGGAGGGCTCGTTTTTCACGTATTTTCACATCTTCCATCTTTGTTATGATTAGAAGTGAAAGTGTTTAAGGAATTTCGAAACTTGACATTTTTATTTGTATTTTAGAGAACCCCCTTCTGCCCCCCTGAAGTGAGGCCACTGCCTCCCAAAAATAAAAAACCAACAATAATAATGAAAGAAAAACAATAAAATTAAGAACATAAAAGATAAACAAAAACCAAGAGACACGTTGAGAAGCCAAACGGCTCCCGGGTGCATGTAGGGGCAGGACCTGACCCTAATAAAGGGCAATTATGGAAAGTCATGATGAATGGACGGTCATGATGAAACTAATATTCAAGCGAATTAGGTGCCCTCCAGTCCCCAACACCCGTCAAGTGTTGGGGACTGCCTTGAGGCAGACCCCCCTTCCTATTAGGGTCAGCCCTTGACTATAGGGGAAGTCCCCTGCCTTAAGTCAAGATCTGACCCTAATAGAGGGCAATTAGGGAAGGGTTGTGAAGCAATGGCCGATCAAGGTAGGTCCCTCTGGGCCCCAACACCCGCGAAAAGCTCTGCCCTCATAATGGATGGAGGTCAGCATATTTATACAGAGTTAACTACCATCTCGATCCCGAGCACCCCAGTAGTCTCCTCTTTGAAGTCCTCGGGTTATTTAGTTTTCCCATAATTTTCGCCTACCTTAACTACACCAGTTTCTTAGGCAACCTCACATCACAAACTAAGGCAGAAATTCCCTCGTTGTATACTTTTTAGTTTTAAGGAAATAGCAATAATTATTTGTCTTTAGGTATCCTTAGAGGGAATATTAAAAGCCATTCATAATTATAGATTAACCAACGAGGGCATCACTGATAAAAATGTTTGTCGGGAGAGATCTTTAGAGAAAGTGGTGAAGATGGAGGAAGTGATAATGTGTGGGAGAGGAATAGAGACCGATCTTGCTGCTAGCATAGTGGCCAGGAGGGTACATAACTTCTAAATGTCAGATGCATCATGTTTATTTATGATGTAAATGATATTAAAGCGAACACAAACGAGAGCATCTCCCGCAGAAATTTTGTAAAGAGTGATTGGTAGGCAAAGTGGTGAAGTAAGAAGAAGTGAAAATTTGTGGGACATATATAGTCATAGGTTCACCTGAGTAATTTGAGGTCATTAGGAAAGGCGATGAGCTAGATAGCAAAAGACCTCTTCCGTGTCAGTAGAAATGAGAAACATTTATCATCATCATCATCACTAACTCTATAATTTGAGAAGGGGATCTTTTTGAGTATTTAAATAATAATTTTATCTTCGTTTGGTTATGACTTATGTTTTTTTATCAAAGTTATTTCTAATAATTCTTTTATAATATCAAAAAACAAAATAGTGAAGTTCAGAAATAAATATAAGTATCGAAATTTTGTGAATTTTTTAAAACCCGAAGAATTACAAATGGTGAAGTTCAGAAAATTTATTTTTAAATATCTTCTTCTATAACTATATTTTGGCAACGTGATATTTTAAAAGGGGGGGAAATTGAGTTTAGATTTCCTTTTTAAAATTTTTAGAATTAGCGAAGTTCAGAAAATTTATAAAAATTTAACCATGGCTGCTTTTTTAGATTTTAGATTTTAATCTTAGTAGCGAAGCGCAAGTGAAGTGGCGAAGCCATTGCCTGGTTATCTATATAATTATTAATGATTACACAGGTATGGGATGTTTTCAAAGTCTAACACATAATATTTGATTTTAGGCCAATTTTTTGCTCTGAATTAAAAACTCATGCTCATTTTATCTAAACAGATCAAGTTTTTGTAGGCGAATGTACACATAATAGGAAATTTTGAACTGAGTTATACACAGAAGGTTTACAGAATGTGCTAATTGATACCAAGAAGAGTACAACAGACAAAAAAGCGACTCGTGGATGAATGGTCTATTCAAGGAGTTCCGATTGTGTCTAGCACACACCGAGTCTCTTTTCAGGCACCAGCAGTAGTTAACCCAAAGGTTGACATCCCAACACCTTTGGTAACATTTCTCCATCACACGGATATCTTGGTGAAAGCGATCACACTCTCCTCCACAATTCTCGGAAAAAAAGTTTAGGTGGGACCGAAGGAAATGTATTTTCACTGACATGCGCGAACCAGGTTTGCGGAAATTCTCCATTAACTCATCAGCCGCCATCTCATACTGAGGACTTCTATGGTTGCCAAGGAAGTTTGCAATGACTAACTTCAGCAGGAGTTAGTGATTCATCAAAATTTGAGGACCATCAAATACACCTGCCTTCAGTTTATCCATGCTCACTCGTCGAAACTCTTGACAGAGAAAAGCAGATCCTTTACCTTCCCTGTCCATTGCCTTGACAAAGTTCTTCATCAAACCGAGTTTGATGTGCAGGGGTGGAAGCAATATTTTGCTCGGTTCAACCAGAGGGTGAGAGAGAACGTTGTGTGAACCGGGTTCTAATCCTTGTCTTGATGGCCAGTCTTGCCTGACATAATCTGGGCCGTAAACCCGACTGTCCCACAAGCACATAAAGCATGGATACTTTTTGTACCCACGTTGAAGGCCTAGGATGAGTCCAACAACTTTAAGATATCCACAAATCAACCATTTGTGTTCCTGGTAGTTGAGAGCAGACAACAGACGGTCTGTGCTGTTGTGGGGTTTCTTTCATTTCAGCTGAGTGTTCAACAGCGATCGATGATAACTTATTGCCATTTTTAAGAAGAAATGCCTTGAAACTTCTGTTAGATGAGTCAATGAAAAGTCTCTATTCCATAGCATTATACTTAAGGACCATTAAGTTAAGCAAGTCAGCAATTTTGTTACTGTATACCAGTAAAGAGGCCTTAGCAAACGTGAAAAGTTTCCTAAATTCTTTCTCGCAGTCCTGATACCAATCGAATGTTGTCCCTGGTGCCTGAATACATTTATTTCGAAGACGTGAACCCAATAGCTGAGCAGATTCTTTGGACAGGCTCAGGGCTCATGTCGTGTTCGACTTGCGTAAGTTGTCCCAGTTGGTGGTCCTCTTCTGGTTTCTATGCATCAAACTCAGCTGTAGCGGTACTGCCACTAGCCTCGGAATCAGAGCTAGAACCGAAAGTAAAATCTGGCTGAAGAACAGGAAGATCGAGATCATATGAGACTAGTTTTGTAGCAGAAGGAACATTAGGGTATTGAACATGGTGCTTGTTCTTGCGATTGTGCCTTTCAAATTTATCATGCAGAAGTAGCAGTCAGAGACGTGATCTTTGCGTAATCGTCACACCATTGGGACACCAAATGACATACTCTTCCTTTTTTTATTACTCCAATCCTGTCATTTTTCTACACATGTTTTACAGCAAATATGGGAAGAAAATGGCTTATACTGGTCCCATAGTTTCCCCGCAACTTAAGCATGATATGCCTTTTTCACAAAACCGTGATTTTTGCTTGAAGGTCTGGAGTGACATGCCTGCAGATGTAACAAAACCTATATGAATGATTCTTACACATACGGTCCATTCTAGATTTTGTTGTTGTTTTAAAATATTGATTGCCCCTATTTACTCTTTGTTGGGGCAATATAGGCATGGAGAAGAGGCTGAAATTTAAATGGGCTACAAAAGCGACAGAAGAGAAAGCACCAGTTTCTCTTGGGGCACTGGCGTCAGAAGGCGCGCCGCAAATGTATCTTTTAGTTGTAGTACGGACATTGATTGATTGCCCTTGCTGTACCATCCACCTAATTGCGGGGCAACGCTTTCGATGCAATGGATGCCGTTTAGAAGATAAGATCTTTAAACCTTTAGACTCATTAAATATTTTCTTCTTTTTCTAAGGATTTATGTTCTTTTTAGTCATATTTTAAAGGTTATTCACTTCTCTTTTAGGTCTATTCTTTGTTAACACACGGTATATGAATCAAGAAAATTGGACAAAAGAATAAAGAAGAGTGAAGGGGAGGTGAGATTAGTAAGATAATAGAATAATTACTGCATTCTGAGCAGTCGTTTTTGAGAATTTTGTTTAGGCGAATACAAATTGAGACAATATCATTTTGAATGAATTTTGAAACATTTATTTATTAAATAAAGAATAAATTAAACATATGTCAAAGTTACCTTACACAATGTTTGATGTAACCATTATAGTGAGATGTTAATTGAAATTTATGACCAGACTTTAAATAAATATTACAATAAGAATTGGAAGACGCATTCAATTCTCAATTTGATCTATAGTTCGTTCAAATAAAAGTCGCTTTCAATATCTCGTTCAAACCGATCATTGCTTATTTGGTATCGCTCAAACCGACCTTTACTCAAATGGTATCCCCCTCAACCGACCTTTTTTCTATTAGTATCGCTTAATCCGACCTTTGCTCAAATTGTCATCGCTCAAATTGACCTTGTTTAAATTTGTATCTCTCAACCCGACCTTGCAAAAAAATAGGCCCAATGAATTCTGTAGATCTGCAGCGTTGTTCCTAAAAGGAATTCCGTCAAAGTTTCATAAAGCTTGTTTACCATGCTTGGTTCGGCCTTAAATTTGCTGACCAGGATAAAGTTTAGTCGCCACACATGCTATGCAAGACATGGACCGAGTATCTGCATCGTTGGACAAAGAGCAAAAAGAGTAGTCTGAAGTTGGGAATTTCCATGATTTGGAAGGAGACGACAAACCATGGCACTGACTGCTACTTCTGCACTTGACTTAACCTGGCTCAACAGAAAGAACCAGACTATCTTTAGTATCCTGATCTTCAATTAGCAGGTCATGCTGCAGCCCATTGTGATGAAATTACACTACCAATCTTTGGAGAACTTCCTGACATTAGTAACGAAGATTCCTCTAGTGCTAGTACAATGAAAAATAAGAAGTGGTTTCTACGATGGTGCTCCACATCTTTTTTCTTCAAAGTAGCTAAATGATCTAGTTCACGATCTCAGCTTGGAAACTTTCCTATCAAACTGTCGGCATCCAAATTGAATAAAATAACCCTCCTCTCTCATAGTGCTCGCATTAAAAATTTAAAATCTTTGTTCATATTTGTATAATTATATAAATATGAACAGTGATTTTTAATGGCACACTTCAATCCCATAAACTTTCACAGAGTCTTATGTATGAAGCATACATTAATATTATTACTTTGCGGAAAGTGACCTCATACTTTGATAAGGGACGCCACAGATACTCTTTAATCTAAAAAAAAAAGTATTATAAATCAAGACGTAAAAACCAGGAAATATCTAAGAAACTAATGTTTATTATCTGGCGATATAAGTTAAATATTAATATTTATATTTATAGATATTTTAAATCGCCTCAGAAACAGAGAGAAATTATCATATTAACATCTGAGTCGGAGAGATGTTAATCTATATGAAAAGATAGAACGATGTCTATAATGTTTAAGAATAACTGGATGAGTTAATATATCATTGCCTAATAACAGCAAACACACAACTCAGTACAGTTTATTTTGCTGATGCAAATGAAGAGGTGTAGCAGGTCAAATATATTATGACCTGCCAATTACGTCCTAAATTTCAGGATTTACGCTAATGACCTCTGACCTTATGCACACCTTCGTACTTTAGTTTACTTTGTTTATTTACATAAATTAAACATCCAGGATTATATACGTTATTATCAAGTAACACAGTGTAGCATAAGCTCGCAATACAGAGAGTAAAACAAATGGCGGATATGAAAAGTAGGAATGAATTGAAATGAGAATGTGGAGCAAGAATTTCAATGCAGGAATGATTGTCAACCCTAGAGAGGCTGGCCACAAGAATTCACTTTACATTTTTCTCAATCTAGTCGAATGATGATAAGAAACAGACTTAAAAAATTTCATTATTTATATTCATAAATTCTGAAGACCAACAAAGAATTTGGGGGGAGAGAGATGAGTTGAAATAAATTAAAGTGTGTAGATGTTGCACGATGGGCTTATAAGAGAATAATTAGCAAGTATTCCTAATAGGTTAATTTCATACAGAATTTCAAAGAATTCTTTTCTTCCGTTGCTTTTTTTTTACTTGTTCACTGAACTTTGACAAGAAATATTCTTTAATGTGTGGTTCCCTTTTTTAGAGTTTTTCCTTAAGGTCATTTGCATTAGTTATCCACACCTATTCTGTTGATTAAGGCTGATGCCTTTTCTTGGCGTTACCAAAACTGTTTAAAATTAATTAACTATTCTGGAAGAAGGCAAAAATTAAGCATCCTTCTTTTAGGTATTTAGCAAAGCATTAAAGAGGAGCATTATCATAATTTCAATCATCGGTCGAAAGTTATGATACGATCAAGACAAGTTAAATTATAGGAAACACTGATGATGTGAAAGACAAGTGATGATAAGCAAAGGAACAAAATGTGAGAGATAGGTATTGAAGAGACATGGAAGGGTGTCACAAAATACCAGTAAAGATGAAACACTGAAGAAGGTGTGAAAGACAAGTAACGAACAGTAAAAATACGGTAATAGGTGTGAGAGACGAAGAAAGACGAGACACTGAAAAATGTCATGGAAATCTAGTTGATAGCACACAGCATGGTGGCATGGGAGACGTGTAAAGATGAAATAATGGAGGTATGAAAGAAAGAAAAGATGATAAACAAGAATATCGTGTAAAAAAATAAAGATAAGACGCAAAGGTATGGCATTAAATACAAATTGAAACATTAGACGAAGGTGTGAATGAAAACCTTCGATAACATGAAACACGACGAAATTGTGAAAATCAATTCAATAAAGATGAAACAGTGTATGAAAGGAGGAAAAACAATAAATATTAAAAAGAGGCAAAAAAATATGAAACAAAATTACAAATAAAATACTGAAAGAAGCTATGAAAAATAAATAAAAAAGCAGTATGGAAGGAAAGAGGAAAGATAAGTAAGTAAAATCGAAACAGTGAATGAGAAAAACAATGTAAGATGAATCGTTTTGGGAATCTATGTAAAAGAAGTAAATGAGGATAGAGCACTGACAGATGATTTAAAAGATAGAATATAAGCAAAATATGGAACAATAAAAAACTAAAAGGAGATGATATAGTGAATCTGCGGCGAAAAATGGTCGATTTAGTGTCTCTACCCACTAGGTGGTGCCACCTGCGGGTGAACTTATATTATATTTGAACTCAGTGACCTCAATTACCTTTGGTAGCATTGGTTTTAGCTGGCTATTTGAACTCAGTTACCTCATTTACCTTTGGTAGCACTGGGTTTAGCTGGCTATATTGAGCCAGCGACTCGATTAAACATATGAAACAACATTAAAAAGAAACATAAAAAATCTATGAAAGACAAGCTAAGCAGTGATAATGCATTGGATAAATATTCCAAAGATAAGTTAAAATCAAACAATTGTAAAGCTAGGAAAGGCAAGCAATGACGAAACCCTAAAAAATGTCTGAAAGTAATGAAAAACAAGTAAAGAAAAAATAAGTAGTTATCAAAGACATTTTAAGACATTTATTAAATATCTCACAAATGACAGCAGTGTCCATTGATACTGAACTCACAAAAGGTATAAAAAAAATCACTCTAAACACCTTCCCCTCAAAAGTTCTTTTTTAGTATAGACTCTTGTGCTTGGAATTTGCCTTCATTCTATTTGTCTTGAGCAACCTTAGTTCGTGTGTGTAAATAATTGTTCTCATAAATAAGAAATAGGAGAATAGAGGACAAAATATTTATTCTTGAAAAAAGATACGAAGTTGTAAAACGAAAAAAAACGAAACAGGTTTAACCAAATAAGAAATATTTGCTCATGTGAAAACTAGTGAGAGAATGAGAAAACAAATGCAAAAGGGCCATATCAATCCAGTGGGCTCAGTATTTTATAAATGAGCAATTTTTTAATTTCCTATATATTGGATTTCTGCCACTATAACGTTATTTATTTTAGCCATGTTTTAATTTGTGCTTTCAAACTTTTTTCCATAAAAGTCATTGCCACGGAAAACTAAATTATAAAAATCATTTACCTCCCCTGGTCTTTTCTAAGCCCATACGCACTCAAAGGCTAATGGGAAAATACTAATGCAAAGAGAATAAAGGAGACAGTCATAAAGAGAAGGTACGCCTAATAGATATGAGCTTAAATTAGGTTTTTAAACTGGTAACAAGTTACTGCAATGAGGACGAGCCCTCAAAACTAGGTACTAGGTCAAGGGGGACAAAAAAGGAAGCTAAATTTCTACCAAACTTTTGTAAAATTAAAAAAAAATGTTCTAAAGTCATCGAAAAAAATAATTTGGACTCCTACTGAAGGGCGGCTAAAATCCAATAACAAGTGACACCAAAAAGATCCGATGAGCTACTGAAGGACAGCAAAAAGAAAATCAAAAGCGATACCAAAGGAATCCAAAGAGATTATGAAGAACACAAAAATAGAACCAAATTAAAACCAAAATTCTTCAAATAGGTACTTAAGGGCGTCAACCACGAAATAAAATTTGGTATCAAAGGGATAAAAAAGATGTATGGAAAGGCGCATGAATGCAAATTCAAATTCATACAAGAAGGATTAAAAGAGCTAAAAACAGGCTGTAAAACGGAAATAAAAAATTAAAGTTATTCGGAAAAATAGTTTCCTTCCGTTTCAACGATCTCTTCCCAACAAAATAAATGTTTATCCAGGCCTCTTGGATAAAATTATTAAGACTATAAAGCAAAAAGTGTGAAAGTTTCCTGGTAAATGGCTCATTATCAAATAATATTTCATTTCGTATCAATTGTCCCTAGACAGAAAAAGTGAAGAATACGCTGTACATTTACCTGATTTTAAAGGGAAACTATCAAAAAGCAACAAACATATTCAAATGAAAAAAGAGAGTTGTTGTTTTCAACGATAATATAGGTGTATAGATCGAACGTTTAAGTTAGGTCAGGTCGTTTGAGTTTATTTGTTTTATTCGACGAAAAAGAGCTATCTTCTATTTCCTTGGGTGATACTGCCTCATCAGACATGATCTCATGATCAGTCCCTTTGGGATCAATCCTTTTTATTTTTAATCAAAATTGTAATGAAATCTCTATTTATAAGGAGGCAGTCGAAGAGAGACCAATAGATTTTACTTCAAAGCCTAATGAGATTCATTCGAGAGGATTAGATAAACATTGATTTTGTTTGTAAAAGAGCTTTGAAATCGATTGAAATGACTTATTATCAGGTAACCAAAAGCTTCCAGTAATTTTCCTTTCTATTTTTTGGTTTCAAAACCCCAGAACATTTTAGTTATCTAATAGGTACTAAACCACTGATGGGTTTGAAGAAATCGCTACGAATATAATTGCGTAACTTATACAATCAGCTGTTTACAAATCGGGTATTTAATTTTGATTTAGTCACTATATATTTTTTTTAGTTTTATTGTATTAAATGAAGTGTCATTTCTAGCCAACCACTCAACTATTTGTCTTCCTTTTTTAAATGGAAGCCATAAATCTATTTAGAGGCATTTCTTTGTCAGACTACTTTTGGTATAAATTAGTTCAAGGTAATAATTGATATTAGTAAATGTTACGATTTTAGGTCGTTCGTGATGTTTAGAGAATTCTTGTGATCTCCTAGTTGGAATATCATTCCAATTGCGTGCTTCTTTTCCCTACCATCAGTCTCTATAATAGTAACTTGTTGGTACCAAGCAGAAAGCTGTTAGTAAGGTATTCTGACTTGTTCATTATGTTTGGTGAACATGAAGACTTAATACGGTCGTAGCCCAAAGTTTTATCAGAGGGATATTTTGCCTCCAAAACACCCATATACAGAAGTAATGGTACCAGGAATAATTAATGGATTTTTCTCAATCCTCTTTGTAGTAATTGAACGTTCACATGAAACCATGTTAAAATAGACAAGGATACACCATATAGAGTGCAATTGCAACAAGCCGAAAAAAAATAATTATTTTATAGTTATGATAATCAATAAAGGAGATAAAAAAGAATTTGGGGGGTAAATTGGCTTGGTTGAATGTGCAACATTGCACATTTTGATCTAACCTAATGGAAGAAAGGGAAGAGGAAATTTAACTAAACCCTTGATTAACATGGCTCTATTTGCAACAATTTCTAACACTAAACACCAACTCAAATTTATATATCAGCGAGGAATCATTAGTGGGTAATTAATTATCGTCCCACGTCGCAATTATTTATTGTCCTAATTTGGTACCAGTTCTTGGCCAAACAATATGTCATTGTTCATGGGGCGGTTAAAGGGTTTCTTCATACAATAAATTCCACTGCTCACCCATACATTCAAACTCCACTAAAATTCTTCCTGAACAGCAGTGTTGGATGATTTTTCGTAAAGTATAGGCCCTATAAATAGCCTATTATCATACACCAGCAATATAAATATCAGGCATACAAAACTGTCTCGCCAGAACGTAGAAACATAAATTCCAAGAAATTTGGAATCGTATTCACTTCAATCTCAGGAAAAAACATGAAATATAAGAGCAATATGTGAATATATTTATAAAAATAAAAGATGGTAGCTCTATCTTAACACATACGAGGGGTGGTCAATAAGTTTTGCAATTCAGATATAAGGAAACGAGATATGAGGAAAAGTGTTTTATTATTTTTCAATATTACTACCCTCGACTTCAATGCACTTGCGCCACTTGTCCCTGAGGCTTCGAATTCCCGAGAACCATAAATCTCCCGACTGCTGTTCAATCCACTCCTGTACGGCGAGCTGGACATCTTCATCGTACCTAAACCGGCGTCCACGCAGTGCAGCCTTGAGCTGGCGGAATAAAAGGTAGTCGCTAGGGGCCAGATCTGGACTGTATGGGGGATGGTTGAGCTCCTTGAATCCGCACTCGCGCAGGGCAGCTTGTGCAACTCTGGCCTTGTAGACTTTGACGACGTTGAAGTCGATCATGGGGCGTGAGGTTTCTAGAGACCTAACTGGCAGAGACCTAGGTCATGGCCAAATTGGCGTGGATGATGTTGATAACACTTCCATGTGATATTCCAAGTTCTCGCTCGATTTCTTCGACCTTCACCTGTCGATTTTCGAGGATCATCCTCTCCACACGAGCCACATTGTCCTCGTTGGTTACGTCTGACGCGCGTCCTGGACGGGGGTCATCTTCAATGGACTCACGACCATGGCGAAACTCCCTATTCCAGCGAGTAATGGTTGCATAAAAAAAAACGATGTGGGTGTACACTTCAACCATGCGTTCATGGATCTCTTTTGCATTCTTGGCTTCCTTGGTCAAAAATTTGATCAGTGCGCGATGCTCAACCTTCTCCATTGTTGAAAAATTTGTGACTGACGATCTGCGATCAGCTACTGCTTCTTAAATAGACGAGGCAAGAGCGTGCGGCTGCAAGTCCTGACTTGTCATAACTTGTCCTAACACCCTCACAAACAGCCATCCCCCTTCCTCTGTTTTGCCCTACTGATTCGCAAAACTTATTGACTGCCCATCGTAAATGACAAATTGAGTATATAGACATGAAATAAGATGGATTAAAGAAGGTAGATGAGTAAAACATGGGTCTTAGGTATATAAAATAGAAGAAAGAAAAATTGTATTTAAGATCTATCTATTAGAAGCGCATTAAAAGGATAGATCTTAACTTATAATGTTAAGAAATTCAATTAACCTGTCGTTTCACTGAATAATGCCCCTCATCTCTTCTATCCGTCGATTATCGTGGTATAACCATTATTACTGTATAACCATACAACCAGGCAAGCGTACTAAAGTTGCACTCTCTAATAATCTAAATTCTCCAATTCTCTTCCAATCTAAGGTGAAAATTCTGCGACCATTCATTTTCCGCCTCTTATTTTACATTTTATTTCTGCTATTAAACTTTTATGACCTTAGTGAAAAGTGATAGATTTTTCCATTTCAAACAAGGAAAATATTGAAAAACAGTAAGGGAAATATAAAAAAAGACAAACAAAAGTACCGTACGAGTAAACAGAATGGGTAATATTTTACGGAAATCACACGAACCTGAGTCGGAAAAACTGTTTTCAATTATTTTTTATGTGTGGGGGTAAGTTTTTTTACTTTTCTGCATTTTAACATTGAATTTCCTTTTTAGATTTTTTTCATTTTTTTTATTTCATTTCGTTTGGATTTTTTTATTTAGGAATTTTTATTTTATTTTATTTTATTCAATTTGTGGCATAGCTATTATGCGTCGATTACCATTGCTGAGGCCTTTGCAAAATTAGCCTAAATCAAACCCAAGTGGCTTAATTTCGCTCAACTGTGTTATGTCGTTTGCGTAGCAATGAGATTAAATATAGTGGTAACTGTGTTTTAGCGTTTCCGCTATGCGTTTGCGTAGCAATGAGATTAGATATAGTGGTAACTGTGTTTTGGCGTTTTCACTATGCATTTGCGTAGCAATGAGATTCAATATAGTGGTAATTGCATTTTAGCGTTTCTGCTATGCGTTTGCGTAGCAATGATATTAATTATAGTGTTAACTGCGTTTTGGCGTTTTCGCTATGCGTTTGCGTAGCAATGAGATTAAATATAGTGGTAACTGTGTTTTGGCGTTTTCGCTATGCGTTTGCGTAGCAATGAGATTAAATATAGTGGTAACTGTGTTTTGGCGTTCCCGCTATTCGTTTGCGTAGCAATGAGATTAAATATAGTGGTAACTGTGTTTTGGCGTTTTCGCTATGCATTGGCGTTCCCGCTATCCGTTTGCCTAGCAATGAGATTAAATATAGTGTTAACTGTGTTTTGGCGTTCCTGCTATGCGTTTGCGTAGCAATGAGATTAAATATAGTGGTAACTGTGTTTGGGCGTTCTCGCTATGCGTTTGCGTGGCAATGAGATTACATATAGTGGTAACTGTGTTTTCGCGTTTCCGCTATGCGTTTGCGTAGCAATGAGTTCAAATATAGTGGTAATTCAATTTTGGCGTTCCCGCTATGCGTTTGCGTAGCAATGAGATTAAATATAGTGGTAACTTTGTTTTGGCGTTCCTGATATGCGTTTGCGTAGCAATGAGATTAATTATAGTGGTGACTGTGTTTTGGCGTTTTCGCTATGCGTTTGCGTAGCAATGAGATTAAATATAGTGGTAACTGTGTTTTGGCGTTTTCGCTATGCGTTTGCGTAGCAATGAGATTAAATATAGTGGTAACTGTGTTTTGGCGTTTCCGCTATGCGTTTGCGCAGCAATGAGATTAAATATAGTTGTAAATGTGTTTCGGCGTTCCCGCTATGCGTTTGCGTAGCAATGAGATTAAATATAGTGGTAACTGTGTTTTGGCGTTCTCGCTATGCGTTTGTGTAGCAATGAGATTATATATAGTGGTAACTGTGTTTTGGCGTTTCCGCTATGCGTTTGCGTAGCAATGAGATTAAATATAGTGGTAACTGTGTTTTGGCTTTTCCGCTATGCGTTTGCGCTGAAATGAGATTAAATATAGTGGTAACTGTGTTTGGGCGTTCCCGCTTTGCGTTTGCGTAGCAATGAGATTAAATATAGTGGTAACTGTGTTTTGGCGTTTCCGCTATGTGTTTGCCTAGCAATGAGATTAAATATACTGGTAACTCTGTTTTGACGTTCCCGCTATGTGTTTGCGTAGCAATGAGATATAATATAGTGGTAACTATGTTTTGGTGTTCCGCTATGCGTTTGCGTAGCAATGAGATTAAATATATTGTTAACTGTGTTTTGGCGTTTGTTAGTGGCAACTGTGTTTCGGCGTTTCCGCTCTGCGTATGCGTAGCAATGAGGTTAAATATAGTGGCAACTTTTATATGGACAAGATGGAACACTAATAAAAATTAAAGGGGAAACAATAGAGTATCGCCTATAAAAAATTTAGAAAGGTGGCTTTTAATGAAAGTGGTAGAGTAAGAGTATGTGAAAATTAAAAGAAGATACAAACCCGAGTAGCAAATACAGTGGCGGCAACAAAAAAAGTGACATTGAATATTGGCAACAGAAATCGATACACAAAATCGCTTTCACTATTTTACTTGCCAACAATTCAATGAAAATGTGCGGAGCTTATGCCGCAAGTGGACGACTCTCCTGGGCTAAGACAACAGAACTGCGCTCTATTGGAACTCAGTGTCTCGTTTGAGCTCGTACAACGAGGTTTTAGTATATGGCACTCCAGCGTGCTGATTATCTGCATTCGTGCCTACATTTGACGTGCTATAACTTCTGTGCAAGTGGATACAATGGGGTGGAAAAAGCTTTCTATGACAGAGAAAAGCCGTGCCTTGACCCTATTAGAGCAGGAAAAGTCTTTTATTGATGTAGCAGCAGATTTAGTAACCTCAAAAATACGATTCATCGCCTAAAACGTGCAGCTGAGTTATTGCCACCAGGTACCATACCAAAGAGGAAGGAGGGCATTGGTGCAGCTAGGAAGACATCTCCAAGGACTGATAATATCCTAAGGCGTAAAGTGATGTCAGACCCTTCTGTAACCTCCGCTTCAATCAAGAAAAAACACCCAGACCTCCTCCAGAACGTTGCCCTCAGGACCATCAGTCATCGCTTACAGAAGGACTTAGGCCTACCGTCTCGCCGCGCTGCCAAGAAGCCACTTCTTACCAAGGCTATGAAGATGGAAAGGCTCAATTTTTGCAAGACCTATAAACATTGGACAGCTGCCCATTGGAAGAAGGTCATGTTCAGTGATGAGAGCACCTTTAGGCTGGTCAGAGGAGAGTCAAAGATCGTGCGTCGTCCCAGCACTGTGTCTCGGGATGACCCGAAATATACCGTGAAAACTGTGAAGCACCCTGATAGTGTGATGGTGTGGGGTGCCTTTAGTGGAAAAAAGGGCAGAGGAGGTCTGTACTTCCTTGCCAAGAATGTAGCCATGAGGGGGACTAACTATCTTGAAGTTTTGAGGCAGCACATGCTGCCATTTTGGGAAATTCATCAGTGTGAATTTTTCATGTATGATGGTGCCCCTGCTCACAGGTCCCAGTTAGTAAAAAGGTTCTTCAATGATAATAATATTAGTGTTTTGGAGTGGCCTGGTAATTTCCTGGACCTAAATCCTATTGAGAATGCTTGGAATCTGATGAAATCCAAAGTTCAAGAGACAGCACCCAGCAGCATCAAGGACCTGATAGAATCACTGAAGCAGATCTGGGTTACGATCGACCCCACCTACTTCGCAAACCTCACTGAATCAATGCCCAATCGACTCAGGATGGTCATCAAGTGCAAGGGCAACATGACCAAGTAATAACTTTCATGAAATATTCATAATAAAATATGTAAGTTACATTTTTCTGTTTTATTTTCCCCGAATTGTCACATGTCACTTTTTTTGTTGCCGCCACTGTATAAGGCTACACATCTCTTTTCAACCATTCCATGTGTTACAGAAAAAAATAAGACAACTTAAACTTTAGAGAATAGATAACGCACTGTCTGGTAGCTATATCAGTGAGTAACCACTGTTTCACTTGGAATCAGAACCCACGGGTGCTACATTGCCGCAACCATAATACCTAATCTAATCTTTGAACCATCCAGTGGCGACGCGCAAAATGTAGCCTAACTTCGACATGTCGGAACAAAGTATTTCCTTCGCTTAGGCAAAGGCCACGAATGAAGAAGAAATTAAACTTTTAGCCCTATCCTTATCTTTAAACGCACTCCTTTAAAGTGCGGTCGGAACGTATCAATGCCAAAATACTACCCGTTACCTCCAACAAATTATGCCCTTTCAATTACAAAGCCATCTTTTTTTGTGCGCCAAATTTGCTTTTTATAGCGATTGGTATTATGTGCTGTAGCACCTCTTCCAGCCTCGGGAGGAAGTAATACCCGTATCGTCCTCAGACGCGTGTCCTAAAAGACGACTTATTCCGGATTTGGGTTATCGGTTTTGCTCAATTGAAAGATTTGTTACTGCGAGTACGATAAGCCAATCTCTTAAAAGCATAGTTGCATTTTCTTACTAGAAAAAACTAACGACGGGAAAGGATAGATCGAACCTATTTAATTGCCGTAACTAGGATCTACTCAAGCAAAACCCTGAACAACTATTGAAAAAAATGAGGCATTCAAAAAATTATTCCCTTGAGGAATAAGTTTTCATTCAAATCCTATATCGCTCTTGAGAAGTACGTTCTCAGTCAAATCCTGTATCACCCTTGATATATAATTTCTCAGTCAAATCTATATAACTTTTGAGGAATAAGTTATAATTTAAATCATATACCACCCTTGAGAAATAAGTCATCATTCAAATCCCATATTACCCTTGCAAAGAAGACCTCAGTCAAATCCTATATCGCCTTTGAGAAATAAGTCTTGAGTCAAATCCTACAAAACTCTTGAGAAGTAAGTCTTCTGTCAAATCCTATATCGCCCTTGATAAATTGGACCTCAGCCAAAATCTATATTAATCACCCTTGAGAAACAAGTCGTCAGTCAAATTATATATCACCCTTGATATATAATTTTTCAGTCAAATCCTTATAATTCTTGAGAAATAGGTTATAATTTAAATCATATATCAACCATACTATATCACACTTAAGAGATAATTCGTCAGTCAAATCATATATCACCATTGAGAAATAAGTAGTCAGTAAAATCCTATATTCCCCTTGAAAAATAAGTCCTTAGTCAAATCCTATAATATGCTTGAGAAATAAGTCTTCAGTCATTTCCTATATCACCCTGAGAAATAACTCCTCGGTCAAATCCTATATCACCGATAAAAAATATCTTCAGTCAAATCTTATATCACATTTGAAAATAAAGTCCTTGGTCGAATCATATATCACATTTGAAAATTAAGTCCTCAGTCAATGCTATATCACCCTTTATAAATAAGTCATCAGTCAAATCCTATATATTTAACCGACGAAAAATGTGTTCAGTCCAAGCTTATATCACTATTTAGGAGTAAGATGTCAGTTAAATCCTAATAACCCTTCATATATAAGCCTTTAGTCATGTATTATCTCACCTATGATTAATAAATTCTCACTCAAATCTTGTTCCACTATTAAGAAAATAGTCATTGTGAAAGAAGTGACATAGTTAAAACAAAAAGAAATGTGATAATGAAAAGTGAGAATGATCTGAAAGATAATGGTAGGATATGGATAAAGTTAAAGGACAAGAGATGAGGAAAATAGAGAATGAGATTAGCGAAAATGAGTAAAAATTAAAAGCATTGATAAAATACAAAGAGAGAACGAGTTGTGAGCTTATGGTACAAAAAGGATAAAATAAAAGAAGATATATAATGCAAAGTGACGATGATCCAAGAGATACTGAATGAAATTAGATCGAGAGAATGAATGTAGATAATAAAAAGAGATAATGAGCATGATCTAAAGGGGATAATGAAAATAGAATAAGTAAAATGGTTGAAGGACCCTAGGATGGCGTTCGAAGATAGCAAGTTAGTTGGAAGAGGTAGAGGACCCAAACGAGACATCTTAAGGTTTACGGTAAGGAATGGAGAAAAAAGGTGGTGTACCTGAATCCAAAATCATAATTATCATCATCAAACCTCCTCGTTATCAACATCATTTTTATCAAAAGAAAATGTGGTCTAGCTGAACCAAGGTAATCATTACCATCATCGTAATAAAACTGAATTGGTATCAACATCATCTTTAACGGAGAGGCAAGCCTCATAATTAAATTTGCGGTCTTTCTGGTATTCGGTGGGAGCTATGCCGGCTTCAAATTGCGGACAGCAACAGTCATTAGATCGTTTGTACTCGCGTGTATCAGAAATGAGGGACGTCTTCGCACCTTAATGGGGAAAGGACCATTAAATTTGTTGAAGAATTAAGGAGAGTCGCTCATGTTTCTAGCGAACACAGTAGTGCATTTTGGAGATCGCTAGGAATTTGCCCCTTGCTATCGAGAGGGAGTTCGCGTGATGATGCGGGGCGCAATTCGCCCTCATATTTTTTCAGGGCCTTCGCAAATTTACTGAGGATAATGAAGACATTTAATGGATTTAAAAGCGTAGAGGGAAGATGAATATAAAAACCGTATAATGTCTGTTCTGGTGATGCACCAGAGTCCTCTTTAGTTTGAGTGCGGTGCGAAAGAAGCACAGATGGTAATTTATTATACCAGTGATTAGGTTGAGAAACGGAAAGCAGGGAGCGTTTGATCGTAGCATTAAACTACCCGAATACACTATTGGTGAATGCAAAGAATCATAGTCAAGCCAGAGATTAGATGAGAACGAAAATTAGTCCCATTATCGGATATAAGCGTTTTGGGCACTCCGTTCAGCGCAACCCATCCATGCGCCATCGCTTTAGTTTATTCAGCAGCAGATAAATGACATGAATATAGAACCTTGACGCATGCCTCGAGGCCGGCATTGAAAATTGCCTGAAGCGTGGTTTGATAATTAATCATTGTCTCCTTTCCGCGCAGAAATCACAGGGTTATAGGCAGGGATGGGTCTTTCCTTTGAACTTCTGGCAATACCAGCACCAGCTAACTAACCTAATCACCGGATCTTCCGTAGGAGAAGAGCCACGCTGAATCGAGAACTGAGTCAAACTAGGACGCATACCTCGGAACGAGCTTAAACCCAACAGATCTTTGGACAGATTCAGAACCGCTTCGGTGAGTTTTTCTATCTTTTTTTCTAGCAGTGGGCATTCGTCGGGGTCGGGAAAGACACGAAAGTCTCGTTAAATCGAACTATTGAAGGCCAGCTGGCGACTATTTCCTAGCCACCTAACGAATCAAGAGTTAAGATGCGACCGGCAGTCTCTGCTGACGGGTTTGACTTTTCACAGCACCACCATGATATGTGTTACATGAATCGGGAGACGTATGTGGAAGGTTTGTCTTAGCCTTGCTGCGGTGAGGGCGGCATCGGCGTTGTTTTGGAGCTGCCGAAGGAGATTTGGGGGCTTCTGATCCACTATGGTGAAGTTTCTGGTGAGGTTCTCTCATTGTTTCTGATCATAGGGTTTGTAGTGCCCAAAAACAATGGCTTTCAAATCCTGGTAGGTCCTCTGTTCTACTAAAAACTCAAATAATGAGTCCACTGCTTCCATGCTGTTTGCTGTAGTCAGTGTTTCGGCCTACCTGGCAAATATTGAGTCCCTTTAATCGCCAAACAAATTCAGTGTTTATGCTAGAGGAATGTTAGTTGTTTTGTTTTTAAATAACATGACGAGAGCGTGGAGAATTCTGTTCAGTGATGAGGTTGGTTAGGACAGGTTTGATAGAGTGTAGCGTGTTGACGAGGTCCTCCGTGGAGCGATATGTTATATAAACATGCTCGCAATTTATATTATTTATTATTAACAATGTCAGGTTGTAATTTCTCTTGGTTTCCTTAAGTCAGATGGCTCTTAGCTGGCGTGAATGGAGAGCTTCTTGAAAGTTTATCAGAATGGAGTGCATGACAAAGGATAAATGATTCTGCCTTCTCCGTCCTCAAAAGGTGTGGGGTTACCAGATGTCACCTTCCTAAGATTATCAGCGGTCGCTGGCTGCGCCAATATCTACCACGGTGACTGAGAATTTGCATAGCTTCAATTTTATTTTGTGTTGCCTGTTATACTTGATGCTTCAAAAGGTTTTCTAAACGTTGCCATGGAAACCAGGTTTCCTCGAAAGGTGCCTGTGTACCAACTGTCAAAATACTGAGAGGAGAAGTATGTCTTAAAGGCAGGCTTGAAGGCACTAATGGATGGGGATGAATGTTGAGATAAGTAGGTCATTCCACATTTAGGGGCAAATGTCGTGGAAATACTCTTGCACATAAAACACAGACACCTACGAGAAACAAGACGTAATGGGTCAGAGCAAGAACGTAGAGTTAGCACAGGCTTAGAGAGGCTCAGTGAAGAAGACAGGTAGGAGATTTTTGCGGTGTTTAATATCTTATATATAAGAAGAATAGTTTGTAGGTGAGTATGAATCGGATAGGTAGTCAGGGTAGTTAACGAGGTAGGAGTGGCTCGAGAGAAACCTCTTCGGTAAAGTTTTGAACAAATTGTAAAAGTCAAAGAGAAGACACATGGGATCAAGCGAGGCGGCTCATTGCACTGTGGCATTCTAGACGAGAATAGGTTTAGTCTTCACAAGATATTCAGGTTTCCTGATGCAAAAGGGAAGCAGGTTAGAATACTTATGCCACTAACCATACAGGGATGTTTAGAACCGTTGTACGTTACACATTGTATTTTTTTAGTATTATTTTGCTTTGTTTACCAGAACATGGGATGTTTCAAAGTGATATTATATAATCTAAATCATATTTGCATGTAATCTGTAGATTTAGAATCTATTTTAACAAGTATATTGAGAGGTATGAAGAAAGAAGCGGCTTGTAAGGTCATCCATTAGTAATGCGGCATTTCTTTTCATCTATATCATTATTTTATAGTTGAAAATAATGAAAGCAGGTAAATGTATGTCTTAGCCTAACCCAAAGCTTATATTTTGACATAGCCTAGTCGTCATTTTCTGATCTATTAATTTGTATCTTTGATGTTAATTTAAGTATCGTTTAATAATTAACATTATGGGTGTCCAAAGAGCACATTAGCAAGGTTATGCTTTGTAAGATTAAAAAAGCCAAAATTATTAAGTTAATATTAGAAAGTTTGTATCAAATATGCGGGGAAGGAAGAATTAGAGTGAGCCAATACCAAAGATGGTTTCAGCATTTTTGCTCAGGATATACTTTCGTTCAAGATCTTTTTGAAAATAATAGTGGAAGAAAATTTCATTGTAACTGTTGAACAATTGGCTTAACTGCTCCCTTAAACTCATTCCACTACACAGCGTCATTTAAAGCAAGGTTTTACGATTAGGGCAATATATTCCTCGTGAAGTACCAGAGGTACACTTGCAACAAATAATAATAAACATTTGTTCATCTCTTCTTTCGTGACTAAAAAGTGAACCATTTTAGTATGATTGTTAAAGGAGCCAAAATGTGACCTATGCACAATAATATTAAAGATTCTAGAAGACAATGGATTATTCCTGTTGAAAAAACAATACCCCATCCAAAACAGGAATCTCATTCACGGGAGATTCTCTTCTACGTTTGTGGCTATATAAATGGCATAATCCACAACTTCCTAACCCAAATCAACTATGACCAAAGTGGTTTATTGTGATCATTTGGACCATTTCCATGCAGCATTTGAAGAAAAATGTCCAACATTAATCAATAGAAGAAGTGTGACATTTCATCAAGACAAAGCGCGAAATTATCTCGCAAAAGATACAACTTTGATACAGTTTTGATTAGGAACTAATGGGTCATCTTCATACTCACTCGACTTAGTTCCATCAGATTAGTGTATTTTTAGGAGTTTAACGAACTTAATATTGGTATATAATTCTGGCCCGATATTTATTGTGCACTTTTTTTTCTTTATTCGTTTTCTATTAATTAATTTCTTCGCATTTTCATTACCATAATATCAGTTTTCTTCTTTTTTATTAGGTGACCAATTCTTTTTGGAAAGTGAAACAAAATTAACGATTAATTTTCCTATTATTTATCAGTTTCAAAGGAAAAGTGCAAATTAAAAGGGTAAGTTTTATTGTATCTTGTCTTCTATGAAAATTCAATATAATTTCCTTAACCGGATATTTGGGTTTCGTGAAATTTTCATGATATTATTTCTAAGCTACGACTTAGACATCATAAGGAAGTATCACAGATTTATGATCAAAGAGCTCAAAGAAACTCTTGCTATGATCATCTTTTGCCTGAGATCATCTATCCCGCATCTCATACGAGGTCTTACGCATTCAATTTGTGCTGAAGAAGTAAGGATAAAGCCCTAATTCAACGCTGAGACTTCATTATTCCTGAGTACCTCTCAAGTTTAAGCGACCCATTGTGACGGAAAGGGACCGAAGATACTCCAAGCAATGCCTTCGAATCATAAACGGAAACCACCCTGTCCTTCCTCACTCTTACATCAATTGTGTCCACGCTTAACGAAATCTCCCGTATCCCATTGTACCCTTGCGCAGATGAAACCAAGAAATTCATTGATATTTCACATATATATGAGTTAGTCCAAATAAGCGGAAAACCAAATCTTACCATGTAAAATTTACTTACAATTTTGAATCGCATTTATACCCGTTCGTTGCGAAATTGAGGGTTTCTGGCATATTTATGGTTTTATTTCTTAATTTCTTGGCCTATAACCATTTAAAGATGCTGGTAATTGTACGCTGAACTTATTATTTTTCCAGTTATCATAGGTCATACGTTATTATTTCATTTTTTTATGTTGACGATATATTTTCGATAAGTTTAAACTAAAACTTGTATCAAGTCAACCTCTTCCAATTGTTAAGAAAGTTAAATATAGGTTAATAAGAGGGAAATTTAAGCTATAATCCAGTTCGTTGTTAGGTTGAAGAAGTTTTAGAAAGAAAAGAAGTAACTATGAGAGGATCATTCATTTAAAGGAATCAGGTATATGCCTGAAGTTTAAATCCAGTTGTGCTTCAAATATACCAATATACGTCTCAAAATTTTGGAACCATTCGCTTTTATTATTCCGTGTCATCCATTTACAAATAACAGAAATTTTAATCAGAAACTTCATACCCGTAATCGCAAGCTAGATTTTTCCCGCAAAGGAGTGGATGGTATGCCAGGATGACCTTGCTACAACTAGACCTGGATGAGCGGTATGCCTTATCGACCAATTGCCCCACAAGAAAATAGTATTTTCCCTCGGCTAGTCCTTCCGTCCTCTTTTTATCTCGCACTATTATCCTATCCACATCGAGAGGGTGGATACACCCGCTATCCTTGCCCGAGTGCTTGTAGTTCTCCATGGCCCCCGCCCCAATGCCTACAGGAGGACATACAGTTTCTATATTTTCCACTATATTTCACTTTGTCTATCTACCTTTGTTACTTTCTTTAGAGTTCTTTCTTCACTAACTTTATACGTGAATACACCCTTGGTGGCTTCGCTCTCGCTTGGCGCTTTCATGGGGGCTTTCAATCCCTTTGTTTCTCCCAGGCATTTTCCTAGGCGATGGACGGGCACCTTGCGAAGGCGTCAAGGTCTTGAGTGGTGACATATAAAACCTCTTTTATTATCAAGGTTTTATTTGGCACCCTTCAAAAAATTGATGCCTTCGCAGGATATCCGTCCAAACAAAAAGATTTCTTTTCAGAAAGTACCCCCACTCCCCTGGTATTTTTTAGATTAACTTTCCTTTGGATGTGACATATTCAACTCTAGAAGTCGAAACGTCCAACTCAAAAGACTATTGTATTTTAACTTCGAACAAGAAAATTCACCATAGATAAACGAACTTAAAATAGTAAGAATTAAAATAATTCAATCCTGGCCATGGATAATAAGGGAGCTCAAAGATGCACCTATAGTGACTAATAGAATGGGGAATCAGCAAATATAGGTAGAGACGAATTAACTAACATATGGAGGGTTGAAACGCTATATTTATACTCCAAGTAGATATAAAGATGGTTACAATTTTTTAAGGGTTTTTTTCCCACTCAAATGGAAATTTCTTGCATTAATTATGATCAAAATATTAATTCAAATGGGACTGGCGAGAAAATTGTAGCAATTTAGCGTTTGGCGTCTTTTTTTCTGTAAATTTCCTGATATCGAAATGGAATAGTTGGAAACAACTGAAAAAGTATAATATAGTTTATTATTTAAATAAAGATTTCTAAAAGAATGTACGCCAACACATATGTGAACTTCGAAATTTAAAGAGTTTTTACACTCTGTTTTCCATGGAACATAAGAATTGGGTATGCATTTAATATATCATTTGTTAGCTCCTTTCACAATAAATCAGGTTTGACTTGGGGGATGGAAACCTCATCCACACAAGCTGTATCGAGAAGAAGAATCTAACTGTACTTCACTGCTTCAGATGCCATTTTAACAAGCCTTTTCACCTCAAAGCACATGAGGGATTTTCATCCATACGTGCTTAACCATGCGATGGCGCAATTGTCTGTTAAACAACATAGACTCATCAAAGTTATGCGGTTATTCTAGCAACGAATAGCAACCTTCCTACCTCATTTTCATGTTCACTGTGAGAATGATTAACTTCTGCTTTGGTAGCTCTGTACCAGAGCTACGTACATTGCAAATAAACTAATAAGAGGTAAAATATTTTAAGAAAAATGCTAAATCCAACATGGCATTTCTTCCCCAATATTTTACATAATGTTATTGTTTTTTTATACCTCACACAGAGTAGATTACCTCTGCTGCCTCCGCCCACTTGGGAGATAAAGGAAGAATGCCTAGATCTTACAGCCTGTGATGTAGCCCCTATCAACATGACCACACTTAAGTGCAGATGCATTTTATGTGAGTCTGTCCTAAGGGAGGTAATAAAGTGGAGAGAGGCTGTTGCATGCTATTGAAATTTTATAGACTAAAACCCTTGTAAACGAAATATTAAAATTAATGTAGATAAATACAAGAACGGTATATGTTAATAGTATCCATGCCTAAAGACTACATGTGACCCTAAGAGCCGAGATGGGGGATAACTCTCCCACTATTGTGCTTGTGCTCTGTTATTAATAAGTTAATAACTAATGGGGAATTTTTAATTAAGCTATTTAAGATTATGAGGAAAAAAGGTTGGGAAACTTCAACTTCTTTGGTGTTATAATTACATGGGTTGGCCAAATTTAAGAACTGAATTAAGAAGAGTGCCGCTATAAAAGAGGATATTTATATTTATTCATCAAAGCTTTTATTTTTATTCTCAGTGCTTAAGATAAAAAGTTAGTGAATGTGGCTAAAGTAATTAGCATTAACGTAATCCAATTTAGCACTTCTGGATCCCTGAGAACTTAGAAAGAAATCCAAAAACTTTACTAAAACTTGACAGTTAAAAAATTAACATAATTTAGTGGGCAACATAAATATAGCCTTAAATACTTAAGGGAATATATTTAGCTGAATTTATTAATCTGATATTATAACAAAAAAAATGACTAAGGGTCTTTCTTACCCTGCCATTAAGAATTAATTAGGGGTCTTTTCTTATTCTGCCATCAATAATTGATTAGGGTGTCTTTTCCTATCCTGCGGTCAAGAATTGATTAAGGGATGAAAATTCAGTACTATTAGATGTTACAATTACAGAATTCGAAATAATAAACTATATAAGTAAATTTAATCCGTTAAAGTCTCCATTCATAGTAAAGATTTAAGAAATTCACTTAAAAAAATTAAAAAACTAATTGGTTAAGCCTCTTTGCAAAATTTTCAAACGATCTTTAACTGAAGGCATTGTTCCAACGGATTATAAAGAGGATTACGTGACTCCAATTATTAATAAAAGCTCAAAAAAAGGTCTGCAAAAATTTAGACTAATCAGTTTGACATTTTTAATCGATGAACTACTTGAGTTTATCATTAGGGATAGAATCTTTGATCACTTAGAAAATCATAATTTCATAAAATATAATCTTCATGGATTTTGAGACAAGCGTTCCTGCCTTAGTCATCTTCAAGACTTCGATTTATGCCATGAGCACAAACCTATCAGTATAATTTCTTTGGAGTTTCACAAAGCGTTTGATACCGTTACTCACAGACGACTTCACCTTATAGACGACTGGTCCACTAACAGTAAACTAAGAGATGTCGTCAATGGCGTCAGTTGAAGTTGGGCCCTCGTGACTAGTGGATTTTCTTAGGGCTCCGTCTTTTCTCCGCTACACTTTATAATTTATTTAAACGATCTTAATGATGATCTAATATGTAGAATATCTAAATTTTCAGATGACACTGAGTTATTTGGTAGTGTAAATTCTCGAACGAATTGAGAAAATGTACAACGAGATCTAAACGAATTGTTCGACTGATCAGAGAGGTGGCAAATGAAGTTTAATTTTAGCAATTGTAAATGCATGCATTTAGGCAATCAAAACTTGTTTAATGAGAATCATGTAAAGGTGAGGCAAGGATTGTTCTACCATAATGACCTAACTCAACTTAACCTAAACTAGCCTATTCTAGATTAGGTTGGGTTAGATTAGGTGAACTCCGGTTTAGTTATTTTAGGTTATATAAGAGTCAACAAAAAACTTAGGATGCCACTTCTTTACAACATCCTTTAATGATTAAAAAATAAATGGCAACACTTTTGAGTAGGTTGATGAAGGGCATGACCTGAGAATTATAATTTTAAAAGATCTATACTCATCAAATTGAGTTCTTGAGTATATAGAAAGAAACCTTACCTTCAAATATAAAGAAATCGTCCTCTCCCTACATAAAGCCATAATCAAGACCCATTTGGAGTACGCGGTTTAATTTGTTCGCCATATTTGCGTAAGACTATCCAGACTTTAGTTTTCAACGTAGAGCCTTGAAGTTTATTCACGAGCTTCGATATAAATGTTTTAAGAGATCAAAAATCCTAAAATTTTATCCTAGGAAAATAAACGAGTCATTAATATCATATAGATGTTGAGTTCGAATCACTTTGTAAATATGACATTCGGATGAACACTCGAAATAATTGATCTAAATTGAAAAATAGGCAATTTTACACTGTAATTGCGAAAATCCTTTTTCATATATAAAACCGTTTACCGCCTGAAGTGGTGCAAAATTTCGCTCTTAATAGGTTTAAGAATAGAATTGACAAGTTATTCATCATTTTCGTGGTGGTTTGAAGAGCTGATTTTATTACATATCTTTGAGGGATCCATATATATGTCATAATTATTGAGGGTTACATTTCTAGGCTAAATTATTCCCTCTTCCAGTTGACTTTCAAACCTTCCTTATAGGCGTTCATGAGCTCTTTCCGAGATAACGAAGCCTTGACTTTATTTAAAGTGCCTTATTCAATTTCATAATTTGAAGGAACCTCTGGCAAAATTTTGTCGTACTATGGTAGTTTCATATTCTACTTCACATTCTTTTTCTCGATGGAATTGTAAAAGATTCCAAACTATGCATATATTTAAGCCCTACATCCAAGTCAAGATTGGACTTGCAAAATTTGAGTCGGTGAAAATAAGCAGGGAATGGATTTACGGTCGCGTTGACATTGATTTTGAAGGACGCACCTCTCTCGTGTTTGGATATCGAAGGCCTTTCAGGAGATTGGAATTTGGCCCAGACTCCATTTTCCATATTGCCATAAAAGCAGCGGAGCGACCACCCGTCAGATTACTTCCAGAGGAAAAACCTCCGTGTTAAATTTAAATTGCGCTTGTTGTTTGTGTTTGGAATGACCGTGTTCCTCCAGCTGCACCTCACCTTCATTTTTCCCCAAAATCAATGAAAGGACCCCAAGTTAAATAGCTGAATTAAGTTAGCAGAGAGAATGTTAGTGAAATACTGGTCAAAAGTGAGATTTATATTTATAAATTCATCGTTTAAAAGTTACAGAGAAACCAGTTTCCATAGTAACGACATTATCTCGCAAATGACCTTTAAGGTACGCTAATTTAACGGAATCCGAAATGTTAATTTTCGAGCCGGCAAGATTGTAAAATTAATACATACGAGTAAAAGCGTGAAAGTTCAGCTTATTATGCCTGCCTGAAAAATGTTTGCAAAGAAGAGGGAAGTGTGCTGCTTGAAATTTGTTTTCAAACAAGACAATATCGCTTTGAGATCCGAGTTCAGATCGAGGAGTAGTTTTAAAGTCTTTTCCTGTCCTTAAAAGAGCATAAATTTGGGAGGTGAGTTGGGATTCTAAGTTGATCTGAGAGAGGAATCATTCTCGCGGTTATACCGAGTATTGCAAAAGTTCGTACAAGTCGTCGAA
Source organism: Ceratothoa steindachneri (assembly GCA_963969495.1). Lineage (NCBI taxonomy): Eukaryota > Metazoa > Arthropoda > Malacostraca > Isopoda > Cymothoidae > Ceratothoa > Ceratothoa steindachneri. The sequence continues at coordinate 200,928,104 of OZ018318.1, read as the reverse complement.
ACGGTGACGAAGGCGCTCCCGATGTTGTTCTTGCATAGGGTGGATGTGTAGAGGCCTTTGCACTCACCTCAATCTCTTGCCCCCTTGTTCCTTGACGTCCCTAGCCACCATGGCCACCGAGATGTTCTTCTTCTTCGCGAGCGCAGTCATTTTGACAACGGTTGACAACTTTAGATCTGTCTAAACAAGGTAGGTCTTTGAGGTCTTCCCCCTTTTCTAGCCTCTCCCTGACTCTGTGGGCCGTCATCCGACTGACGTTGAGCACCTAGCGATGTAGAACATGTTGTAGCCCGCGCCCAGGAGAGTAGACTTCTCGGCACACCTGCCCGCAATGGAAAAGACGTTTTAATGACAGGTCCTAGAAAAGTAGAACTTTATGTTTTTTGACGGGAATTTTTCTATCACACACGTAAATCTCCCTAAAGATAAAAAACGAGTGTAAAAAAAACTTTGGAAAAAACAGGTAATTCTGTAATATTTCAAGTATTTTTAAATCCTATTGATTTCCACTGAAAGTAAGACGTGATGATTTGACTAAATTTACCTTGATTTGTATGTCTTGCACAGAGATAGACTGACTCAAATTCCGTGCTGATCTTTTTCAGTCTGTTATTTTCCTTTAACTAAATCTTTCATCACAAATTAGAAATCTAAGAAGGAGGAGGTATTTTCGCAGGTCATTTCGATTGAAGAGTTTTAAAAATCAAAATAAAAGGAAAATAGGTTATTAAAGAGAACAAAATTTGAGGAATTTAAAGTCAAAGTAGCAAGGACTAAATGAAAGATGGATTTCCATCTACCCAGAATACACTTTATCGGTTGGTTTAATTATATAGAAAACGAGATATGACCCACAAAATATCATATTTTCAACTCTTACGAGTATTTAAGGTGATTTTGTTCGAAAGGCGAAACCAAAGTATTAGATGATTAGAAACCTTAATTTTGTAGATGATGAATTAAAAGAAAGTCAACCGAAGAATTTGAATAAGATCTTAATAAGATATACATATTTTCTCCTCTCAGAGAGTGAGTTACTAAGACGAGATTCAGCCTTAGATTTACCCTCAATAATTGAGTAGTATTAAAGAAAGTGGACAGTTGAATAAATAGCTTTGAATAGTTGAAGTTGATGAAACACGTCATCTCTCCTTTCAAAAGAACCTAAAAATGCTCTTACGTTAAAAAGTTTCCGCAAATAACAGTCCTACCTGTCAATTATAGAATTACACTTAAAAGAAAGAGGAATTAGGAGAACCAGGAAAACGTTGGAGATGGTGGGGGAATGGGTTGGACTCACGTGAGACGGCGGTTCAATGAGTAGCGTCGAAGATCTGGTCTACATTCATCGTGCGCATGTGAGTTGTCAGTTGTTTCGTCACTCGTCAGTTCAGTTGTGAATTTCGCTTCTAATCAAAGACGTATTTTATAGGTTGGGGCGTATTTCCCCGCCCCTAGCAAGAAAACGCGAGTGACCGGAAGGAAACTGATTTTTTTTTTGCGATTTCCATAAAGGACAATTTCCATAAAAGGGGGGCAAAAGCCAGCACATGTGCTGTTCCGCGAGGGGAGTGGTTCAATTTGAGAGGCGGCCAGAATGCACTTTCCCCAATCACACAAGAAACGGGGGGAAATAAGAGGCGAAATATGCATTTTGGGTGAAGAAATTGGAATAACCTAAGGGGTAAGAAGGGGAGGGGATATTTCTAACAGCATGAAAAATTGAGTAGGGATCTTTTCTTATCCTGCAATCAAGAATTGATTAGCGGTCTTCCCTTTACCTTCCATCAATAATTGATTAGGGACATTTACTTACCTTTCAATCAAGAATTGATTAAAAGTCCTTTTTTTCTCTTCCATCAAAAATTGGTGATTGGTCTTTTTTTCTTTTCATCAAGAATTTATTATAGATTTTTCCTACCCTGCCATCAAGAAATTATATGGGGTATTTTCTTAGCCCGCCATCAAGAATTTGTATGGGATCTTTTCTTAACCTGCCATCAAGAATTTATATGGGAGGTTTTCTTAGCCTGCCATCAATAATTTATATGTGGGTTTTCTTATCCTGCCATCAAGAATTGATTAAGGGTATTTCTAAGCCTGCCGTTAAGTATTTATAAAGGGTCTTTTCTTAGCCTGCCATTAAGAATTAATTTTCAAACCGGAAATTTTGCTTAGGAAATTTAGGCATCTAACAACCAGTATGTAAAGAGTCTGTCAAAGGCCTATGGATATGGCCTTAGATTTATGACGTCGAGACCTCGTCATGATCTGGCCTCCCATTGGGCACATACACTGATCCTTGCGCCCGCAAGGTTAAGTAACTCGCTATGCACATAGCCAATCACAACACCGCTATCAATTCCATTATCTTCTTCAGTGCACACCATACCCAGCCACTCTCTTCTGATCTATAACCTTTCGAAAGAAAGACCGGCTCCTTGTGCCTTCGGTCTCAGCAGTTATTGTCATTCATATTTTTATGTGAATTTAATTATTCAGTTTGATGGATGACTCATCCTACCTGAATCTATTTCCTGGCTTTTGGGGTTTACTACTGCCTTTACCACCGACCATCTGAGGCCAACCATACGAGTAGTAGCGAACATTTAACTAAGGATCTTCAAACGGGTGAATAGATCCTATCGCATCACCAAAGTGTCTCTTTAAACGTCGCTGTCTCCGCAAAGTTGACCAGCAACCGACCCAGTGTGGCTTTGAGTACGAATTTTCCACAGATTGGGGTTGCCTGTCTCACCTAGAGTGGGATCTGAACCAGTGGTCGTTATAGCGCATGGTAGCCAACAAAATAAGACAGCTATTTCAGATGAGAGTGAATTTGGATTCCAGTCGTCCACTAACCTGGATTAACTTGTAGTATATTTGTGTGAAATGATTATGAGATATGGTAACATTTTGATATTTCCTTTCCACTTCATTTGAAGATCTCTATTCAAGAGGCACAAATTCCTCCATTCTGAAAGACTCAAAGACATATCCACCTCCCTTCCAAGGAAAGAGGTATATTGGTCAAGATTCCGAGTGTTACAGAGCCATACTTCGAGTGTGGTCTTTGTATAAAGCAGGATGAGATTCTACCTCACAATACACACAAAAACATTCCCTATCCACATTTTTTATTCAACAACTGACCCCTTTCCTTCCACACGGCAAAATAATAGGAACACCAAAGCCCCTACATGAAGCCTCTGATCTTTGGGATATGGCCCGACACCAGGAGAGCTGAAGGAGGTGGGACGGAACTTTACCCTTAGAATTAAGACCCTTCTTAACAACATACTGGCAAACGTAATGTGAATTATAATAAATTTGCACTGAATGTTATAATATGTGCTTTAGTCAATATTGTTTGATTGTGTAGTGAAATTGGATGAGCGAAGGAGGTTGATGAAATATTTTTTATCCACATTAGTGGATGGGGCAAAAAATCAACCTAAATATTTATTTAGCATGCGGGATAGTAGATATACCGTTTTATGGTCATAGAAGATAATTTTGGATAGTAATTTCATGACCATTTATTTAGCTATTTATTTATTGTTAAAATGCAGTGCATCAAAACCCTCATTTTGTTCAAAGAAAATTCCTAGTGAAAGTGATGAAGATGGCGTGCTAAATTTAGGAAAATAATCTTTATGTAGCTGCCATTACAAAGGAAATTTTGCCTTCTCCTACTAGAGATCTCGATCTACACGGTTAAATTAGGTCACTACACTGCATCCAACTTAACCAACTCAAACAACCTGGAAAGAGACTGTTGTATACTAATCTGCTTTCAAAATTGTAGAACCTTTAGAACTCATATTGATTATATAATCGTAATGAAAAAGAAAGCCTATATGGCAAATTCAGTAGTGTCTTTGACATAGCAACCACCCGGTATAGATGTTATAGCCGTCCTAATTTTAAGAGGAGATGCAAGAATGAAGACGCGTGGAAAAGACATTACACTATTTGATAAAGAACGCATTGTCACCTTCTATTAATGTGACAAATCAACACCTGATATCTCTACAGCAACAGGTATAGGCATGAGGACTATACAGAGAACAATTGCACACTCAAATCCAATTCTTCTTGTAGCAAATGTGGTAGGCATCTTGACGAAAGAGACAGGCGCTACTTGAAGCGTTTGGTAAAGAAATATCGGCGTTGCTTGAAGCAGCAGTTAGCCAGCATGTTCTGTGAAGGTCCATAAACGATTTAAACGAAAACTATGCATCGTGAACTAAGAAAAATGCATGTATGCAGCTGCGCATCAATCAGGAAGCCACTTGTGACTACAAAAAATTGAAAACAAGGCCTTAGTACGCCAAAGAACATAAAAAAAGGTATGTAGAGGATTAGGAACGTATCATGTGGTCCGATGTTTACCCTCTTTAGGAGTGATGCGCGCATTAGAGTATCATTGGATCCATCATGCCTTGTCCCCTCCTTGCAGGCATCTGGAGGTAATGTAATGGTCTGGGGCTGTTTTACCTGAGCTAAACATGGATCTGCAATCCTCTGCAGCAACAAGATAAAGTTCCGCGGGTATTTGCAGATCCTAGACGGTCAAGTTAATCCCTTAATGGACCTTTTTTTTCTAATGGCTATGGAATGTTCCAGGACGATAACGCGCGCATACACCGGTCTAACATCGTTAAAGATTGGCTCAGGCAGCATGAGGGACAATTTCGGCATATTGAGTGGCCAACACAGTCCCCAGATTTAAATCCCCATAGAGAGTTTATGGGATGAGCTTAAGAGTGACCTGCGTGCCACATCGCCTCCTCCATCATCATTGAACGATTTGGGTCTACGGCTGCATGAATTGTGGCCGTAATTGAATCTACAGAAGATGCAAAAGTTTGTAGAATCAACGCCAGATAGGATGAGAGCTATAATTCTATCGAGAGTAGGTCCAATAGCTTATTAAATAAGTATTACACTGAACGACCTTTATTTTGGCCAGGCAGTGCATTTAGACCATTTTATTGCCATATATCTACCATAAGAAGGCGTTGAAAGCAACAAATAAAAAATACAAGATGACGACACAAAAGTCTGTTCTGAGAGCCTTTCCTCAACAAGTTCGAAATCTCGTACAAAGCTGCAAAAGGGCTGTAGGATACATGCAACTTAGTAATCACAGTTTTTTAAAGGAGGCTAAGAGATTCATCATATCAAAATGATGCCACTAGAACTAAAATAAATGGTTAGCTCCGATTATTAGAATTTAACTCACAGCTACAATATATAGCGTCCTTCTGTGAGGGCAAGAGTGAAAGTCAAAATAACTAAATGAAATCATTCTTTTTAGGGGTTTATTATTAGTTCTTTTGATACCTACTTCCTCAGCATTGATGGAAACGGACTATCATAAAATCTCATTTTCAAAATATGTAGTCATTTAAAAATGATATTAACCCGTTGTGCGTGTTTTATATTCATTTTAAACTTTGATTGTCTATGTATCTATAAGATTGGCCATTCTAAATTTCGTAACTTTTGTACAAATATCATAATGTTTCCCGCAATTCGAATTAGTCTCGTACGCTCAGTTCGTGCATTTTAATCATTCTATTTTTGTACCTCGCTGTCGCAAGGCTAACTGCTACGTTCTTGTCTCCATTCGTTATCTGGGCTTATTTTTTTCTGTTTATATCCAAGTAGGAATCATTATCTCCTTTGAGGATTTGTGAGGCTGCAAAAGATAGTATTTAATATATAGCATTTACCTCATTTATTTCATTTAGGAGTTTTTCGTGATTTGTGTTATCTATGTAAATATTGCTTGCACGTAGAACATATAATTTCCTCTCTTCGAAATTAGAAAAGGTTATACCCCTCTTGAGATCCCCCCCCTTTGAATTTTAACACCATTTTCCTACATCTCCCGCATTAACATTGAAAGACATTAATAACGAAATGTAAATATAATATTTAGAAGAGTTTATCAGTTTATCTACTGTGTAAAATAGACATGATAGGTCATCTTATCTCATTCCATTGATAAGGTAAAAGCTTATCCAAAAACTTGCAACTTCTTATTATATTATTATCTAAAACGAAACAATTCGAAATTAATCTATTTTCCCTCAAGTGCCATTGCGATTAATCTTAAGGTGTTTTAACATAGACTTCCACCCTTTGATGTTTATCTCAGAGCTTACAGTTTAACTAGTCTTTCCTCACTGGGCACTCCAACATATAGCAGAGCCTGCATTGTTGACCGATCTCAAATCTGGTGCCCATCCGGGAACAAACCTTACCCCTGTGCCTTCGCTTTAAATTGACCGCAATAATGCGAGCAGGCAATTGCTATAAGGTGCATCTAGCTCCTATGGAGCCTCAAATACCCTTATATACTTCTCTTTTCTTTGTGTCCCTCCAACATGTGTCCCTCCTTTCTCGCAGAGGCGGGAGAAGACGTTCAAATCTTTTTGGTATAATGACGTCATGCAGGAAGTCAAGAAAGGACTAAGCGAAGCATTCGAAACCAAGCGGCAGGTCAGCAGGCGGGATATGTACAGTTGACCTAATTATTCTTGTCGCACTTTGCGCTGAATTTCGTTCAGCGAGTGGCATTTAAATATATTAAAATGTCTCTGAGAGAAGAGGTATATTTAGGTATAACTGTACTAAATAGGATATTTAGCAGTAATATAAATTAAATTAATTGAATTCTTTTACGTTATTGCGATATTTAGAGTATTACTTTCGAAATATTTTGACACGTTTTTGTTTCAAAACAAGTTTGACAAATTTCCCAAAATTTGCTTCTTCCCAGCTTAATTAGCTTTATATATTTATTCAATTTTTAATCATGTATATCACCAAAATATTAGCGCTAACCATTAGCTATATTTTATCGCTATAATTATGTTTCTAACCTAAAATGTGAGGTCAAATAATATGGCTATTATTTCGAAAACCACAATCACTTAAAAAAAAATATTACTCTTACTATGTCAAACCCATTTTTACGAAACCATATTTCTAGAATATATTAAGCGTTAAATGTTAATATTATAATTACAGTTATAATTTTAGATTTTTTTCTCTACCTTAATTATGATGACGTCACAATGGAGAAGTATATTATTAGCCCCAAATTTATTATAGTGACGTCAGATTACAGACATATTTTCAATCAAAAAATTTGGTCACTTTTCTTCCATTTCTCTCTGTTTTGTAGTTAGCTTTGAATGGTGACTTGTGTTGAGTGTGAAATATATTTTGTTAGTCTCATAAAACAGGTTTGCAGTGACTTTAATTGAGCCTTAGAAATTCTTTTAGTATTCTAGTTTCAGCAACACCACTAATCGAAAGTGAGTTGTTATAAATCTATATCTTTGATATAGATATAGCTATTAGCATCACATTGACCTAAACTTTAATTTAACTATGATGCTTAAGGTTAGGGTTAGGAGGTTATTAAAATGAGGGTAATTATTTCGATATTTTATTTGAATAGTTAGTGGTGCCATGTTGTGTTAGTCCAAATTTCGGAAGAGTAAACAAAATAAAGGAGCACTGAGCCAATATAGAGTTTGTATGCTGCATAATTTAAGTTATGATATTTTTTCCCTTGCAATTTTAGGTTATTTGTCCAATTTTGTTCTTTTTTGGCGGTCGGGAGCAAAAATTTGACCAAATCAAGGTTGAATCAGATTTCGATGGAATCGGATTCAAAATCAGATTTAGGCATTTCGCCTTTCGCTCCATCCCCCCCCCCCCCCCTCCCTCAAAAAAAGAACTAAGAAAAGATTTGGACAAAATGATAGAAAAAATTAATATAACTGTAAAGTAAATAATAAAGAATATTAGAATATTATTAGTTAGCACTACAATACAGCCAAAGCCTAGCGGCTTGCCATACAAGGATATTCAAGGATTTATGCAACATATATAAATTATTATATCATGGTTACCTTACATGACGATTAGGGCCAAATTTACAGTAATTCAGGGTAAAAATATAAATTAAATGTCTCAGTCTAATCCTGTAAGATAACGGCCCTCCGGCTAGTTTCTTGTGCAAGTTATTAGGCACCTTTTATCTAGACCAAAACCAGGCAATCCAATCTCTCATAAGTTGCAATGTGTCAATATTTGGGTAATTTCGTGTGTTTGTGTACTTTCGCCTCCATGCAACCAGAGATTAACTTTTTCTTGTTCTCAATTTTCCCATCTAGTTGTTCCCTAGTCAGTTGAGTTAGGTCTCACCCTCCTTCCAATTTATCCGGGTGTTGATGCGCGCTGATCTTTTGTGGTAGAATTGTGGGGATAAAACTTCATTCTGTATTGAAAATATTGATGAAAAATAGTTATTTCCTTGGAGGATTGTGCTTTCATTGCTTAATCTCATGACAATAGTAAACTCAATAGCATTTAAATTTTGATTTATTTGAGGTCAAAATTGGAATCCTTTATCGATATTCATATGGAGCGGCAAAAGGCTAAATAAGGGAGGTTATAAAGTTTCGAACGTCCTCACTTTAAACTAAATAAAAATATTTGATTGCTTATTAATATATTTTTGGGCTGATTTGTCGATACACATTTTGTGCTGAGGCACTTGAGAAATCGAACTCGAGACACAAACAAAAACCAAGCTCCACACCAGATTAGGCTAATTTAACATTAAGCGTTATTAATAAATGGATTATTAATCTTAGCACTTGAAAAAGACCGGACCAACGTGTTTCCAACAGGAGGAAGGTCTAACTCTTCTTCCGATTAATCCGGGTCTTTGATGTGCGCCGATTTTTTGTGGGAGAATTGCGGGGATCAAACTTCATTGTATTGTGAAAATACTAATAAAAATTAGTTCTTTCCTTGGAGAATTGGGGCCTCCATTAACAAATGGAGATCACTATTGACGTGAATTTCGGAAAAATTCTTGCAATTGGAGGGAAGAACTTGTTGCATCAGTACGGATTGGTATTAGAGAATCGTAGGACCATAATCACCAACCAAACGCACGTTGTTATAAACCTTTTGTCTTAAAAAAATTGCGCATACCTCTCAAATTTCTAATTAAACTTAGAAAATTTTAAAAAATCTTACATTTACACCATTTTTTTCGTTTAGTTTTTAGTCGCGTGCGAGTCTAGTCGCGAGTGACTCTACATCTCACTATGTCAGTCGGTCGATCTCCATTTTGCTTTTTTATTATTTTGATTCAATTTTCCGTATAGTTGTCATTCTATTTCTTTCTTATTTGGATCCTAAGATGGGGTAACCGGCATTAGCAACTAAGAATATCCAAGGGTGAGACTGTCTGGGAAAGATAGAGATGGAAATAGTTTCTTTGAATAGACCAGGAAAAGCTGAATTGAGATAGTTTGTAGAGACCATCGTTAGTCGAAGTCAGTCCTAAGGCAAAGGCGGAAGTATGGAGACAGTAGAGCCGCTGTCTACGAGCAAGTTGAATCCAGTGTCTTGATCCTCGATGAAGAGGCAGGGATTCAGGTACTGCATCGCCCGCACGGTAAGTACCTAGGCAAGCTGATGGGGTCCCTTGGAGGAAGATGTCCCCGAGCTGGAGCTGGTGGTACGGTCGGATGACGCCGGACATCAGGTGTAGGAAGAGAAATGACAAGTCTAACGAGGTGAGGTTACGTACTTCCATATTCTATTGCGAAATACTCTTGTCATTTCCTTGGATTTGCTCGCAGATCAACAGTGAAGTTTAGATGTGTAAAATTATGTGAGGTGTCTAGATGAGGCTCAGTGGTAAGATAGTACCTACTGAATGGTTTAAGAATCACCGGGATGCTTTTGGCTGGTGTACAGATGAAAAGGGTATGATGAACTTAGGGCCCCCCTGAAGAAAAAAGGAGAAGCTTACCATTGGCTTCCTTCCACACGAAAGTCAGAGAGAGATAGGCAGGAGTATGCCTCACATTTGAGATTCTAGTGATAACAGCACCAGCTAAATAGCTCACTCCCAAGATATTCCATAAGGAAAGAGCCAGACCAAGAGCAAGAGCCAGGAATCTTACCTCGAAACAACCTTCGTTCCCGCATCTCGTTAGCCAGATTCTGGACCGCCTCGAAGAGTTCGTCTATTTTTTATCCTAATGATGAGCGGTCCTAGGCGGCGAGAGAGATGAACGAACCTCGGTAGGTTTGATTATTGATGCCAGCAGCGTCGAATATTTCCTGGTTACCTAACGCTGTGCCGCCAGGAAATCGGAACCCGTGGCAACTCGGAGCTACCAGGGAAGATTCTCGTAGGCCCTCTGTTTTGTTGGCAGTACGAATAATGAGTCACTGCTTCCATGAAGTCTTTTGGTAAATGATATAACAGCGACCGGAATTTGATTCGGTGGACGAGACATTTTGTCCCTCAAATGACAGCTAGCAGAGACAGAGCCAGTGTTTCGGCCTACCTGGCAATTATTGAAGCAAGAGTAAGGTAAATTTCAATGTACGCAGTTATGGCATGCAATTAGTATAGCAATGATTAACAATATTCACACTGCATCAAGCACACCTGGGGGACAATCTTCATCCACGTAAAGCAAATGATTGTATCCACTGGATCAACCTAATAGCACTAAAAAGAACTGTATCAATTGGTTAATTTAACCTACACTTTTGTCCCCCATAGACAAAAGTTAAGGTTAAAATACCCAATTGATAGAGTTCTTTTTAGTGCTGGGAGATTGATCTATTGGATATAATCACTTACTTGGCGTGTAAGACGAGTGTCCTGCAGGTTTGCCCGATGCAGTATAAATGTGGTTAACCAATCGCTATACCAACCACGAATAGTGAAGGACTTGAATCGCCACAACAATTACCATCCACATAGTAGAGGAATGCCGGTTTTGTTCAAAAGGTAAGACGAGTGCGTGGAGAATTCCCCTGGGCGATGGGTTTGTTAATGCAGGATTGAGTGTAGATTGTTCACGGGGTCACCAATGGAGAGTTTGGTTAAGTAAACACGCTCACTCTCTCTTTACTTACAAGGACTACAGCTAGAATTCTTCTTGGTGGCTCAAGTCAGGGTCCTTCCTTCTTGCGTAAACGGAGAGCTTTCTTTAGGGATGATGTGAAGGCTGGCACTGAAATAGAGCAGTGACAGCAGCAGAACAAGCGAGTTGTATCAATAACCATGCTGTTCCTATCTCGTGGGTGAGAGGGTTAGTAGTCAACAGATGGTGTGAGGTTACCAGTGGTCCCTGGCTATACTGTGTGTTATCGATTAAGTTGTGAGATTTTGTATGAAATCTAAGAGCGATTAAGTTTACCGAATAAAAATCAACTCTGGCGCCATACAACGCGGGATTTCTTTTTCTAAGATTGAATCTGATTTTGAAGATAAACAATAATCAAGTATGTTTCGATAAGTTTAGAAAATTGATAAAAGTTGTGTTTTTACTTCAAGGTTAAGATGGTTAGTTATTTTAGGTTGAGTTACGAAAGGTTTATTTATATCAGCTTAAAATATAAAAGATCCTTTTTCTTTGAAAGCAATTATGGTCATAATCTTTATCATTACCTAAGAATTTGATGCGTCTTTATTTTCTTAACATCGTTGTCTTTTGTAAAGTAATTTACTTTAGTCTAAAGTTAATTGTTGAACCTGCAAATGAAAGTATTTTTAGCCGTTTTCATCCCTTATTCTCGACAAATTTGACTTTAAATTTTCTTTATCTAAAGAAAAGTATAAAGAGTAGCTAAAAGAGTATGAGGCATGAAAAATAACATCAAAAACTGAATTGGTTAAGGATTTTAATGTTACAGAAAATCTTGTAAATACCAAACGCCCTAAGTAGAGAAAACGCAAAATGCCGCCTTAAGACCAATTGGTGACGAAATAGAATGCTCATCAGCCTCAAAAGGTAGTCCTCCGTATACAGAAACAAAAACCTGATTTCTAAATCTCGGCTCCCTTGAGGCAATATCCAAACATGAAAAAGGATATAGAAGTAAATTCAGAGAAAGAATCAGTACTGGAGTCCATAAAGCGGCTGAATGTTAACTTAGAGCACCTTCCAGCAACTGCTGCAGCAAAGCTGAACCAAAAGTTAATGTTCTGCATTCCCTTGGATCTCGTTGGTGTACCCTAAAGAGGGAGTGGGGGTACTATTGTATTGGCAGTTCAAGTACCTGAAGTGATCACTCCTTTCTCGCTAGCCGGTGAGAGCACAAGACAGAAGGCGGCAGTTACGATGTCTTTGTTTGCTCGACTGGCCTAGAGCCGGAGGCCACGGCTTGTTTTTGACGGTTGGACAGATCTTCGCATCAAAAATGGACTCATCTTGAGTCAACAAGGCGCTACCATTATCTCAAAAGATAGATTGACCCTATGCATAAATACATTAGCAGTCGAAGGAAATGTGAATAAAAATCGCTGGATTTATTTCAGTCAAAAAGGTTGATTCTCCACTCTAAGACTCTTCTTTTTCTATTTTTTATATAGTATTTATCCATCTTTTCTCATCCTCAAACTTCACTGATACATATATTCTTCCTTTAGTATCCTCTTTTCTTGAATAATGAATACAAGAGATAAATCATTAAATAAATAATATTCTCTAACGAAATTCATTTCTCATGACAAAACTGCCTGGTGCTATCTATCACCGCTTTAGCCGCTTTCACATAGTCATGGCCTCTATATTTATTTACCCGATCCTTGGATCTCAATTAACTCGAATGGAGGCTTAGGCCAGGGTTCAGTCGCTACATTTTGGGTATTTTGAAATTATCAATAAATTTCCCTTTACTTCCAATCAAGCGGAAAAAAAATTAATGATCAAATTGCCAATCCAATGGCTACATTCGCTTGAACAGATGTGGCTCGAATAAAGTCGCCAAAGAGATAAGAATTTATTTAGGCCCTGTGATTTGAATATATATATATATATATATATATATATATATATATATACGTACCAAGAAAGGAAACTGAATAAAAAGCCGATTGGAGTTAGTACTTTCGTCTATTAGACATTGAGTTTTAAAATGTCGAATAGACGAAAGTACTAACTCCAATCTGCTTTTGATTTAGTTTCCTTCCGTGGTACATATTCATATTTATAGTTATCACGTGCTAACTTTCGTGATATTTCCCATATATATATATATATATATATATATATATATATATATATATATTGTGAAAAAGAAAAAGTTCCTAATTTACAGTGATAATTAATTTAGTTCTGCAGGTCGTTCTTTACCGTTTATAAATTCTATAATACTACACAATGATAAATCTAGATGGGATTGCTATAGTGGTCAATGAAGGACAAAGTTGAATAGCGTTATTATCCATTCTAGATGAAGTAAATACATCGAAGGGATAACATACAGATGATATGTTTTAACGTAACATACAGAGAATATAATGTAACGTAAAATAATATAGCATAATATAATATAACGTAACATAGCATAAAATAACGAAACATATCACAATATATTAAACTAACCTAGAAAAGAGCATGGCATAATATCTATAGCACAATAACAAAACAACATTAGATAATAACCTAGCATAAGATTCAATACCACAATGACATAACATAAATAAGCATATCAAGTTAATATAATCTAAAGCTTGTTAAAAATAACATGACATAATAACGTAACCTAACAACGTAATCAAACTTAATAAAATAACATAACAAAGTAATGTTTTTTATAACAACGTATTATTAAAAAACATAACGGATATTTATTGAGCTTTAATTACTAAATGATCACTATATTTTTAACAAGTTCTAACCTGATCTATGTATATTGTTTAACAAGTTCTAACTTGATCTATTTTGTTTAACAAGTTGTAACCAGATATATTTTGTTTAATAAGTTCTAACCTATTATATTGTGTTTAACAAGTTCTAAACTTTTATATTCTGTTGAAAAAGTTCTAACTTGTAATATTTTGTATAATAAGTTCTAACTTTCCTGTTCTATATAATAAGTTCTAACTTTTGTATCCTGTTTAACAAGTTCTAACTTGTTCTAGTCTTTTTAACTTGTTCTAACCTGCAATATAATATGTTTAAGAAAATCTATAATTACAAGCAGATGTAATCAAACGTACAAACTTATTGACCTAAAGTACTAACTGACATACTCAAACGTACGAACTCAACCTACAAACTTGCGATTTGAAACTCAAACGTATAAACTTACGAAACAAAATACGAGCTGACGAACTTAAATGTACGAACTAAAACGTACAAATTTACGAACCAAAATTACGAGCTAACGTACTCAAAGGTACAAACTTATGAACCCAATATATGAGCTGACGTACTCATACCTACGAGCTACGAACTCAAACGTGCAAACTCCTTGGGCAGCTATCGGGCAGGATAGTTATTTGTTGTTTGTGTGAAGTGAGGAAAGAGAAAGAAACAGCGGTGTTGTGGTTGGTTATATGTGTGGCAATGTACTAATGGACAGTTGACTGCGCGTATGACTCAAAGTTGATGCACAGCCCCATTGGCGGCTGCCTCCTGTGGGCACCAAAATTGCTTGAATCCGTCACACCAGGAATCGAACTTTGTATCCAGGTGGTGAAACCCAATGCCTTAGCTTGGTTCGGGGGAGTTCTTAAAGGGAGTAATAGTTATAAACAATTTTTCCTCTTCGGATTAGTTTTATTGTGTGAAACTAAAATATCATACATCATAGAACATCTTGTCTGTCAAATACTCTGATATTCCAACAGTTTTGCACGCAAATATTATATCACTTAAGAAGCCTGGCATTAAAAAATTCTGGTCTTCAAATGATCTGGCACTCAAACAGTATGAAACTCAAACAGGCTGGCACTCAAACAGCCTGACACTCAAACGGTCTGACACTCAAAAGGTTTAGCACTTAAATACCTGTCACTTAAACATCCCGATACATAAATGGCATGAAACTCAATCAGTATGATACTCAAACAATGGGGCACTCTAACAGTCCGACACTCCAACGAACTGGTACGCAAATAGACTTTCACTAAAAAAGCCTCTAACTAAAACCTTGTGGTAATCAAACAGGCTGGCACTCAAAGAAAATGGTACTTCACTTATGTGGCACTCTGAAATTCTAATAACTTGTAACTCAACTAACGTGGCACTAAAATAACATGTAACTCGAACAACTTGGCACTCAAAGAGCCTGGCACACAAATATTCTAGCACTTAAAAATCATGACACTAAAATCGTCTGGTAGTAAAACAGCCTGGTACCTAATCAAAGCGCCACTTAAACAGCATGGTAGTTCAACAGCCTGGCACCCTTACAACCTGGCTCTTGAACAGTGTGGCTCTCATACAGCCATCCAATAGAATCTCAATAATGGAAGCCAGGGAAAAATGGAAATTGATAAGGATTTTTTCCCCTTAATCTTAAACAAATATGTATGGCTGTGTTTAGAAGATATACGAGTATATGGATGTATGTATGGATATATTATAAAGTCTACGTATATAATAGAGGAAACTATTTATCACAAAATGGAAAAAATTGAAATTTAAAAAAAGAAATTCTCGCTTAATCTTGAAAAAAATCTATGAATGTTTAGAGGTGAAATATGTGTGGATGTATGTATGAATTATAAAGTATACGTGTAGGAAACAGGAAAATATTTAGCGGAAACGGAAGAATTTGATTTCCGTTGTTCCCATTTCAGTACAAACGCATATTTTAGATATTACCACACATACAAACACACACACACAAATACATATTGGCCTTTTGCTAGAAACATAGAAATACGAGTTTCTCGAGGTAATATAGTGAGTCTTTCGGTTTATGTGTGAAAAATAAACTTGTATGATAGAGTATAATGGGGTTGAAAATGGGTGGCGAGCATATTTTAGTTAGATTGATAAACATCATCACATAATGGGTTGCTGCCTAAACCACAAGAAAAAGAAGATATTATTTCGAGTGATTTAGCTTTTAATAAATAGGCTTAATTGAGGTAATGAAGAGCAGACGGAAGGATACATAATATATACTAAAGAAAAGGAGACGACTACAGACTCTACTATATGAATATTTCACTATTTGGAAATTTTATTAAGTTTATAATAAAAGTAAAGGGCAAACAAATTTGGATTCATATTTGAATTCCGGAGGGATGCTATCGAAAATATTAAAAATGTTTCTAAAAGGTAATTGCATTTTTGGTCTAACGCGATTAATGTGAGATTCATACCACTCTCACTACCATCTCAATTGAACCTAAATGCACAAATATCCTCTTCTTCACGCTCAAGGGATTCAAATGAACACCAAGATTACCTTCCGGCAAGGTCCCAGCTCGAAGATTGTGCTCCATTCACTGCCAAGCTTGCTGACGGTTGGAAAGAAGCAAGTATGAACGCTTCAATGCACACCAGTCTCAAGTCAAAAAAGCCTGGTTATAAGCCTCACTTTACCAAGAAGAACTTTATGTGAAGGCTCCACTTCTGTCCCCGTAACGGGCTCGTCGATTTGCTTTCCTGGCCGCTGGGTTGACGGGACTCAGCGCACCGTCCAACCCCAGCTTAGCCTCTTCACCTTATTTCTGACAGCCTATGTTTTCTACCCTACTTCCTCACTTTCCTTACAACCTCTCCCACAACTTTCTCTGGTCGGCCTCTAATTTTACAAGGTAGATTTTGAAAAGCTTCCTCTAAGCCAACTATCCCGGATCGAGGCTGAGGGGGAAGGGACAACCTTCCCTTACGCTTGAGCTCCGGGATGGGGTGGTGGTTCCTTAACAACTTGCCTCATCCCCACCTACACCTTCCTCACATCCCATTTTATTCTCCTATAACTATCTATCCATTTTACGCGGAGCCAAAGGTGGAGCGGCCATGCCGATGGACTGCGAGGCTCCCGGGCAGGAGGAGTGTCCTCAAATGGCGGCAGCTGGTTCTGTCAGCCCCGTGTTGACCCCTCGCAGATCGGGCTACTGCGTGGGGTGATTAGCGTTTGCTTCCCGTATCACTAATAGGGTCACCATTCCCAATACTGAGAATAAAATAATAACCTTCTCCCTTTCCTGTTCTCCAGCAACGGAGCTGCCCTAGGGCAGCTGCGCGAAAAAAATAGAGGTCGCTCTCCCTCTGTTCTTTCGCAGGTGACCCTCAAAACTACTTATACCGGAGAGGAGGTTTAATCCTCTCCTATGCCTACGAATGCAGGGGACGCCGTCTCATCCCCTTCTTTGGAGGTGCCCTCGGATGACTTCCTCTTTCCAGCGGCAGTCCCCCCTTTACTTTCTAAGTGGACTGCAAAGAAAGGCAGGCGGCCCATAAAAGACCACTCTCGGTGGTAGCGGCACAATAGGGCCATCCCATTAGGGGGAGGGGGAAAGATAGGGCCCGTCGGCGCCTTCCCTCTAAAGACCTGCGTGCTTGCATATTGAGCTTAAAGGGGATCATCCTACGTGCCCCCCTCTCTTCCCCGACAGAAGACTTTGTGACCAATGGGACCTGTGATGTCCTGGGGAGATGCTCCTTTCCCCTTGAGATGGACATGGTCCCTAAAGCAACCTACCCCCAGACGGTTAGACCTTCCATGGCTATGAACCTGGGCTCGGTGCCTAGCACCGAACCTGAGTCTGCCCTGTGCAAGATCCTGCTCAGACGGCTCGGGTATCTAAGGCTTTAGAAGGAGAGGAGGGATCTCCTTCTACGGCTGGTGCGCCTGTGACAGCTAAGACCTTCTCCATCTCTGAAAAGGATCTTGCTGAGGCCGGTCCATCTGACCTGGGGACTCCTGCTTGTGGAGGAGAGAAGCAGGTTCATTCCCCACCCTCCTTTCCTAAAAAGAAAAGGAACAAGAAAAAGACGGGGAAAATGCGGAGCTCCTCTCCTTCCGCGGGAGCTGCTGCTTTGGCAAGCGACCAAGCCAAGATCGGCACGTCGGGCCCCGTTGCTCTCCCGGGTGGGAAGTCCCAGACGAAGAACAGAACTGCGTATAGCGGAGCCTCGATTACGTCGGGCCCCTCATTTAGAGGCTACCTGGCGCTGGCTAAGAGCAATATGATCCATCAGAGGAGAGTTCTAGCTAGTGTGATAGGTAGAGAACCAAATATGACCCCGTTTCTCGGACAGCAGCCTTTTGGCGAATGTGTCAAATCCCTCCGAGGCGGCCATGATTAGTCCCCTTCGGACACTTAATGGCACGCTTGTGGATGTGATGCCGCACTCTACCATGAACTTTGTGAAAGGACTAGTTTATGCAAGGGAACTTTTGGACTACTCCATAGATGACATCACCTTAGGGCTTGCTGACCATGGGACTGTAAAGGTTAAACGTGTGATGAGCAAACAGGAAGATGTCTTGATCCCCAACCTACACTCTTAGTCGTGTTCGACTGTAACAAGCTCTCTGAGTCTGTGCATGCCCGTTGGTATCGCTACCGCATGATTGCACTCGTCACAAAGCCGCGAGGGTGCAAATACTGGCACTGCTTCGACATACTAATCGCTCCCGTCGACGTGCAAAGTTAGAGTTACCCGAGGTCTGTGTAAGTTGCTCCAAGGCTGCACAACATAATTACAAATCATGTGTGGCCAAGGTTGTCAATGTCAGATAGCCACACCCCTCTTCTTTAAAGCAATGAGTGAATATTTCCTTTAAAAGGAAATCCTGGCCGTTCAGGCCCATGATCAATCTCATTTCGCGAAGTTACGGACTTAGTCCTGGTGGCCCGGTGCTGTCTGGGACCTCCTATGCCTCAATGTTGAGAAAGACACCTCCTGATCCTGGCCTATGCAGAAATACGAGCATAGTCGTTTGCGCGCCCATTCGGAACCCTTCTGCAGGATCTACCGATCCAGGGCGCTCCCCTGATAGAGCTAGCGGCACAAAGGGTTCAAACGCAGCCCCAGCTAAAACTATGGCTCGCTTCCCTCCCCACAGCGTGAGCGTTTTGCGTAAAGCGAAACAGCAGCACGCCTCCACCGAGTCATTAGTCTCACAGGTGGCAACACCCCTGAAGAGGATCTTGATGCCATTTTCCGGAGTTCATAAAGCTACCTCTTGAAAGGAAGACAACACTAAAGAAGTTTCGGCTCATTCGCCCACACCCAGTGGTAGGCTGGGTGGCGCGGAGACGGTGGATTCACCAAAAGAGGGACTCCCGCCTTCGAAGCTGCCCCGCTCGCCTAAGGTTTCAAGGCGGAGGGAGGAAAAGACTCACATGGCAAGCCCTACCTCCCCCGATAAGTCCTCGAAGGCGACAGCGCCTTCAGCGCATTGTACGACCAACAGTGCCAGGAGTTCTAACTCCGGCAAGCGTACGGCCATTCCGGTGAGGGTCTTCCCTTCAAAGAGGGCCCTCGCATCTCTTCCGAGCTAGGCCTGGAGAGCATATTCCTTCAATGGAATTGCCGCGGACACCCAGCCAACTGAGAGGAGCTGTGGAGGCTCATCTTCTCCCGTTCCCCGTTAGCTATCTTTTTGAGGAGACCATGCTGGACGCGTGCCCCCTGCCAATCTTCCCAGTGTATAGGGGCTTTGCGACTCCACTACCACGGGATGGGGGCTGGACGGGAGGATGCGTGATTTACACCCGGAAATCTGAACGGTAGATCTGGGGTGACAACTGGATTAATCTCAGGGGTCAAGTCGTTTCCGACCTGATCGACGAGCTGGAGATAGGTTTCCTAAATGTGGATGAGTTTACGCATCACTGCCTGAGAACCGCTTTATTTTCCAGTCTCGATCTATCTTTGTGCTCTCCGGATGCGCAGCCTGATTTTGGGTGTGGGGTAATCGATGATCTCCATGGTAGTGATCACTTTCACATTCAAATATCATTTTCCGGGTCGCTGCTGCTCGAAAGCCCGCCTCAGTTGTGCTTGGCGCGGGCACGGTGGTCTGCATTTCAGGAAATAACTGAATTATCTGTCTCATTGAGGAATTTAAGTCGGTAGTTCAGGACGTTTAGTTCTTTTCTGGAAACCTCATCGCCGTATGCCTAACTATGACTCCTAGAACGTCTGGCCGTTTTGCACGCTGACTACTCCTATGGTGGTCAGCAGAGTGTGAGACAGCCCTCAAACATCAGCATCATGTCTACAAGCGATATAAGCGCCGCCCGAACGATTTCACTGTCGTAAATTTCGTCGGGATAGGGCTAGGTTCCGATATATTTCGAAGCACGCCGGCCGATCTTTTTGGGCGGGCTACGTCTCTTCACTTAACGGGAAGACCCATCTAATAGAGGTGTGAAAGCGAATCAAAAGGATTAGGGACAAGTTCTTGCAGGACCCGCCCCTCTCGTTATGCAGGAGAATGAAACCGCAATCTCGGACGACGCCTCCCTGGCAGAATCCTTCGCGACCGTTTTCTCCGCATTCTTTAGCAGGGATTCTGCTCCGCCAGCATTGATTGTGCGTCGGGATGTCGCTGAAGGCCGCCGACTGGACTTTATCTCCAGAGGCGGAGAACCCTTCAACGACAGGTTTACTCTGAGTGAGTTGCATTGCGCTCTTGTTTCGTGTGTGGACACCGCACCTGGTCCAGACGATGTCCCGTACGTCAAGCTTTGACACCTGGGTGCGCGAGGCATGGCATTATAGTTAGATTTGTTCAACAGGATCTAGGGAGAGGGTATCCTCCCAGATTCCTGGGGAATCCCTACTGTGCTCGCTTTCCGCAAACCGGGGAGAGAGCACTATACTCCAGCCGGGTTCTGTCCAATCTCTTTAACTTTCTGTGTGTCTAAGTTGATGGAGAAATCAGTAAATGTTAGATTGGCCTTTTTTCTGGACAGCGGAGGCCATCTGTCTTCTGCACAGTGCGGCTTCCGCAAGTTCCACTCCACGACGGATTCTCTTCTCCGACTAGAAAATGCCATCGTAGACAGCAATACGCCACAGTTGTTTCCGATCTGAAGGCCTATGATACCGCATGGCGATACGCTATCATGGAGGGTCTTCACACGATGGGGGTGAAGGGATGCCTCCCAATCTTTATATCTGAATTTTTTCAAGATCGACGATTACGTGTTAGGGTGGGGGAGCCCTCTCTGGTCTGATGTAGAAGGAAGAGGGTGTCTCGCAAGGAGGTTTCCTCAGTGTCACACTCTTTACCCTGAGCATCAACAGCATCACATCCGTGCTGCTTAAGATGTTTTTGCTGCGCTCTACGTGGAAGACCTTTCGATCTCGTTTGTTGCAGCCCAGATGCCAATTCTGGAGGGTTGATTCCAACAGGCATTGAACCGCATCTCTTGCTATGCGGAATCGCACAGGCTTCGGTTTCCTTTGGCTAAGAATAAGGTAGTGCACTTCTGTCGCCATCCACGGGTTCATCCTGACCCAGACATATTTTTCAATGGGGTGCGCCTGGAAATGGCAGAATCGCACCGTTTCCTTGGTCTTGTAGTTAACCGATGCCTCACCTGGGAGGCTCATATTCGCAGCCTTAGGGTCTCTTGTACCCGCGCCATGAATATTCTTCGTTCCGTGACGTTCAGTGCCTGAGGCGCTTATAGGGCTACCGCCTTACTTTTTTATCTATCCCTTGTTCATTCGAAGCTCGACTACGGATGCAAGTTTTATGCATCCGTGTATTGTAGAAAGTGGACTCGATCCACCACACCGGCATTCGCCTGGTGAACGGGGCCTTCCGCACTTCCCCCATTGAGAGCCTACTTGTCAATGCTGGTGAGATGCCACTCGCTCTTCGCCTCCCTCATGTCGCAAACAGCTATCACTACATCTGTAGCTGATATCGATGGTGCCTATGCCACCGAGAGACGCCAGTCATACCCTACATGCTTTGGCTTTAGGGCTAGGAAACTCCTTCGAGAGCTAGGTATAGCTCTCGGGCTGGTGGCGCGCCTCGTTCTGTCTAGGACGCTATCCTGGAGGGTACCACCTTTGGCTATTTGTCGCCACGTCTTTGTTTCAAAGCTTCTACAGTGCCGTGAGTTTTGCGTTCGACCTTTTTGGAGCACACTTTGTGTCACGCTAAAACCGTGCCAGTGTATACGGATGGCTCCAAGTCCCAATAGGGGGTCGGCTTCCACGCTGTATCCCCTCTGTTTGAAGTCAGCGGGGCTCTACCAGGCGCTTCGTCTGTGTTCAGGGCCGAGCTGGTTGCAATACACCGCTCGGTACTGGAGATAATTCGACTTGCCCGGCTCGGAGATCGGATTGTGATTCATAGCGACTCACAAAGCGCCCTGATGTCTCTCGGGGGATTAGAATCTCCTCATCCCTTGGTTCGCGATATCCTGGACATGTAGTAATTGCTAGGAATGAGCGCGCCGATAAGGGGGCCAAAGAGTTCGCGTGGACTGGGTGACCCGTTGACCACTCGCGTGAAAAACTCCGCTTCCCCAACTCATTCGTCTTAGGGGATGTCACATTTCTCCCCCAACTCTGAAAGTCCCATCTTTTTAGATGGGAGGGATGTAGCAGAATAAGGTCGAAGGGCGACTACGTGCCCTTATGTACTAACATGGTCCCGAGATCACCGCATGGAGCTTTGAAAGCACGGTTGAACCAGGGTGAGGGTGCAGCCTATACCGTTATCACACCCCAGCTGTATTTGCTTAGGGACCGATTTAATCGTCTTCCATGGCCGCCTTTCAGCCAACATTCCTGCCTTTCCGTTATAGATCAAAGTTCGTTGAACATTCTACGCCAACGTTATCACAATCAAAACTTCGAAGGAGTCACCGACTTTTCCCCAAATCGCTCGTGTGTGTGGAGGCGGGCTGCCAAGCCATCTAAAGCTACCTCGCCAAGCGTCTATATATTCCTTCAAATCGGTTTAGTAAGAAGCACTAATAGACTTCTCACCTACCACCGCAAACGAACTAAAGGATACACCCCACCCCCACCCCCCTGCGATCGGTGCCCGAGGACGAAAGCTAAATCGACATTCCTGCCTTTCTGTTATAGATCAAAGTTCATGTTGAACATTCTATTCCAACGTTATCACAATTTCCCCCAGAAGGAGTCACCGCCTTTTCTCCAAAATCGCACGTGTGTTTGGAGGCGGCTGCCAAGCCATCTAATGCGACTTCGCCGGGCGTATATATAATCCTTCGACTCGGTTTAGTATGGAATACTAATAGACTTCCCACCTACCACCGCGAACAAGCTGAAGGACGCCCCCCCCCCCCTCCCCGCGCGATCAGAGACGACGACCATTACGATTTGAGGACGAAAGCTAAATCGACATTTGTGAACTCTGTCATAGTCAATCGGCGATTATCTGACGAGGATTCCCATCTCAGAAGGTCATCTTCCTGTGTTCCCTCATCTGAAGCGAGAGATAACCTGACTTGCCCCCGCCGCAATCATCATATCCCGACTGAACCCTTTTATGCAACGAGCACGTAAGCAATTGTAACCGTTGCCGCCTGCAGATTAATCTAGAATCTGACTGACCCAATCGATCCATTCTTTGTGTGTGCGCTCCGGTTTAAAATACCCTTTTTTATCACCATCCTGAACCCAATCACGTTAAATCCCCTAATTAACCCACCTGTATCTCGCGTAAACTTTAACTCCGTTTGTGCGACCATTCCCTCTAAACCCCATATCTGTGTATATTTAAATATTATTTTGTTGCTAGTAAAGATATATTTTTGTTATTGTCTTTCTTTTGCAATCTCTACGTGTACCAGCTACCTGTTAATATTTGGCCAACTTTAACTCTGAAATATTTGTTTTAAAAATGACCCCGCAAAGTTAATAATAAACCATCCCCAGTAAAGTCATAACAAGTTCCCCATTCACTAACGGTCTTCAACCAACCTAGGCCCAAAGCCCCAAAAGTACCTACGAATATATATATATATATATATATATATATATATATATATATATATAGAGAGAGAGAGAGAGAGAGAGAGAGAGAGAGAGAGAGAGAGAGAGAGAGAGAGAGAGAGAGAGAGAGAGAGAGACAGACAGACAGAGAGAGTCTGACCATTCCACGACATTATATCAACAGTGATTTTAGTATTTCTACCATTCTGCTTCTAATTTGTAAAATATCTCTAGACTTTGAAGTCTAGTTTCTTTATCATTTTTTTTTAGAAAGTAATAGAGACAAGAATTTTGGCGTGCAATGCATTTTGCTCTAAGTAGACCGAACTGTACGCAAGATGGAATACGGTTACTATGGTAAGGTTCCTCGACAGTGAATCAGGCATTCTTTTGCCTCGTACATTCAACGCTGGTCTGGTCACTCCTCGCGGACTCTTTGGGGCTTGCATCGGCGCGTTCATTCCCCGTGGCATCACGAATACCGCAAATTAGAGGGTGTGAAGATTCCAATGCTCCGAGAGCACTCTGGGCGCTTTGTGAGTGGCCATAGATTACAATCCGGTCTCCGAACCAGACACAACGCATTATCTTCAGTACTCAGCGGTGTATTGCAGCACCTGGCAGAGCCCCACTGACTTTAAACACCGAGGAACGGACAACTGACATTTATCTGTGGGCGTTAACTTAAGGTCATTAACAACATCTTTTACTATTAGGTTTAATACATTGCGGCTACAATTGTAAATTATTTATAAACGAGAGAAATCTTATGACATGGTTAGCAGTTTTAGCATGATTAAAAATACCTGAGACATTGCTTGTCATCCTAAACATCTCCTTTATGTACATAGAATGTAGAATAAAGGACAGTTAGTGCCTTTACACTGGAATGGGTTTACTATTGAATACATTATCAGTAACACAAAGTTAAACTAGTTAATATGGAGTTATCTAACACATTCGTTAGAGCTTAGAGTGCTGTATCAAATAGAACATTAGTAAAAGGGTTTCTGCATCAAAACAATAAGCCACTATTTTTAATGTTTACATTTCTAATTTCTCAAAATATTAGTAGGAATTAATTATTTGAGAAGATGACGTTAATCCCATTGCATCAGAAAGTATAGACGCTAATTATTTGGAGAACTTATATGCATGTGAGCCAATGCACGATATAATGGGATGGAGGGGGGTTCCAATTTTGTGGGGTTTCAGTAATCCAGATGTATTTACAAGGAAGAGTTAAATTGATTGTTTAAAGTGTTGAAAGTGGTAGAACTTGGCTCTTTTTAAGATTTGTGTTCAATTTTAAAAGTACATTTAAATACAATCAGAAACAAAATCAACGAACAAATACCAGATGAGCAGTATGGGTTTAGGAAAGGGAAGGGCCCTACAAATGCAATAATTTATTATCCGCAATAATGTTAAGTGTGGAAAGGCAATTTATGAGTAAGAAGCAACATACATAAAATACACAATATGTTTAAAAGATTTCTTGAATATTACACCAAAATGTGTAAGTAAAAATGCTGAACGAATTTATTGTTTATTATAATTTATTATAATTCTAACTGAAATATTCACCTCATAGTAGTCAATGATCATTTTTAATGTAACATATGGTGATTTTATAGAATCCGTAGTTTATTGTGCCCCAATACTTTAACAGCTTCAATTGATGCAAATGCACCATTTTTCCTCTTTTGAGCTTCATCTTTCCCTATTTTTCCTACAATACTTTGTTCAAAAGTTGGTTCCTCTATGCAGAGTATTATTTGAGAGTCGGAAAGTTGTTAAAATTCTACATTTGTAAACACAACAGTGAAATGTCCATCTACTAAGACGCCTGTTAAGTGTTTTCATTCTAATCGTAAACTAATTCTGCTGTTTTGTAACGGTATAATACTGGAGTTAGTTTGTTGCTACTTGATTGCTGGAGTGGTTTCGTAGTCCCTCTTTACCTATCTTTTAAAGTTTTCTTAACACAGCTGTTTATAGATTTCGCTAATTCTCAGTAGCTATTTATTCCTGATTACTTATTTGGAATAATTGAATAAATAATATAATCACCTTCTCTAATGGACCTTAATTAGTTATAGGATAGGATTAGGTTAAGGAGAATTACGCGTTCTCTAGATTCCTAATGTTTTAAGTTACTTTACGCAATGATTGATTGCCTTCTCTAAATAGTTTAATCATCATCACTAACTCTATAATTTAAGAAGGCGATTTTTTGAGTATTTGAATAATAATTTCATCTTAGTTTGGTTATGAAGTAAATTTTTAACCAAGTTCAGAAATAAATATAAAATTTTGTGACTTTTTAAACCCGAAGAATTACAAATGCTGAAGTTCAGAAAATTTATTTTTATATATCTTCTTCTATAACTATATTTTAGCAACGTGATATTTTGAAAGAGGGGAAAATTTAGTTTGATTCCTTTTTAAAATTATTATAATTGGCGAAGTTCAGAAAATTTATTAAAATTTAACCATGGCTGCTTTTTTAGATTTTAAATTTTAATCTTAGTAGCGACGCGAAAGCTCTCCCCGTAGGAGGGAGTGGCGAAGCCATTGCTTGGTTGGGTATATACGGAAATATCAGAAGATTGGTGAATTTCCGAAATTTAACAGATATGTTTGTTGAATCCCATTTTTTTCAATCAAGCAGATTTATATTAACTAAGTTTCTGTGGTCAAGGATTGATGCTGCGACTTTGATTTATGATCGTCAGCCTTAACAACGAGCTTCTCAAAGTTGGCAAGATTTATCGAAAAAATTAATCCCACAAATTGGATATTTTTCATCATTGGCTATTATGATCTAAAGACTTTAAGAGTGAGTCAATTTCTTGAGGAAAAAAATATCAGCAATTTCTAAGAGGAACGAAACAGAGTGACATTCAATTGAGTTTTTGACAGAGGTTAAATTGAATAGAATTTGAAAACTAATTAGAAAACTAATGGGAAAAACGAATTTAGTTGACAAATTTAAGATCATTTTTGTCATCACATCTGCTGCCAAGAGTGGGCAATTTGCAGTGGTGGTGGCGAAATGGCTCTATTCTTAAGGCTTAAAGCCGAAAGAGGGGGTGAAGATTGTCCTAACTGGTACCAGGAGGCGCGTAACCCACTCAATTCCGTAATTTTCCTGGTAATATAAACTAAATTAAACCAACTTGGCTTCTTTTTCCTTCTAGACATCTCTTTTTTACTATTTTTTTCGTCATACTCTTTAATTGCTACTAAACAACTATTTTCCTTGGACTAATTTGCAGTCTAGTCGCCGACCACCTTTCGTCCATTCATCCACGGTAGTAGCCTATATGAGGGGGAGTCATCCCCTCCATCTTAGCTCCAGTTCGGGTGTATTTTTCTTTGCCCTTTCCTTTCTACTTAGCTACACCTTAATTATCTATTACTATCCTATGCATTAAAACTATGTTATAGCTAACTGTCGTGTTATGACATTATATTATATCAATACCATATTATATCTATGGGGGAGGAACCAATAACTTAAAGGCGAACCGACAAGGGACGGAACGCCATGAGTTTCGACGCGCGGAACAGTGAGAAAGAGTGCAACGAGGTCAGGTAAAATTTGGGCAATGGCAAAGCTCAAGGTTATTTAAAGAGGCATGTACAAAAATGAAATTTTATTTACATAAAAATAAGAGAAATTAATGGACAAAATTACATCGGTAAACGAGGGGAAGAAATTGCAGTTATACATCAGACTCAGAAGTTAGAAATTAATGCGTTACAGAAAGAGACTATTCAAATGGGGAGGATTAACTCAAATGGGTTTCTGAAGGCAAAGAGGGGTTGGTATACGGAGGATTCCGGGTGAGACGTCAGGGTAAGGCTTCACGGATGTCTTCTGCAGGCAATAAACGTGAGGCGAGGGCGTTCGGAGCTTCTGAGCGGGAAGTTAACGTGATGACGGTTCTCTAAAAAGATGGGGGCAGCGGTAACGTCAGGGTCAAGGGGAGAGTATTTCGGCCACCCGAAAACGAGCGGCGAACGAGAATGGCTTCGACAGGAGTTGATGAGTAGAGTCGGAAAAACCGCTCGGTAGCTATCGTCAAATGGAATTACCTGACTGGTTGGGGCTAATTCTAACACACAAAAAGTTCAGCCATCACTTTGCTTTATTGTTAGAACCTGACTTGGAACTAGGGGAATCTTCTTGGGTCCGGGCGAGACTCCTCAACTGTGTATCTCCCACATGGAAGACGAGCCCTATATATATCCGAGGCTCCCCACGCAGGGGTGGGGGAAACAGCGCTAGTCTCGAATGGCCTCAAATCTTCACGCCGAGACGATTCTAACCCGCGTAAAGGTGGTTCGTGGTGGACGCGGTTTGAGGCTACCGCTTGTGGATAGGAGGGGGGGAGGCTTACCAATTTAAGCCTAACCAACTTTTAGAATTTTCTCCAGCTCATGGTCATCACTTCTGTGCTGGAAAAGAAATTCCACGTGGAATTACCCCACACTAACATTTGGATGAATGCGTGCCCTACCCTCCCATTTGTCTGCAGATGCAATACTTCTCAGCCCTAATTTTCACCTCCTCTTCTTCATCATTTTCTTTACAAAATTCCTCGAAAGATTCGTTGGTTTTCGTTATCAATTTTAAGAGAGAAAAATCTGATTCTAGATTTGCGATACTTTTACTTTGTATCGATTGTCTTTGGTATTTCTTAAACTCATCATTCACTATTTTTCTTCACATTTATACAAAAAAACTGAAACTATAATGGTCAAGGAAATTGTGGAAGAGAAAAAAAATTAAAGAACAGACGAGATAATATAGAGAATAAAAGAACTAGATTCAAAGGTATGGGCTCTGAATGGGTATCTTTAAGATTTCCATTGTCAATACTTTAGAAAATTGCCATTTAGCTTAGGTAGAGCAAGAAAGCGCATGTTGTACGTTGAAATGGCATCATAAAAGCTTGTGGGGCAAGAATTCCGTATCTGGTAGAAAGAATATTTCAAGATCATTAATAAATAGACACAGAAAACGAAGCTTGTCTTATTTGATGCTAATTCACCCAGACGAGCTTTCCAGTCATACAATTTCCGTCATATAATACGCCTCTTCCATTTTTAATATTTTTTGGTATGAGTGGTATTTTCGGATCATATAAATCTAAAGTAAGTTTCAATAAAAGTTTCCATAAGCTTATGTCCCTGAGAGGGTAAAATCTGTCTACGGGTGAGCGTGATACCATTATTCTCTGTCGGCTTCCATACAAACCGAGAAGCCAAAAGTTTGTTACTCAAAAGTTTAATTCTGATGATAAAAGTTGCGAAGTTTGGCTTCAAGGTACGATAAGAGCTCATCCTTCTTCTCTACTCGCTGCGCTTTTCAAACGCAATCTAATTTCTTGTTCTACCCTTTTCCGCTAATTTCCCCTTCCTGGTAATGGAGACGAAGAACATTTCATAAAGAATAGAAGACTATGGGTGAAGAATGAGGGTACTACTCACTTGAAAATATTTTGGACATTTCGTTGAGTAAAGAGAGGGAACTGGGAGAAATATAAAGGACGATATCACTCAGCCCAAATGCGAAAAGCGAAAGACAAATGCAGATGAAATCGACCAAACAAAACTGCCATTAAAGTCATCAATATCAACTAGTCAACAATGATTTTGCTACTTGGGTATTAGCGTGTGACCTATACTAAATCGACTATGTTGATTCCGAATCTATAATCAGAACTGTTCTAGCGCGTAAGGTTCCTGAGTTACACACATACTATTTAGTTACACATATGGGTGGGGTTGCTTCGGCTGCCGTAGTGAGAGGATGTGTTGTGTGTGTTTAGTTCCTTCGTTACACTCCTGCTTTAGCACGTTTTCAAATTTAGCCATTATAGTAGTGGTGTTGAAACGGTATCAACATACAGTGATAATTGCATTTTTCTTTTAGATTTATCTCTCAATTAATTTGTAAATGAAATAAGATTGTACAAAAGTATATAACAGGATATATACAAACTAAGTTGAAAACATGGAATCAGCGAGGATGTATAAATAGCTCAGACCACTTTTGTTATATCTGTGGAAGATATACTCCAAGCAACCAGCGGAAAGATCTAGCTGAAAGAGTGAAAACTGCCTACAATTATTATTATGTTAGTTGTGTAGTTGCTGACCAAGACAAGCCCTCGTCAGCTCACAAATCTTGTACTGTGTGTTAGACGGGGCTCACACAGTGGTTATATGACAAACGGAAGGGTATGCCTTTTGCTGTACCAATGGTGTGGCGTGAGCCAACAAATCATGTTTTTGATTGCTACTTTTGTATGACAAATATTGCGGGATTCTCAAATAAAAACAAGACAAAAATTGTATATCCAGATTGTAAGTTAGATATAAAACCAGTCCCCCATAATATGGAGATACCAATCCCAGTTCTTCCATCAGATAGTGCAGTTAAAGAAGATGATTCATCGCCTGAAGAGGAGGATAACAATGACGATGAAATGTATGAGAATTATTCTAAGGAAAAGAAGATCCAGTTGATAAATCAAGAAAGATTGAATGATTTAGTGAGGGATTTTTCATTGTCAAAAGAGAAGGCAGAACTGTTGGGCTCCCGACTACAGCAATGGAATCTTCTAGAGGATGGTGCAAAAATATCTACTTTCTGTAAACGCTATGAGGCCTTCCTTAGCTGCCTTCTATAAAGAATATGGTGCTTGTTTCTGTATTGATGTTAATGGCCACATGAAGCAGCTAGAAGACGAGCATTTCCCTGATGAATGGAGACTATTCATCGACGCAAGCACTGCTAGACTCAAAGCTGTGTTGCTACACAATAGTAACAAAAAACCTTAAATTCCTGTCGCACTTATTGTTTGGATGATAGAGACATATGACCTAATAAAATTTATTTTGGAAGATGTTCATTACTTGCATCATAAGTAGAATATATGTGGAGATCTAAAGGTAATTTCTTTACTTCTTGGACTGCAGCTAGGATATACAAAGAATATGTGCTTCTTATGCCTATGGAACAGCCGTGATGAGAGGAATAATTATATTGTCAAAATGTAGCCCGAAAGAGAAGAACACATAGTTGGCCGATACAATGTGAAGCACATGCTTTTGGTACATCCACAGAAGATCTACCTTCCACCACTTTATATCAAACTTGGCCTTATCACGAATTTTGTTAAAGCAATGGCCCATGATTCTCATGGATTCCAGTATCTCAAAGAGAAATTTGGTGCAAAGAAAACCAATGCTAATCTTAAAGCTTGCATTCTTCTACGGCCGGATATCAGAGAATTGATACGTAACAGGGAGTTCAGAAATAAACCAACTCCACTTGAGTTGGCAGCATTGGATTCATTTGTCCATGTAGAGCAGAACTTCCTTGATAATCATAGGGCTTAAAACTATAAAGAACTAGTGGACAACATGCTAAAGACCTATCAATAAATGGGGTGTTAGATGTCTTTTAAGATGCATTTCTTGCATTCGCATCTAGATTTATTTCCATCTAATATGGGTGATATTAGTGACGAACATAGAGAAGTGTTCCACCGAGATATCGCAATGATGCAAAGCAGGTATCAAGGTGGCTTGAACGAAAACATGATGGGTGACTACTGCTGGTTCCTACAACGGGAGGATCCTATATCCACGTACAAGCGCAAGAGCAAGAGTCTCAAACATTTTTGAAGAAATAATATAATTAGGTGAGTACTACCTCTTTTATATGTAATACATATCTTGTCTGGGTCTGCAAAAGGACGTACATAATTCCAAATAGGGTGCACAGAACCGCCTGATTCTTCTCAAACTCGTAATAATTACATCATTAATTGATCCTAGGTGACAAAGTGAGCCATATAGCTTAGTTGCATACCTGAGGAACCTTACGTGTTAGGAAAAATCTGAGCACAGATCTGGAATCAGCGCACCAAAATTAGTTAGAGAAATATTACAGGTAGAACCATTTCGTCATAAATGAACAGGTACCCAAATATATAAACTTATACTCCTGTTATCGGATCTTGAGACCAATAAAAGGGCAATACCACTAATATTAAAATCCTAAGGAAAACAAAATGTATAAGCCATCTCACTGATATCTAATAAAAATAAGCTATCTCGAAATTGATCGAGAAAGATAAGCCATCTCTTTGATGACCCTTCAAAGATAATCTATCTCTACCATGTGAAAGCAATGATAAACCATCTCTAAGATGATCCAGGAAAGCTAAACCTAGTAAATATTTACGTGTGATTAAGAAAAAGAGAACAAATGACTCGCAAAGTGTATTAGGTTAGTTTAGGTTGTTTTTCGATCTTAGAAAAGGCTGATCTTTACTAATGTAACTAAACCTAATTTTTAAAGTGTAAGTACTATTATAATGTCACTAGAACACAAACAATTTAGCTCACTGAAACTCTAGTAGAGATAAGCCATCTCTATTTGACTTAGTAAAGAATAGCCATCTTTTCCTCTTTAAAATTCTTTTTCTTACTTTTTAAGTTTTTTTGAGGTTATTTGATCCGATACGAGAAACCAATCTTTCTTTGGCGACCGATCACAAACTACTTACATGGGAGCATTTTTTTATGTAGATAATATTTAGAAATGATAGTTTTAAACTCATTAAGAATTCAAATTACTTTATCGATCAGTTCTAAATTGCGCACCTCGCCATATGGAATTAATTTTAGCAACTAGTCAAAAGAGACCTGTAACTTCTGGTCGAATAAAAAAAAGACAGTTGCTAAAAAGGTGAAGTAATGACTATTTTACGAGAAACCCGGTAATTACTCTCTCTTAAACCATTAAATAATTACATTTCGCTTCATAAAATTCACAATTCTACATTTATTTCAAGCCATTTCTCGATTTAGCCCCTATTTAGCAAAACGAAGTGAAATATAAAGCCAATGTTTACATTTTTCTTTTATTATGAACATTGTCTATTGTTAACTAACGGTGGGTTTTGCCTAAGAAATTAACTTAGTTAATTTCAAACCACCTTACCTTTCAGTGAGATGGGTGGTCCCCAGAAAGACCATTAGGTCTCCAGGATGGGTCTACAGATCCTTTAAGTCATAGATGTTGTACATGTTGAGTGCATGTCCGAGGTTTGGATAGTCAAAAAGAACATGTTTGGTTTTCTCAGTGTGTTAGCTGTATCTGGGATGCAGTGATGGAGTGAGGTTTATTCTGTTTTTGTACAGCTATATTAATGTGGGAGAGTAATGGAAATGGCGATCTTTATAAACAATGGCACTTTATTATGTAAGGTAACACATTTGCCCAACCAAGAGTATTCGAGTTCGGTAAGAGAACTACAGTAATAACATGATAATAGGGATTATTTATTATGGTATTTTGTATGCCTTCACGAGGAAGGCAGTGCGGACTCCTTCCTTAAAGGTAAAACTGGAAAACCTCTTCAGTGATGCAGAGGAAAGGTGGTCTATAATTAGGGTTGATGCCAATATTTAAAGAACTTATGACTGTGCAATAACTTGGCATAATTTGAGGTGCTTAGATTCCTTACAGGAATAGAGAAATCTAGCGTGTTAAAAATCGCATGGTGCCAGTTCAGACTCTGGGGGAATAATAAAGATACCATTGAGGTAAGGGAGAAACACTGATTTAAAATGATTCAAAGATTCAAAAATTTTATTAACAAATTAAAGTTAAGTATTTTTAGAAGTCATCCACCCATGCAGTAAATTTACTGGACCAAGAGAATTCAATGTCATGGCCGTCTAAATCACTGATCCATCCCCATTCTTGATTTCCTGAATTAGACAATCAAGATTATTAAACTATTTCTATGTACGCTTCCATTATTTTTTCCAATCCATATACATAGATCGGATCATACTTTAGAATAAAGGATCGAATTCCTAACAGGAAAAAATTAACACAGAAGTGTCAGCATTCTAAAGATTTTTCCCCTTTGTAAAGTTTTATATCGACTTATACGAAGCAGTTTACATAAAATTTAAAACAATTCAAGTAAATCTAAGAAGCATTTTTTCATGTCTTCGAGAGAAGACATAATTTTTTTCTCAAAATATTATCTGAACTTTAATGGTGGAAAAAGCTTACAAGAAACCTATTTCATTCCAGAGGCAACAACGCCAGTAAAGTATTACCCACTCTCGCCTCCTCCAACATAGGACATATTAAAAACCAACATATCCATCCTTTTTACATATCAGTACCCTTTCATAGCAATAAGGCGTCATGTGCTGTAGCATCTCTTCCAGTCAGGGTTCATCTGTGAGCAGATAGAGTGCCATGTGGAGTGCTATCTCTTCAGTCAGCCTTCATCCGTGAGCACATGGGATGACATGTGCAGTGGTATCTCTTTCATTCAGAGTTCATCCGTGGGCAGACGGAGTGCCATTGCTATATTATCTCTTCCAGTAAGGGTTCATCCGTTGGCAGACGGAGTGCCATTGCTATATTATCTCTTCCAGTAAGGGTTCATCCTTTGGTAGACGGAGTGCCATTAGCTATGGTATCTCTTCCAATCAGGATTCATCCATGAACAAATGGAGTGCCATGTGCAGTTGTACCTCTGCTATTCAGAGTTCATCCGTAGGTAGACGGAGTACGATATGCTATGGTATCTTTTCCAGCCAGGGTTCATCCGTGAGAAAATGAAGTGCCATGTGCAGTGGTACCTCTCCTATTCAGAGTTCATCCGTAGGTAGACGGAGTACGATATGCTATGGTATCTCTTCCAGCCAGGGTTCATCCGTGAGCAAATGTAGTGCCATGTGCAGTGGTATCTCTTGCATTCAGATTCATCTGTGGACAGAAGCAGTGCCATGTGATATGGTATCTCTTCCAATCATGATTCATCCGTGGGCAAAGACAGTGCCATGTGTAGTGGTATCTCTTCTTTTCAAGGTTCATTCGTGTCCAGACGGAGTGTTATGTGATATGGTATCTCTTCTACTCAGGTTTCATCCGTGAGCAGTTTTAGTGCCATGTTCTATAGTATCTCTTTCAGTCAGGGTTCATCGTGAACAAATGGAGTGCCATATGCTATGGTATCTTTTCCATTCAGAGTTTATCGTGAGTAGACGGAGTGCCATGTGCTATGGTATCTCTTCCAGTGAGGATTCATCCGTGGACAGACAGAGTACCATGTGCAGTGGTATCTCTTCCATCCAGAGTTCATCCGTGGGCACACGGATGGCCATTTGCTATGGTATCTTTTACAGTCAAGTTTCATCTGTTGGCAGACTGAGTGTCAAGTGTTATGGTATTTCTTCCAATCAGAGTTCATCCGTGGACAGACGGAGTGCCATGTGCTATGCTATCTCTTCCAGTTAGGGTTCCTCCGTGAGCAGATAGAGTACCATGTGCAGTGGTATCTCTTCAATCTAGAGTTCATCCGTGGGCAGACGGATGGCCATTTGCTATGATATATCTTCCATTCAGAGTTCACCTTGGGCAGACGGGTGTCATGTGCTGTGGTATCTCTTTAAGTCGTGGTTAATCCGTGCCAGAGAGAATTTCATCTCCTGTTGTATCTCAGCCAGGATTCGTTCATCCGTAATCTTATTAAGTGCTTTGTGCCGTATCATCTTTTTTCCCCAGGTTTTTGTTCCCTTGCCAATAGTGGATTATGTGCCGTATAATCCCTGGGTATGATGGGTTCATGTCTTGTAGCATCTGTTCTAGTCAAAGTCCATGTCAGATGCCTGCCCGTCAGTCCCCATTCCTCCAAACCCTTAAACAAACCATCTTTGGCGCAGTCTTCTCTCTTTCAACACACTCGAGTCTTATTCTAAAGAAAGCTTCTTTATCCTTATCTATTCAACACAGCATCAACGCATTGTATCTTCATCAATTCCCGTTCTTTCATATCATCTCGTCTAATTCTTTTTTCTTCGATTTCCAATTCTTCACACACAAAGCACAAGTATATTCTCTTTGTAAGTCCATTCTCATTCTTCCTTCTCACAAGCCCGTACCACCTCAAATCATTGTTGATTTATATATTAAATAATTCATTTTCATTTTATTATTATATCGATAATAATTTAATCAATATATGTTTTTAGCATCATCTATGTACTTTTTCTCATGGATTTCAGGTAACTAAACACTTGTACCAGCCGAATAGACGGTATATACTAAATATATGACTCATAGATTGACTATATACAGGTAAATTTCCCCCTTAAAGCTCTTTTCGAATTCAAATTTCAATTAAATTAGGAGTGAATTTGATTTTAAAACAAATTAATATTAACACAGTAAATGGCTTTAAATTACTTCTTCCCTGTCATTCGTTCGGGATATTTTCTGCAATGCAGTGGCCAGAATGACAATCTTTGGTTCTTCAGAGGAGAAAGAAGGAAAGAAGAGGTGACAAAAAGGTTAGATCATACCATTAAAGTATGAACCATAACGAATTCGGGTGCACCATAAGCGCGATAATAAATATGGAGAAAATTTCGTATTTATTTCGAAACTAAAGCGAAAACCAACCGTGAAATGTCGTTTACAAGAGTTGAATAAAGATTTATTAATAAAATAGTCGATTTAGGTCCAAATGTTTGAATGCACATTCTGATCATGAAAATTTCCCAATTCTCATAAACCTGTTTCTCTTCATTAATTAAATCAAATTTCCTCGTAGAAAAAAACAAGAGAAAGGTAAAGCAACCCTTACAAAACATAAATGATTAATATGGTGAGAGAAGCCAGCTAGAAACCAACTAATAATAGTAAAAACAAAAGAAGCGTGTCTATTTTACCACTATATATTTTTATATATGAATAAATAATGTGTGTATAGAATTTAACCTTTAAAATGATTCTCAGGTTCAAAAATAAAGCTGTCTTCATTATATTTATTTTGGGATTGAGGCTCCTATGTAGGCAGCAGATTTAGAGGTCTTAAAATGAAAGCTTATCCTCGTTTAGACACAAGACCACAACCCACAAAGTGAAACCCAGTTATTAGGGATCATCTCTTAAGATGTTATACTTAAAACTTTAAAACTCTGAATATTGTAATAATAAAGAATACATAAGAGCCAAAATGAAAAGCCTAAACAACGAGAAATTAAAGAAAGCAATTGAAATCCCGACTACTTTCGTTTATTACAACATATTCAAGGGAAGAAAAGGAGTAGAAAGAAAAAGTGAAATATTGAATGAATGTCGTGGTATTGCAAGGACAGCGTGGTGGTTTACGTACGTATAGGTTTGTTACGTACTTCAAAAAACTCCTTGATTAAGTTTTCTCTAAGAGTGCTATATTTTATTATTACGTTATTTTTAATATTTGAGGGTTTCTAGTGCCATGCACAGCGTTTCGAGGATTGAATTAAATACTTCTAAGAAAATAGACCTTTAATTACAACATGAACAAATAATAAAATCTAACAAAACAAACTACGCAGCTATGAATTAAACGAGTTTAAGTGTAACTTACTAAAGTTCACAAATGAATATAGAGTAATGGTTAACCCAAAGCTCACTTTAATATTGAACGCTAATTGACCTTCAAAAATAGATAATGGAATTTATTTACCTTTAAAAACATCCACAATGGAATCTGGTTGGAGACTGACCTTGGCCTCAATTTTTAGGTAGACGCAAGAATGTTGTTTGCGGACAGGCGCGTGGACGGATTGCCAGCTACTCCAGCTGTTTGTCTGGCGCAGGCAGAGCTTTAAAGCCACAAATGAATTCGGTACGGGCGACGAATGGCGTTAAACCCGTTATCTTGGTAAGATGATTTCACCAACGGGACGGGGAAAGTATGTTTCTTCCAATCTTCTGGTTAATCTTGGAATAATTTGCACTGACGAGCGATGAGCCAACGAGTGAATCCTTTGACGAATGGAGAGTGTTTGAGGAAGTTCACTTCGGGGTATTCCTCAATGGCGAGGACTATCTCTGGGTTTTGTTGTAAACCGGGATAGAGAGTTTTTCTGATGAGAGATAGTTGAGCTTGTTTCTCAATACAAGCTAACTTAAATTTCGGTATGACTACCAGGAACTGGCTCAGCAGCATGAGCTTCTTCTGTGTTTCTTTCGTAGGATTGCCGGGCACTTAGCAGGACTTTGTCGTCTCGATCGCAAACTCGATCTTCCTGAGACAAGATGCTAATTTTCGGTGTGACCCCAAGGAACTGGCTCAGGATGAGCTCCTTCTTTGTCCCTTTCGCTGATTGCCGAGCTTCTAGCCGGACTTCGTCGTCTCCATGACTAACTCGATCTCACTGTTCTTCTGCAGTTATCGGCATATATACTTCACCACCCCACTGGGGGTAGGGGCAGAATAGGGGGGCTAAGGTCTTCGGAATTTAGCCTCCTCCTCTAACGGTTCTTCTCTGAGCGTCTTTCACTTAGCTCTAAAGGCAGCTTCTGGCTTTTGGTCGTCGCTCCTCTAATTTCGTATATGCATTGAAATTAAATACCAACTTTTAGGGGAAATAGTGCCAGTTTAACCAATGTTAGGCTCGCCGGAATCGAAACTTGATGATTCGAGTATTATGTGGTTGTGAGGGACCTTTCTGGTGATCCTCGAGGCAAGGGGAGATATTGGGGGGGTTACGTAATCGGGTTACGCCGCCAAATGTCAGGACGTTGCGGTTACCCTACATGGCCTCAGTTTTTGAGGTTAGGATATAGATTTCCCTATAATGAACAATGGATGAATTTAAA
>OZ018318.1:200599632-200887132 GCA_963969495.1 Ceratothoa steindachneri | reverse complement strand
TTAGTTGTACTCCTACTAATTTCAAACATTATGCCATCATAAACAGTATACACAGAGCTTACAAAATCAGCTTAAATTGGTTTCATTTTCATTCCGAAATAGAATATCTTAGAAGCTTTTTTCATTTTAATATTTTCCCAGACCATCTTTTTGACAGACTTACTTCCAATTTCTTATTTAAAATGTTCTCTCGCAAAACCCCTCTAATAACTGTCCCCAAGCAAAAACTATTCTTAAAACTGCCTTATCTTCCACTTGACACAAAATTCAACAAAGCTTTACTCTCGACTCTTAATAAATACTTTCGCCAATGCAAGTTTATCCTAATTAATTCTAATCCTCTTGCTGCCTATACTTTCCTTCGGCACAAAGAATCACTCCCATTATGCCTGCGTTCCTCCATCATTTATCAATTCACTTGTGCGACCTGCCAAAGTCGCTATGTAGGCCAAACAAGTCTACAATTAAGATGTAGGATCGCTAAGCATATCGGAGTATCATACAGAACCAACATTCCCATCTCCAAACCCGAACACTCCTCTATACGAGAACATTCACTAAAACTTAACCACCCGCTTGACCCTGATTCCTTTAGTATACTCTCTTCTGCCTCCTCTTCTCTAAGTTTAAAAATTCTTGAATCTCTTTACATCAAACAAATAAACCCGGAACTCAATGATTATTCATCATCCCTTAAATTATTCACTATATAGACAAATGTACAACCAACCACATCCCCCTTAATAGTTTTCTTTTTGCCTAATTCTGTCCGTAATATCAGTTGTTACTCCCAGCTTCACCGTTATAAGGTTAGTACTCGTGCAGAGAATTTTTTATTTCTATTTTAGTTTGTCCCATTAATATCTAAATGATCTGGTTTATTATTGACTTTTCCTTAATTTAATGTTTCAGTCGTCCTTTTGACCCCTCCATTAGTGATTATTTACTATTTAAACGTTCGTGCCTTAGTCTACTCGTATCATTTAATGCTCAATCGCTTAAAATTTAACTTAATTGAATTACTTGCTTCGCTCCATTTATTAATATCCGCTTCGATTACATACCCCCTGATCTAACTTATTTTTGATTGTTCGCCCTGCCCTTATAATTCTCTCTTGCTGTGGTTTATAGTGAATTTTTTGTATTCCGCTTGATGCTCGATTCATGTTTATTATTCATATGTGCTGCTCATGGGATTATTTAATCATTTTTTGTTCTCAGTCTTTTAATCGATTTCTTAATCCCTTGCTTTCGACTTTATTGCTATAGTTTAAAATTTTTGTATTTCGATAGGAATTTAATTCATGTTTATTATGCATATTTTAAACTCATGGGATTATTATTTAATTTAGTTATTTTTTACGATATTACATCAATTTCTTATTAATAGATTTTCA
Source organism: Ceratothoa steindachneri (assembly GCA_963969495.1). Classification (NCBI taxonomy): domain Eukaryota; kingdom Metazoa; phylum Arthropoda; class Malacostraca; order Isopoda; family Cymothoidae; genus Ceratothoa; species Ceratothoa steindachneri. Next base: position 200,885,735 of record OZ018318.1, on the reverse strand, counting down.
CCAATTTGCTTTCAACGGTTTAGGATTATATATTTCATTCTAACTTCTTACTTTCGGTTATCATTTTTGAATCCTCTCATGTTTTTATTGCTGTGTTTAGTTATTCTTAAAAAATAATTCTTTGTATTTAGAAATCGATGATGATGGTCATCGTTAATGACCGAAACGTCCGGAGAATCAAATGTTCCAAACCATCGCATATGTCTTCATATTCCTGCTATATATATATATATATATATATATATATATATATATATATATATATATATATATATATATATATATATATATATATATAGTCGCACTACACACCTCACACAATTGATGGGCTAAAACTCATAATAATAAGAATAGACTTCTTCACAAGCATTTTTCTCTTTTTACAGAACCAAAAAGCCACACCTTAGATTAATAAATTAATCTAAAATTTGTACCTGTTAATGAAAGTGAAAAGTGGGTAGTGTTTGTATTTATGCCATCGAGTGTTCTTTGATTTTCAAGAGACGGCTCTAACGAATATGCTAATAAGCTGTCTCGAAGCATCCTTTTGGGGTAACTGTACGACAGCTTATTTGTTAGCGTTTTGGTTCGAAAATCGAAAAGCGCTCGATGGCATAGGCTCGACCCCGATCCATTTTTCCCTTTCATTAACAAGTAAAATATTTTAGATCATTTTAGCATTTTTGTTATCTCTCTCTTACTTCTTTCCTCCACCTCTGTTATGTCCCCTTTGGTCTTATAAAAATAAGAAAGAGCTTGTGGATCATTCTTATATATAAATTTATAGATTTATAAATTTATATATCTATGTTATGTACCTGTGTATGTATCACTACTTCTATGTATTGATACATCATTTTGACATTAGTAAAAAATTCGTTTTTCCCAAAAGCCATTTGTTTTATGACAAGTTAGCGATAGTCATTTGTTTTAAAAATCATAACACGCTAGTGATCGTGTTTTTATTTTGAGGCCATCATTCTTTTATCTAGTGGTGTTCAACTTTATTTTACATCATTAATTTGATGACAACCATTTCCAGACTGTCATTCTTTATCTGTTTGCGCATGACCTACTCACAGTTGGTCTGAGAAAGTGAACTGGGCCAAATATGTAAAAGGTCGAGAAAGGTTTGTTTGGAAATGAAGGAACTAAAGTTGCAAACGTTTTAAAATCACGACCTCCATAATAAAAGGATCTGCTTTTGCCTAATTAAGACTTCAATTAAGGTATTAAATTTATGGTATGTATTGTTTAATTGCGAGAGTTGTACTAAGATCAGCTAGTGGGACATAGACAAAGATTCGGGAAATGATCTCTAATTCCCCAAATTTGGGAGGTACGAGTATGTTACAATGGTTACATTTTGGGGAGAATATCAAATTGATACATCTAACCTAACTTATTCTTTAGGCAATAAAATGAACGTTAAAATATTTTTAACCTTTTCTATTTCCATGATACCTCTACGAAATTTGTAGTCTTGACTTAATTACTTTAGGGCTCGTTATTCTTGACATGATCCGAGTTCCTTTTTGGACGGTCAAATGGTTCTGTTGGATACAGTTATTTGATTGAAATTGATGGAGAATACGCTACTGCCAACTCTAGTAGAATAAACTTCCCTCTATACTTCCAAAGCATGATCTAATAAAACGCATCTACTCTACCATCACCGCAAACACTTAAACAACCTCCAACCAAACAACTTCCTAAATCAACCACTTCCCCAAAATACAATTGAGAGAAATCACTGCACAGGATGCAAAGCTACTTCATTCCAACCAAAATACAAATACATAATAAACCACGTCCTCTCTTTTCCCCAATACCAACCTGCAAACGATGTAACCATCACTCAGAGGACAGTTAATGCCTCCTCCTCAACTACTAAAGCCTCACCCAAGCACGAAACACTCACTTAATCCCCTCACGTGGCGACAAGCAAAAATAAAAGTAAATTTGGTTGTTATATAAAACAACACGGTTTGGGCATTCACATGTTAAAATAGCCTCATAATAACCAGTTTTCTACTAGGAATATAATATTTACGAGTATATTTAGAATCTCTTGATGATGGCGAAAATTATATTTGTGCCTAAGCAAGGAAAATCACCCAGGTAGGTAAAAAACATCAGACTTATATCCTCGTTTGACTTCATTAGGAAAGCATACGAAAAGATAATCAACCGAATACCTATAAAAGAACAACCTTTTAAACGTCTGGTAGTTTGGATTTTAAAATATAAAAGTACTGATATGGCACTCAGTTTTATCATGAAAAAAATCGCCAAGGCCAAAGTAGAAAAGTCGAGCAAAGACAGTTTGTAAGGATGTTTTCAAAGCTGTCGAAAATGTGAGACAAAGGGGAATACAATATAAAATACTCAGTTTGAGAATTGACACTAAATTAGAACGGACCCTCTACGACTATGTTATTGAATGCCACGCTTACATAGAAGTGGGAAAGCATAAGGTTAGGCGCTCGAAACTTCACAAATTCCAAAGGTAGCTCAATTTTTAATAAAGCATTCCCCTTACTATTTTAATGCCTAAATCATTGTTGGATAAATACTTCACATCTTCAACTCTAAAAGTTTATTACTCCAAGTAGGTATAGTCTTCACTCAAAATTACCAAATAACTACTAAAACTTATTGCTTCATTGAGGGTAAATACAATAGCATAATTTATCATAACTTGGAGGGAATTTTCCTCTAATTCGTAAAATATACTATAAACCTTTTTAATTCATGATAAAAGGCCCAAAATGAATCGCCATCACCCAAGCAGAATGAATGTGTGTCAGAGAAAAATGAAAGCTGGGTAATGCAGCTGGAAATCCTTTACATCATTTTAATTTCCGTCAGATTCCTTCCGCCTCAGTTCTCCCTTTATACAGACATCCAGAATGAAAGATGGACTCATAAGATCTCTAAGCCCTGAAGGCATAGTGCCAGTGCTAAAGGAAGAAGGCAATTTCTAAATTTAAGATTGTTGCAGTAAGAAACCACATTAAATATTTAAGCAGCCAGTATTGGGACGTAAACTGGTTCTGGTGATTCCTAAATGGGTTGAGTGCTGGTACCATAGGTTAAATCAGATGAATAACAAAACGCCTTAATTTTTATCATAACAGTTAGTTTGTTGATATCAACAGTGAAACAGAGAAAGATATAATGATGCGAGACAAGTAGTAATATAGATTTGAGATGAGTTTAATTAGCAGAGTTTCTTTACAGCATGCGATGTCTCAGGATACAGAATGTATGCCTGTATCTTTTAGCAGGGAGAGCTTAGCCTGTCGGTTACCACTACGTCAATTGGGATAAACAGTGTTGTTCCATGTGTAACGATTCAGAACTCAATCTTAATCAAATGTGAACGTCATCCACAGCAAGAAAACATTAGTTTTTGCTGAACTGCGAGGTGCAGCGGAGTTGCGTGTTTTGCACTCAACACCTCTGATTAACTATGTACGCGTAATTTCCGCATATTTCCACTTTACCACTCTTGAACACTTTCACCATCCGTATTTAAAAAATACTCTGAGTGATATGCATTTGGTGATTAACACTAATAATGTAATAAAGCCTATATTAAAAATCCGTGACTCTCATAACGCTCCTGACAGCTAAACTTCGTTTTCACTTGTGTGAACCTGATGAAGTTGTGGTCAAAATGGTTTTATTATTCTAGTATTATTTTATTGAGTCTTTTTTCAAAAGTTCTGCCTGTTTGGACGAATTGTTTTAGCACAGTTTAAACATGATACTTAATATACTAGCTTTGCTTTGTGAGAGCTTGGCTCAGCTGTTAATAAGTTTCTTATTTATGATTTATGAGAAGTTAAGGATTACTTTAAAATCGACTTTTTTGAAAAGCTCATTTATGCTTTGAACGCTAGGGTTACACGGGAAGACAAATCTTTTGTTGTTGTGTTATTATTGTTGGAAAGATTTGAGGTTAAACGAGCCTTCTTTCCATAAAATGATTTTTTGAGTTTCAGATAAGCTTCCTTAATGAGGAGTTCCATGCAGACTAAATTTGAAAATATGATTTTCATTTTATAGAATTCTTTATCGATGAAGACGAGGCTGCAAACTCGTAGAGCCCTGGGAAAAAAAGGATATATGTTTGGATTGAGTGGGCTTGCGGTAAACTGAAAAATATAAGGAATTAAAAGCAGTAATTTTATAGATTACTATACCCATTAATGGAGTTATGCCATTTTCTTCATATTCTTATTTTAGTGTTATGTATCTTAATTTGGCAACGAATTCATCAAAGTTACGCTCGGAGGGAGAAAAGGGGCTAATCATTTACGTATCTCAGGCAGTTTACGCGGAAAATTATAGGCTATAGTTGCGTTTCTTAATATTACAAATATGCAGCATGATACAGGAGATAATGTACTCCCTTCACATTGGAAAACATTATTTGTTACCCAAACATCGATCAATTTACTGAAAACAGCGGTAGCAATGGAATAATTTAAGTTAACGTTAGATCATTTTTATTGAGAATAGCTAACGCTTACGCACCGATACTTTTTAAAAGGAGGATCTACATCGAGTGATAACAATTAGTGATTTGATACGATATATGGTTTAATTTTGCGAATAAGCTCAGTGGTATTTTTATATGCGCGTCCGAGATGATGCCGAATATTTGGCTTATAAGTAATTTATAAGTGGAGACTATGTTTCTAGGCGCATTGGTTTTTGTGCGTTTTTGGAACATCATATAATTTCAGTAAGGACGCATTTCAAAGGAGAAAAGGGCTTTATTAGATCGGGTAACTGACTAAATACTGATTTAACCTTTTTGTTGATTTCACGGCTCTGCGATTTTAGGGGCATGACTCTAGTTTTTAATGTATTGCTTTATTAATGACAAGATGCTTAGATTTTCTTAAATATCAAGATTCATTATTGTTGTTTGTTTTATCTGACATTTTAATGAACATTTGGTTGTTACCTTTGAATGTCCATATAAAGCATCCCGCGTTCAGTGCGATTTTCGATTTCTGCTGCTGTCATAGGAGCTTGCCAAGGCGCATTCCTCCAAGGACAAGTGATAATCTAGGTGAAATAATCGGCGAATTGAATGCTAAGGCAAGTGAGGTTTACAGGGGCTGGAACATCAGCGGTTTTAATCGAGTAGAGAGTGGGAGACAGGCACCCCCCTGCGGGAGGCCCGCAATGAGCGGAAACTTTGGTCTGTCCGTGCACCCTAAACTGATGTACGCCGTTCTCTCCATGACATAGTCACAGAGAGTTCTTTCTAAGTTTTCACTTAGGTCCAGTCGTAAGATCTTGTACTGCATTACCCGTTGCCACACCTTATCAAACGCCTTTGATATATCCCGACAAACAAAGTCCACGTAACTCCTTTCCCGTTTTGCTTGGGCTAGCTTTCCGTGATGACATTAATCGCCATCTCCGTACTTCACTTCCTCCTAAACCCGAATTGATATGGGTTGAAGAGGGAGTTCTCCTCCAAATGAGACACCAGTCTTCGGTTGAGGATCTTCTTGAAGAGCTTCCCACCAAATTCTAGAAGTGAAATTTACCGGTAGCTCTTCTTCAACGTTGGGTCCTTTCGTGCTTAGGCAAGAAAATCACCTTAGCCGTTTTATAAGCATCTGTAAAGTATTGCGTGTTCAGACAGGCGTTATATATCCTTTCCATCCCTTCGATGAGATTGGCTGGTGCCTTTTCGAAGTTTAATTTTGTAAGCCCCGATTGTCCCGGGGCTTTTTATCGGGAATGTCGGCGTCTCCGCCGCACTGTCTATCCACCCGGTGGTGAGGGTGCGTCTTGTGTATTTATTCGTTAAGCTTGTAAATGATGTTGCTTTCAAACTCTAGGCCATAATCTTTGTTTTCCTCCTCAGTTATACTGAAGATTTTTGCTTAATAACTTTCAAATAGATCTTTAATCCTTCCTTCTTCCGGGTCGATGTTTCCATTTCCTTTTTGTAACTCGATCTTCATCTTCTTCCCAGTCGATCTTTTGAGATTTCTGATCTTTTTCCAAAAATCTTTGGGAGTTGCTTCGTGATCGAGGTTATCGATCGCATCATCCCATCGTCTCCATTGTTGTTCGAGGATCAACTGGTTCAGTTCTTCTTTGACTTCTTTACTTCGCTGTATTGAGTGAACTGACGCATTCCTGATGTTAATTTCCTACAATAACTTCAGCTTACGGTATAAATCCTTCATGTATTCGGTCCATCTGTTGGTAGAGATGGTCCTATACTCGAATTTATGGATACAAGCCCTATCTGCGTTGATGAGATGGTTATTGAGGTCATCGAGTGCATAGTCAATCTCCTCGAGAATTGCCTCGTCCAAGTTGGGCGGACCGTAGGCCTCGAGAAGACCTGCGTACCGTGTCTAGTCTGCTCTTTTGTAGTTCTTTCTGACTACAGCTGGAACTTGTATAGGGTTCCTGCTGATAGTGAGTAGGATCTATATATGGTCACTACATGGTACCTGAACTTGTCCCATGTAGTAATTGAACGGCAGCTGACGATTCGCCAGACAGATGTCTGGTTTGGTGGTACTTCCTGCTCTGACAAAGGTGGGGAAATCGGGGACTATTCGCTGGGCAATATTTCTGTCCAGCAATAGTAAAGGCTCTTCTGCCAAATAGCCCGTTGAGAGTGTGAATTAGTAACACATCTCTCTATGGCAGTTGATATCCGGTAGCAATGACTAACTTTCCTATGTCAAGTTCGACCTCAGTCGGAAGGTAGGATTCTACTAAATTTCTTATTTGCTTGTATTTAATCCCTTTCTTTATTGCAATAGCGGCTCCGTCGAACCGCTCCTGCGAATAATTCGTGATTAACACATCGTATTTCCAGATTTTCATTTCTGCACTACGCGTGTCGATCCCGTGTTCCGAAATTAAGATGATCTCCGCATCAATTTCCCTAAATAAATTTCCGTAAAGAAGTCTTTTCGTGCCGTTGGTATTGATTTCCAGTATCTTCAGTGCGTTGCGTAACATGGTGAATTGTTTTTACCTATGCTTCTTCTTATTCTTTTTCTTGGGGGCTGGCTGGGTGGTTTTACTGTGTCCAGGGTTTTCCTTCTTCGTACGAGGACTCGGGGTTTTGGACCTGCTCTTCGTAGCTCGTGTACGCGTGCAGGGGCCCTTGTCGTTGTCAGAAGAGGAAGATCCCTCCTCACTTTGAGCCTTTTCTTTTTCGTCGTCCTCTTCGGATTCCTTCGATGAGGGAGCTTCGACGATCTCCTCCAGTCCAGATTTGACAGGGTTCTTTCTTATGACTGATTTCTTGAATACCTTGGAGCATTCAAGGTCTGCAGGTATAATTACTGAAGGGAGATTATTTGCTCTCAAGAGGGCATTGAGTACCTGGTTATAGCAGCCAGGCTTCACTGCATTAGCCACATTTGCGTAGGTAATGCAGATAAGTATCTTTGCACTTAGATCTCCTGTCATATTCATCTGTGCAGGTGCAGGTTCAAGCTTTATTCCCGCATTCTTCTTGGCAGCGTTCGCGTAGGTTATTTCCTTAGCTTTCCTCTCTTCTTCTTTTCTTCTTTTTTATGATCTCACGGCGCTTGGGGCAGTTCAGGGACATCGTTCTATGTTCCCCTGTACAGTTAAGGTATTTCTTCTTAGTGCTCTCGCACTTATCGATTCGATGTCCTTCTGTGGCGCATTCACTGCACCACAGTTTATTTTTTGTCCGGGCATGTCGTCGTTGTATGGTCCTTGAGTTTATAGCATACAAAGCACATTTGTATGCTATTAAATTTCTGTTGTTGAATGTTATCACCTGGTATTCTCATGTTAAATACCAGTATTCCATTCTGCGTTGATTTCTTGGCCATTTCGGTGGTAGTGAAAGTTATCTTAAACACGTGGGTGTGTTTGCGAAATTTTATTATTTCACGAACTTGGGATTCTCCTCTTTGAGCTTCTCGGGTGTATGCTCACCCACACAGCAGATCACGCTACGGTTGGCTGCCACTTGTGGAGGGGTCTTTGCTTCGAGTCCAGTGTTCCTGAGGACCCTCTCTCCCTCTTCCTATAGAAGCTGATCCACGTCCTTAGTCTCGGCACATAAGACGATAAACCCAAATGAGACTTCAATAAGTTTCACCAGTGCTACCTTTAATTCTAAGTAGAGGGTTTCACAAAGATTTTTTTCGGGGTTCTTCTTTCCAGGGATGGTCCTTAGGGGGACCCTAACTAAAAGGGGCCCTCTAAGGACCGTCCCTCTTAGTGAGGGTCTCCATAGTATTCCACGTCCTTACTAAGTCCTCTTATGATGTCTTATTTTCTGAAACCAAAGTGTAATTATGGTGTTTGGAGTGAAAAAGGAAGTTACGAAGTGGTAAAGAAGGTAGCGGTTTGTGAGGTATGTTGGGGTACGAGTCCAAAAAATGGTGAAAAAACTCCCCCGTCTATTTTTCTGTTGGTCCCCCGCTCGTTTGCTGCCAGAATGATGGGTGATGGATGGATGGGGTGGATCTTCAGTGGGAACCTCAAGAGGGGTGAATTATGGTAGACTTGATGCAGTAGCGGTCGAATCAACGGCCGCTAAAGTTATGCCACCCCCTCTCGGGTACTTACGCTATAACTGCATCCAACTACATAGAGACGGGTGTACTTCCCTCTATGATTCTGGCCGGGTTCCCCGGGCGAGAAGGATCTCTCCTCCGTCCAGGACTCGCAGTTATGCCCCAGTTTCAAGATAATTTCTGACTTATGTTTCCGCTGTGGGCTAGTCCTCAAACCAGTTTTCATATAAGCCCTTAATTATGTCGGTCCAAGTGGCCGGCATATTTAAGACGAAATTAATAAATGGCAGACATCCGAGAAGGTTGTCACGCAGGGCAATGGACGGGGGCAGTGAGGTGATTAAGCCCTCATTGAGTTATGAGTCATCGATGAAAAAAGTATTCTCTCTTTTTGAAGGGTCAAGCGTAATTCACCAAAAGACTTCCAGAATAGGCGCTTTTCTATGTAGGCGGTGCTCAAGGTCCGATATTAAGCAAGTAAAAATTGCTTTATCCGAAGGTTGTCAGCAGAGCGTATGAGTCGAATTTGAGCAATTTTAAAATGGCTCATTGAAAGTATACTGTTCTTTGTTTATTATGACAACAGAGTGAATTACTTAAATACTGGATAGGTCGATAAAAAGTAAGTAAAAGACGACTAATCACTGCTATGTAGCGCTGGTCTAGGCGACTGCCTAACCAAATCCGCTTCTTCCATAACCCATCAATGAATTAAACCTAAAATATTTTGCTGGTGCATTTCTTAGTATATGACAGTAAAAGTATGGAAGGAAATAGGAGTAATAGCAGTGCAAATAAGTAATTTGAAGGTAATATTGCGTTGGAGTAGAGTAGATAGAGTTAAGAAAAAATAAGTAAAGTGTATATATGTATGGTGCAAAAAGAATGACATGAGTTGGAATAAGAATATAAGAAGAATGAATAAGAAGACGAGTGTAATAAATACGTGTGTGCGAAGTGTGAAGTGTTGGAAGAAACTAGTATAAGATGCATTGATCACGATTATGTGAATGAAAGTTCCAGAGAAACGTGAATAAAAAGAGAGACGAATGAATTATATTATATGATTCATGTGCATGGAATGGACTTGTGATGGGCCACGCTTGGGGAGGCGTACCTGCGGAAGAATGCTGGCAGTACGTGATGATACAGCACTCAGCGAGCCATCACACAGAGGACAAACTGTTGCAAGAAATGGTCCACCCCACACAGCGTTCCATCTACCCAGGGTTAATATCTGAGGTGCTGAGATGAAAGAGCACATAGTGGCGCATCATTGTGGTAAGTAACCCTTAAAAGAAAGAGATGCTACATTTTTAGCAACATATTACATAAGCCTGGCGAACGACCATGATACGAGTATAAACTTAAAACTAAAAGCTTTCACGGACATATCATTTTAATATATAAATGATGACTGAGTAATATTATTTTTTAATTTAATTTTACACATATTTTAATTGTCTTGCAAAGTTAAACTTTCTACTATTTTCTATTTGACTTTAAATCATGAAAGAGCTTTCCATTTTATCTCTTTGACTGTCAAAAGCATTAATAATTTATTCAGAGTTTCACAATATTTTTACCGTCCAAGTTAATTTAGACGGATTGGAGTGGAATTTCATGTCACACTCATACATTTTAATGTTCTACTTTAGATTTTGCCATATTGTGAGCATTCTGGATCCATGTTTTTTAGTTTCAGCCAATTTCAAAATCACTTATTAAGGATTAGATACATTGTAGTTAATGTCTCAAGTCTGATAAAGATACGCACATTTGCACATTTTCTGTTTAGGCCCAGAGTATTAAAATATGTTATGGTATTTTTTAATTTTTACCAAACCATGGATACAGGGTTATCAAGGGAAAGTCCTCTATTTGCTTAATCCTAAAAACTTTAGGCAGTAATCTTTTATTTAATCAATTGAAAACATTAGGATCTCTATCAGAAAGGTTTAGGAAGAATATTAGTAAAGTTATGAATGCAAAACATGAGCAAAGTTATGAATGCAAAATATCAGTCAGAACACACGGGATCCAATTAGTCGTCAGAGGATAAAAATATATTAAAAAAAAGAAAGAAAAAACGAGAACGTAAAATTACATACCATTTTCGAACCATCTGGTAGAATCCTGAACTCACAAATATATATACAAAAGTTATGTAAATATTTTTCTTAGTATTTACTGTATATAAACAAAGGGTTAAATCAGGTTAAACAAGGATGACTTGTTGATTAAAGACCAGGATACTTGAGGCTGTTTTGGTTCTTTCCGTTGATCCCAGTCAAATCAATGGCGCAGAGATAGCAGTCAGTGTCTTAGTTTCTCGGCTCACCTCCAACCTTCAGACAAATCTTCTTGCCCTTAATCCAACGCCACACATACTTGGTAAATGTCTTGCATACTATGTGTGGTGTCCAAACTTTAGCCTGTTTACCAGGTTTCATACCAAAATAAGCATTGTAAGAAAGCTTAATGAAAGTTGTTACTTGATTCCTGTTAAGAATAACGGTGTATTCGCTGAAGATGTAGCAGATTACATCAGGTTCATTTTTGTAAGATCTTCTGGACGAATCTACTTCATTCACGTGCCAAAACAATACCAGTTCTAAAAAAATTGCTGCATTTAAACTCTTCAGAATTCATATATTTAAAGAAATAAAAAGATCATTACATCATATAAATGAAAAGAACATAAAATACATCATGTGTTGATAAATCAAAAGGTTGACGTGATTAAGCACATAAAATTTGTCCTAAATTAGCTATAAAATTAGACATTAAAGTTGTTGATGGTCAGTGTTATTTACCCAATTTCTTCCTTACAACTCGAAACTTAAAACGTAAATACAATGTCTCTCTTTTTTTAAAGTAGACCTTATCTTAGTCTCTATTATGTAATGCAAAAAATACATTTGATTTATATTATCTTCCATCGGATAAGTAAATGCAAACGTGGGAGGTTGATTGGCATTATTTCTGCACACATTTATACATATTTAACTGTATTGAGTGAGATCTCGTTACATCCAAAGAACTTTCATAATTTTTACCACTATTATTTAGATCTTTAGGGAAAATGAATCATCCGATTGCAAATTATTTTTATTGAAAATTGGAAGAATAATTTTAAATAGAACTTTATATGTCATAAATTCTAGTTTATAGAATAATATTTCTAGAACTAATGAATGAACATTTCTTTCTCTCGATATATAAAGAAGAATATCAAATCATAGCATCCTAAACTGATATAAATATAAATAATGCATTTCTATAGTGATCCTGTAGAGCTAAAGACGCTCAGAGAGAAAATATCAAGCAGGTATAGAATGATTGATGGAAGAGGTAGATCTTCAAATTTCACTTAGAGAAGGATTGACGGAAAAGGCATGTCTTCAAAGGGCACTTAAATGGCATAGAAAATAAAAAGAAGTCTATTGAGACTGTAAGAGAATCAATACCTCACCCTCACAATTGAGCCACTGGTCTTTAACCACAACATCCTGTCATTGGAGACGGCGTAGCCCGACCACTTAACCTCCTACCCTCTCTCCCCTCATCTCAAAGGAAAGCTGAACGGCCGCCTAAGACCACATGATGCACTAATCAGCTCAGGTCAGACCCTTGACCCTAACATGGGTTAAAACAGCAAGATTTCCCCTAAGAGTTGATATTCAATTTCATAACATAAACGAGATTAGAGGAGCGTCGTCCTAAAGCCGGAAGGTCCCTTAGGGCTAGCTGAATGACGCTCTGAGAAAAACCGTTGGAGGAGGAGACTTAATGCAGCCTGTTCACGCATCCAACGCCCCTCTTTCCCCTAACCTTAGTGGGGTGGCGAAATATAAAATCAAATAACTTGGGAAAAACGGGGTAGATTACGTTAGTCATCAAGGCGACGAAGCCCGGCAAGAGGCCCGGCTACCAGAAAAAGAAACGCTGAAGAAACTCATCCGGAGCCAGTTCCTGGTGGTCACAACGAATTTAGAAGCCTGTCAGAGGTATATCGTTAGAGAGATCTAGACAGCTAAGACCGGCATAAGTGCCCGGCAAACCAACGAGAGGAACTAAGAAGAAGCTCCTCCTCGAGCCAGTTCCTGGTGATCACACAGAACTTTAAGTTAACTTGATTCAAGAAGCAAGTTTATTTAACTAATTCTCGTCAGAGAAACCTCTTATCTTGATGTATTCCAAAACACAGAGATAGTCTTCGCCCTTGAGCAATACCCCTAAGTGAACTCCCTCAAGCACTCCCCTGAGTCAAAGGATTCACGCGTTGGCTCATCGCTCGCCAGTGAGAATTATTCCCAGAGTAACCTAAAGAGTATAAGAAACGTTCTTTTCCTGTTCTGTGGTGAGGTCATTTCCTCCAGAAGGCGTGCGTCTCTCCATCTTCCACAAGCTCCGAGGTCATCTGCGGCTGTAAAGCATTCCTCCTTCTTTCCATCTGGATGCTGATCCACGCGTCAGCCTGGAAACAACGTGCTTGAGATGACAACAATTGAGTTCAAGGTCAGACTCAAATCCGATTCTCGTGGAATCTCGTAAGGTATATAAACCCCTTGGATCTGTTTTTTTGAGGGCAGTTGAATTTAATATTAAAGTGAGCTGTGGATCAACCATTACTATAAATTTTAGTATGTAATTTAGAAAGCCTCACTTAAAAATTTGTTTAATTCATTTCTGTGTATTTAGTTTGTTACATTTCATTGGTTCATGTTTTTAATTAAAGTTCTAGTTTTCTTAGAAACATTTTTTTATTCAATCCTCGAAACGCTGAGCAAGGCACTAGGAACCCTCAAAGATTAACGTAATAATAATAATAATCAGAATATAATCAAATATACCACTCTTAGAGAGAAAACGTAATCACGGAGTTTTGTAGGACGTAACCAACACTTACGTACGAACACCATCCACTCTGTCCTTCCTATACCACGACAGAGACCAGCAGCTTATTACACGGCTTAGCCGTGCAGATAGAGGATGTACGGTCACCGTGCGCCAGAAATGCCTTCAAGGTACAGGCAACGAAGGAACAAACCTGCTAAGTAAGGCTCACAGGAAACAGAAGACGAGAGAGGTTTAAGGACGGCGAGAGAAAGGATGGAGAAGCTGTATTTAAAACTTTTAAAGAAATGGCAGAGGCCAAAAATATAAAATGTTTGAAACGTTCTAATTAAAGTAAGTCTAGTAATTATATGCAATACCTCAGTGTTTCATCGATTAAAAAAAATATATGAAACTCTGTTTCAGATACGTTTATAAATGTAATACGAACAAATTAATAGATACAACACAATTTATCTTAGATATGAAATAATTTATAGTCGATTTATAAGAAGTATTTTCTGAATAAATGGCCAGGAAAAAAGAACTTGCACCAAAGGGGAAGAATTATATCATGAAGGAAATAGCTAAAGGAAAGTCCTCTTAAAAAAATTTCAGATTTAAAGCGTGATCATGGCATTGCGAAGAAAAGTATGCATCTGGGCTAAGAAATAAAATGGTTAAACCAGAATTTTTAGCTTTTACTCCTAGATATCTTACTCAAGTGAAATGAAGAGCAGCTAAAATCGCTCTCATAGTAAGTAAAGACATTTTAAAAGCTATTGGGTCCCCTTCAGTTTCGAAACAAACTAAGTGTAAGACTCTCAAGAAATGTTTTACATTTAGAAAAAACACAATAAAGTTGTAACTTATAAAAATCACAGAGAAAAACGTTTATTGTGGGACCATACATGCATGGGAACTGACTTTACTAAAGTTATCTTCACAGATGAATTAAAAGTCACTCTGGAAAGGCCGAATGGTTGGGCAAGCGGCTGAAGAGCCAGCAAAGAACATCAGATAAACCAGTTCATGGAAGCGAGAACAAGGAGTAGCAGGAATAATGATTTGGGTTACAATTATTGGAGATAAACTAGTAGGACCATTTAAGATGCTCTCTGAAGCGATTGGGCATAACTCTGGTCAGGATTACACGATATTTGTCGTATGCCTCCCAATTTCACCTACCCTTGAAGAGATGGGTAATAGACACGTCTTTGTTGGTCTTGCTAAAAGGACTCAATTCGTCATATAAGCCAAGAGTTGTAATTTTTCAGTGAGGGCCTTATACCCTTCTTTATACAGGGTATGGTTGGTTAATTTTTGCTTAACTTTAATATAAAATAAAATAGCACAAATATTTATTTATACAGATATATTAACCAAGGTTAAATGCTAAAGATTTGAAGGATTATACTATTCATTTTATTCAATGAAATCGCCGTCAGACTCAACCGCGGCCTTCAAGCGGCGTCGGAACCTACTGCGGGCGTTCTCCACGGCCCCTTGTTTAATTGGATGAAAACTGTAGTGATCCTAGACATAAGCTCTACCTTAGTGGTCCAAGAGGACTTGTTAGTGTCTCTCTCTCTCTCTCTCTCTCTCTCTCTCTCTCTCTCTCTCTCTCTCTCTCTCTCAGCCACGAGACACATACTAATCGAAGAGGTGGGGGATAGGAGGCCAGATGTTTTGAGTGATGTGTTCAAAGAAACTGTCTGACAGTCAAGACTGGGTCCTCTTGCTTGTGTGGCATGGTGTAGAGTGCTGTTGTTACACGTACAAACTTTTTCCAACGGCTAACTCCTGGATTTAGGGAAGCATCAAATTCCCCAGGTGCTTTATGTAGGCTTCAGGAAGATATTCGGGGGCATAACATAACCAGGGCTATTTATCACCCCAAACACCATGATGTGTCCCAGTAGCTTATATGTATGACACAGTAAATCTTTGTGGGATACAGCAATCCAGCAGGATTTTGATAGTTGTCCATCTTGTTCTGATTAAAAGCAAAGAATGCTATGCTTTAGGAGATGCTTCAGTTTGTTCACAAGCTTCGCAGAACCTTCCTTCCTTTGGTATCAATCTGCTGCGACGGAAGCAGCCCTTCCTCTTCTTTTATCAGTAGTATCGGATGTTCTCATACATTTATTGCCTGATGGGAGAGTCTTACACTCCCTTGGCTTTGGTTAAGGGCTTCATTTTCTGTGTTCGTTATCAATGATGGCGTGTATCTACGCGCTAAATTCGGCGGCTCTTTTATAATCAGAATGTCTAGAGTGAGGTTACGGAGCAGAAGTTCTATCCTAATCACAGTTTGAAACATCCTTACCTTTGCGGATCATCTACACCTTCCTCAAATTTACACCCAAGCATTCAGGGATCTTTTCAATGGCGCTCTCGATGGGAATCTCCAGGAGCATAACTCGCCTTTTCCAAATTATAGGAGGATAAAGTCAGCGATAGTATTGTTTCTTTTACAGAGGATTCACAATTGAGTCTACATTAATATAAATAAGAAAGAATAGACGCCTGACAACACGCATGTGCGAAATTCAGAGTTACCAATGGCGAGAAATTACCTACACCGGCATATAGATTTTAGCTGCGCTGTATGTAGTCTAGTGCGGATGTTTTTCCGTTAGGTAGCTGCCGGATCGACTTCCTTATCTCCAGCACTTTTTCTGTGGGCTCTGGAGTCTCGTTAATCAAGATTTAAGGTAGTCGGTTGATAGCACGCTCTTAAACTGTTCTTCCTTTTTACATCTCAAAGATTTTTCTTTGTCGGTCATCAGTGCTGCCACATAAGCATTAAGGGGAGCGATTATGCATGAGATGATAGAGCAATACATTTCTTTCGGGCCACTGTAGATGTTTAACATGTCGATACTCTCTCTAAAAATCTGGATTTCATCAGCTTAGTTTCTTGTACAGAAATCTTGCATCCAGCGCAGTTGTAATTGGAATGTAAAGCTAATCTTCCTCAGTGCATGTCTTTTCGGATGAGTTTGGATCCTTGTGATGAGCTTTGTAGTCACAGCTTTTGAAATCTAGCAGCTGCGTATTATCCGTACATTACTAAGCAAACAAAGCATTATGATTTTTTTTATGTCCCAAGATATATCATGATCTTTTTAGACAGTCTCGCAAAATGTACCTCATACCGCTCCAAAACCATGGGCAACTTTTTCAATGCCTCCAAGCGCTTCTCCAAAGTGCTAAATAATTACGGTAAAATGTGATTTATGCATTTTAGTGTTTTCACAAGCTAAATATATCTCTTTAGATGATGGTTCTAGCAAGGATGAGGGAATGGTCTGTCCAACACACTGCAACACACATGGTCTTCGTGAAACGTACTTCCTGTTTTATCTCTCCTCTTGATATTTTCATGGCTAGTAGTCCTGTTTTATCATGTATAGGTAAGCAACTCCCTATTCATCAACGATTAGAAACACGTCGGCTAATCTCAGCTTGGTTTAGCCTGTCAGTAAATGCAATGCCTATGGATATGCGATGGGTTACTTTTTCATGCTCAGAGCTAATTGAAGCCACATATGAGATTTAGGTGCCTTGTGAAGATCAAAGCGGATGAAATTATCCCGAAGATGCGACTGTTTTATTCTCGATAATATTATCCCACGTAGACACACTATATGCTCAAATCAAATAAATATTTGTTATAACTGTTACAGGCATTTGCTTCTCAACACTTCGCTCAGATTAACAAGTTAAACACTTCTCTTTTGCACTTACAAATGGACATACACAATGAATAAATTAGTTCAAGATGATTACAGAGGTATTTAATGCAGTATCATGAGATAAAAAAGATACAAAACCGATCGGATAGAAAATTAACAGTAGTTAAGAGAAATGAACGAGAAAACAGTTAAGTAAAATTTTCAGCAGCAAATATTTGCTTTAAAAACGCCTTCATCCAAAAGTGGCGAAGCAAATGGATATGAACGAGAATAAATTGGATAGTTACAAGGAGCTTTAATACAGATTACTCAGGAGCAATAGGAATATGTATCGAAAGTAAAATAAAACAATAGTCGTGACAAACAAAAAACTAATATAATTAGTTTTAAGAAATTAAATGGTCAAAGAATATATTTTTCACAAAATTACTGGAAAAATATTTCACTAGCTAAATAAAACCAGTTGCAAAGATATGTGAAAAAATTTAATATATTTTGAAAGCGCCGAATCTACTCCGAAAATAAAATTAGGATTACTGAATTGGCTTTAGTTTTCTAGATAAGGAAATTCCCTCAAATTATGATTTTGTTGCAATATGGAATATATACACTTTAATATGCAGCAGGGTTTTGTTTAAAGATTTCAGGCTTTTAATTTACAATATAAATTGTTAATAATTTAGATTTTTAAATAACTATATTTGCATATTTTTTACTTGATTTGGGTCTTATACACTTAAATATGGTTCCATCACAAATAACCTGCTTAAAAGCCTTCAATGCATTCTGCTGTATATTTGTTGGCGAATGCGCAATAAAAAAACCAGGAAAAATAACACTGCGTGTGTAAAACAAGCAAATCTTGCTTTTTTTAAAAGAGAAGATCAAAGACCTGGATCATAGACTACCCCTGTGGTTTGCAAATCCTTTGTATATTGCATTTGACAATGAAGAAATGGGCAGAGGAAGAATTATCCTTTGGTATTCCAATTGTGTAGACATCCAGAAAATCACTACAATGATTGCTAATTTTGTGTTATGAATGTGGAAGTCTTTAATCGCTATGAGAAACAATAGTGGCTTATCCTGATTTGCAACCAGAAAGCGACCTGCGCCACAGAGCGAAGAAACTCCAATACCAGTTTTTACATCACTATCCTATATACCATTCTGAGATGTTGAAAGAAATGCATACTTGGATTGTTGATTAGGTAGTATCAGGTAGTGTGGATTTGAAGTAAGTTGTTTAACACTTAAGTAGTTATCCCCAAAATAACTTAATCTTATACGAGACTTCAGTCTGTTTAAACAAACTGAACTTATATTTTAGCATTTAGACTAAAATGAAAAAAAATGTCTACAGCCAGAAACTAAAGATACAGCATATCAGAAAATATAGAAAGAGTATTTTATCTAACTCAGTGGATAAAAAACCTTTTCAACTAAAATATCATCCATGGAATAATGATCCAAATGGGAGTACCTGATCATCGAATACAAGATTGGCGACATTTTATAAATAAATCCACTAGAAGCTTAAATGAGTATTATTACTTAATAGTAACGGCTATGCAACTGTACCAATTAGTAAGGAACACATTGAAAATGTTAAAATGGTCTTAAAGAAATTAATCGTAAGCACCAGTGTTCTACTTATGTCACTTAAGCATGGCTATATCTAGCTTGGCATTCACATTGGATATACGAATTATAATTTCTTCTGGGTATGGGATAATAGAAAATAAAAGATAATTGGGAAAAGATGATATGACTTTCAAGAGATAAATTGAATAAATAATAATAATAAATAATAATAGGTATTTATAATGCCGTCTTCAGGGCTGTTAGCCCTCCCAGAGCGCAGGTTGTGTAGAGAAAGTTTATAGGGAAAAGAAGGCAATTCTGAAGAGATGAGTTTTCAGGAGACGTTTAAAAGTAGCAAGGAAGGGAGAAGATCGGACTTCGGCAGGAAGAGCGTTACAGATTTCCGGAGCACAAACTGAGAAGGAACGTCAGCCATCAAGTAGAGGACAGAACGAGGAGTGTTCAGGAGGGGAGCGAGGTTTACCTGGAGTACTCGAGGAGTTTGACGACGGAAGAGGGCAGACGAGAGATAAGATGGAGCCTCAAGGCTTAGGGCCTTGTAGGTGATGAAAATAATTTTATAGTGGGTACGGAAGCGAATAGGTAATCAGTGTAGCTCCTGTAACAGAGGCATCGAAGCAGAGAACCGGGGCGGCGAAAGAGGAGCCTGGTAGCATAGTTTTTAACTAGTTGTAGGGGGCGAAGTGACGAAGAAGGGAAATTGACTAGAAGAGAATTTCAGTAGTCTAAGCGTAAGGTTACGAAGGCATGAATATCTGTCTCAAGGCTTCGTCGATCAAAATGGGATCAAACACATGAAAGATTACGGAAGAAACCGAGGGGAGTCTTACAGATACGATGGATGTGTGATTTAAACGAGAGTTGCTCGTCAAAAATAACACCAAGATTAATGACAAAATCAGAGAAGGTGACATTGGTTTTCCCAAGGTTAAAGGAGGGGAAGAGAGATTTAGATTTATCCACCATCGAAGCGGTACCAACAAGGAAAACTTCAGTTTTATCGTGGTTAAGTTTGAGAAAGTTGGCAGACAGCCATTCGTTTATGGAGGTGTAGGCTGAAAGGAGCTTGGTAATTGATTGAGAGAAGGACACAAGGAATGAGGAAAGGTATATCTGAGTCTCATCAGCATAGAGGTAGAAAGACAAGCCCAAATTGCGAAGAAGGGAACCAAGAGGAAGTAGCAGATTCGAAAGAGGAGGTGACCAAAGACTGAGCCCTGAGGGACCCCAAAATGAATGGGCACAAACTCGGAGGAGAGGTTATCGAGCGCCACCCACTGACGGCGGGAGAAGAGGTATGAGCCAAACCAATCAAGTGCAGTGCCCGAGAGACCAAGAAAAGTGTGAAGACGATCAAGGAGGACAGTGTGGTCAATGGTATCGAAAGCAGAGGAGAGGTCTAGGAGGACTAGAATGGACGTACAACCACTATCGGCTGCTCTACGTAAACATCATTACCAAGCTATTAACCTACGGAAAAAAATCATTCTTCCAATAATCCATATCAAGCTTGGACTAATGAAAGAATTGACAAGTGTTTTGAAAAAAGAAGGCAATTGCATAAACAATAGTAATCCTAAAATTAATAAATTTATTAACGATTCTAATTTTCCACAATTAGGCAGAAAATTATGAAGAATTGCTGCAATCTATGCTCAATCTCTTGAAGCAAATTTTAGGACAATCATTATAAAGCGTGAAATGTTATGAAGTGAAAGGAATCAAGCGAACATGATACAGTCTTCTCGGTGATTGTCCTACTGAACTAAATAAAAGGACATCATCCATGCGTTTAATAAAGAATTAGTTGTTTTTATTACTTAAATATGCTTTGTTGTCAATGGATTTTTCTCTCTGATATTATAATGCATTATATTATAAATAAATTAAAAATTAAATAAGTATTTAATATCAATAAATTAGATAATCTAACATTTACAAATCATTTCGAACTCTGATGCGTATTGTGAATATGGCAGAAGCTCGGAAGGATGAAGGTTGCGATTTCTAAAAAATAGGGGACTTCAATTATCTCAAAAGTTAGGTGATCTAGCACATCTGTTTTCCTATTTTGAGGATTTAAAATGAAAATTATGTAGTAATTTTTTCCGCGAAAGATACAAATAAATTACGTAAGCTAAAAGATGTAATAAATTTTGATACGTGTACTACACTTTAAATATTGAAATAGGATAAGTTCATATTGTTTTTATATTAGAAAAATGAAAGTTTCGAACTGCTAGGGCCCGACAAACTCCATCTAATCCCTTTAGAATAATATAATTAGAAAGGAAACTATAGACGGCTTTGTGCCAATTTAAAAAATAAAATCTTTACTAAATAATAGTTCCTAATCCGTTCAAAGAGGGAAAAGTAAGGCAAATTCTAAAAGGGCATAAAGACTAATCCTGGAAATTATTTCCCATCTCCTCATTACCAAACATTTGAATCCATTGTTAAAAATTGAATTGTCTTGAGGTAAATGACCTAATAATAATTCACAACACGTAATTCTTAGCAGATGTTCATACTTAACTAATTTTTTAGATTATTTTCACAAAATGAACACAACGCTTAACAAAGATAAAACTTAAGATGTATTCTACCTCGAATTAAAAAATTCTTTTGACACCCTTCCAAGGTAAAATAATTTGCTGAAGCTAAAATGTATAGAATAAGAGCCATCGTGGATTGAACACTGGTTATAAACCTGTTAGCCGAGACTTGTAAATAAAAATATTTATTGATATATTTGATCAAACCAGCGTTCCTTAGCCATCTGTTGGTGGAACCGAGCTTTTTAATATATATATACAAACGATCTTTATATGTATTTATTTTTTAAAACTTCGAAGTATTCTCATACACAAAACTAGGTAGTAAATAAAATATCTTAGTTACTGTAAAAACATGGAAAAATTTGGCTTGAGATTTCTAAAGGTTCGTAAAAAGGCAAATGTTCTTCAATTTAGAATAGGGTAAGATAATGAAGCGTTTCATGGTAATCTCCGTGAATTACAATAAGGGTGCTCAAATTTTAAACACTTTCATCACGGAAAGATTTGCGTGTATTAATATTTCATTTGTAGTATAGAATGCAGTTCTGGTTTTAATATATGCGAAGGTATAATTTAATTTTGTTAAACATCCAGCTTTTAGCTAGGAAATGGAGTGTTTATCTTAGAAAAGAGTTCGTACGAAGATAGTCTGAGTAGTCTGAGGCACTTCATTTATTTTGAGTGGAAAAGTGGCATCTACTCAACCAATTTATTAAACTCTTTTAAACACTAAATTTGTGCAATAATATAAATTCTTACTCAATATTTAAACTAGAGGACATAATGGCCATTACTAATAACCGTATTAAAATAATAAACAAACGATTTAAACGATTTAATATACAATACCTAGAAATCTCTTCTTTTATAAAATAAAACATTTTTGGAATAACTTGCATAGAAGTTCCGTTGAAAGCACTACAGTATATAATATATATATATATATATATATATATATATATATATATATATATATATATATATATATATATATATATATATATATGTAAGAATAAACTTGATAACATTAATCCAAAATTAAACTTTATAGAAATAAGATTTGTGAATCTATTTTTTTGTTTATGCTCTTTATTTCTCTTCCTTGAACTTCACCTCAGGCTTTCACCCAATCTTTTCTATCTTAAACTATCTTCGAGATGATCTGAGGGTTTTTGTTGATTTGTAATTATGTAAAAAGAGTTTTTGGAAAAAGATATTCAAAGCAGTATTTTAGTGAAACAAGAAAAAATTACAACTAACAATTGGAATACAGCAAATTATAACACTAAAAAATACACAGAGAAACAAAATCACAAACAGAAAAAAGATGATGAAAATGTTTAAGACTTTTCTCAAGAATTACATGATAGAAATCGTTAAGTTTTATAAGATCGCAAATCTCAAAAAATGACAATGAACTCCCACCAATAAAGAAAGGCAGAATGTTTCACGAAAAACGATGAAGTGCCGGTGGAGCATTACGTTATAAATAACCTAACAGATTTGGTAGTGAAGGTCTTGCGGACTAAATAAATAGTCCTTTGCATTGTTTAAGGTAATGAATGTTAAGATATAATGAAATTATTCAATCCTTCCTTTCTAATCAGATAAGGAACTGGTAAAGAACTACAAGCTAATATCATTTATCAGCAACAAAATTAGTATCAAAGGTCTGAACCATCAACCAAAAAGATAGAGAAAAGCAATCAGCCACCATAACTGGCAGATTGTAAAAGTAACTAAACTCTAAGGTTGTCAATAGTTTATTGTGTTTAATAAAAGGAAGATAAAATACTTCTTAATATCATAAAATGAACATTCATTTATCAAAATAGTTACCGCCATTATTGTCAATGGTCTTCCATCTTTAATATAAGCACTGGATATCTTTCTCGAAGAATTCATTCGATTTTTGAATATAAAAGATGAGGAATAACTTCCAAAGGTCATGAGATGACTTAATTATATGGTGGAAGGCCAGTTAACTATGAAAGTTTTGGATGAATCTCCGAACTTAAAGCTTTTTAAATTAGTTGCCATCATTATTTACAATGGTCTCTAATCGTCTAACTAAGAGGTAGATACGATTATTGAGTGATTAATTCGGTTTTGATCCATAATATGATCTGATATTCTTTTCTACTTCATTCATATCTGAGTAAAATCTTTCGTTTAAGTGATTTTGAAAGAATTAAATAAATGATATTATATGATGCAAGTTTCGGTGGCTATAGTAGATGTGGGTGAACCTCCCAAATTAAAGCAATATATTTTTTATCAAACATGACAGGTGTTGCGAGCATTATTATTAAGAAGCAGGACACCTTTTAGGTTGATGATTGAAGGATAATTTTGTTAAATTTCCTTATTTAAACGTAATTGATCTACAGTAACTCTTTCCTTGTTATTTAAGTGTTTACATTAAATAAATTCTTTCACATCCCGCCAAATGATGTTGAAAATGACGTCAAGATGTAGAGATTTTTTTGTAGTGAAACTATTAATTTTTGTGCTTAAATTATTTGTATAGCAAAGACACGTACTCTTTTATCATGAACTAGTTATTGTTAATGTCCATTGTTTCTTATAAGTTTTAAACTTAAACGTTATCGTGAATAAAATTTTGATGCAACCATTATTCTCTCTCATCATTTGACTCTAAAGACTTAAATACTAAACTTGTAAAATTTGCATGGTTTTTCAGCTATAAATTCTTTACTCATATCAACGGTATAAGTATTAAATAAAAACAAAAGTATGTAAACTCCAAATATACATTCTCAAAAAATTCCGTTATTTTCTATCCACCCCATTTTAATCAAATTTCGAGTCAATCTAAGATTTTTTTTATTTTTACCACATAATCCTGAAGTTAGAAGAATTTGTTTTTTTATTCTTCTTACTCTTCTATCTTGACCTTTGTCCATTGGCCGGAAAGAATATCCTACAGCAGATATCCTACAGGACATTGCTTCTTGCAACCACAAATTCTTTTTGAAATGAAAAAGAGAAACAGAGACTTCTCCTTTCATCTACCGGATAAGGCCTTCGTATTTTAACATTAACTTGCCGCATTTTCGGGCGCTAAATGTCTTCCGAGAAGGCTAAAGAACAGCCTAATAGAAACACAGCTTACAGCTTTGATGTAAGTTATTCACTGCGTGTTTACTTACCGAATGAAATCTCAAATAGAGTCTACTTCCTTTAATCGACTGGTTTCTCTGTATATTAATCTGATACCTACGTTTAAGTCCAGTGCCCCATAACAAATGCATCGAACTTTTATTCTCGATCTTTTGTTAAAATAATCAATGAACATTCCTACAGCCGCAAAATTATTATTTGATATATCAATCTAATTTCTATCCTGTTTATTAAATTAACTCTATAAAGAGTCAAGTCATTGGCCCAGTTAGCCGATTAGAGATAAATTATGACTACAATCAGCTTAACCTTAGCTATAATTATTCACCAAATAGCGTCCCGCTTCACTTTAACCTTGCTTTTTTGTGTTCTCTGAAGTGGCTATTTTTCTAGAACAGCAATTATAAGACCTATCTAAAAGCCATTAGTGGTTGAAGGACAAATAAAATAAATTTAAAGAGCAGACATTTAAAAACACAAATCTACTCTAGCAAGGTCTGCTGACAAAAGTAGCGCGCTCTCACTTATTCTAATTTATGACCTTAAGATCTTCAAGATTTTAAATAATTCCCGGACTAACCTTAAAATATTAGAAAGAGAATGCAAAACAACATAAGGGTTACAAATTTCATTAGAATCAGCCGAATAGTTACAATCTTATTACCAAAACACCATAATTTCCGGACGAACCTTGGGAGGATCTTGGCAGAATGTAAAATGACCTGAGGGTTTCAAATTTTGTTAAAATTTGCCGAATAGTTACAATTCTATTAAGAAAAAAAATAGTCAAAACGGGAACCGACGGACAGACCAACCTCGTGACTATTCTGCAAGAAATCATTCGTCTTTCTGGTATGACTTGAAAGCTCATAACGAACAACAAATAGGACTACAGTTTTTGCAAATGCAATCAATTGCAGAATTTCGTCCATTTGTGGAGAAATATTTCGAGCGTGATAATTCACTCATCATTTTGGGTGATTTTGTGGAATCATCAAGTTGACTTTAAGAACGATTTTGCATAAATGATTGTCGCCTCCCACTAGATTGGAAGAGGTTCCTACTCCAATCTGACTTCTCATTGTAAATTTGTTTTAATTTGTTTTAAGCACCATTCTGGTTCCAGTATTCCAGATTGAATACGTTAAATATTTCAATAATTATTTTCATAGTATGACCGGTGTTCGCCGTTACACGCACGCAGGCCTACTGGCCGACCAAAATTAAGGATCCACCTGGGGATGGTTCTAAGAGTGCTTTACATACACAATTGCTAGGCCAACGTATATTCAAACACAGCTACAAAAATATACTTTAATAGGACTAATGATTAAAAAAACGAGGGGCGGTCAATAAGTTTTGCAATTCAGATATGAAGAAACGAGATATGAGAAAAAGTGTTTTATTATTTTCCAATATAACTACCCTCGACTTCAATGCACTTGCGCCACTTGTCCCTGAGGCTTTGAATTCCCGACAACCCCAAAGCTCCCGAGTGCTGTTCAATCCACTCCTGGGCGGAGAGCTTGACATCTTTATCATCCCCAAACTGCGGTCCACGCAATTCAGCTTTGAGCTGGTGGAATAAAAAGTAATCGCTAGGGGCCAGATCTGGACTGTAGGGGGGATGGTTGAGCTCCTCGAATCCACAGTCGCGCAGGGCAGCTCGTGCAACTCTGGCCTTGTGGGCTTTGACGACGTTGAGTCGATCATGGCGCGTAAGGTTTCTAGGGACCCAACGGGCAGAGACCTTGGTCATGGCCAAATTGTCGTAGATGATGTTGGTAACACTTCTATGTGATATTCCAAGTTCTCGCTTGATTTCTTCGACCTTCACCCGTTGATTTTCTGAGGATAATCCTCTCCACACGGGCCACATTGTCCTTGTTGGTCACGTCTGACGGGCGTCATCTTCAATGGACTTACGACCGTGGCAGAACTCCCTATTTCAGCGAGCAATGGTTGCATAGGAAGGGGCGGTGTCGGTGTAAACTGCAACCATGCGTTCATGTATCCCTTTTGCATTCTTGCCTTCCTTGGTCAAAAATTTGATCACTGCGCGGTCCTCAACCTTTTCCATTGTTGAAAAATTTGTGACTGACAATCTGGGATCAGCTACTGCTTCTTAAATAGACGAGGCAGGAGCGTGCGGCTGCAGGTCCTGACTTGTCATAACTTTTCCTAACACCCACACAAACAGCCATCCCCATTCTTCTGTTTTGCCCTACCGATTCGCAAAACTTATTGACCGCCCCTCGTACATATAGGACAAGTTAAATGGCAATGCAATTAAATATTGACGGTTCACTGCTAAGATGATTGACACTATCAATTAAGTTTAACCCTAAGGATAATTAAATAAGTAATGATTTTACAATTATACAAGTTCTAGAAGAAAGGGGATCCTTGAGGTTCGACGCGGTAAAGGTGGGAGGAGCGTGACGAAGCGGAGTTTAAATCCCTTTTACCTTGATATGTGGTGATCTTGAACTTGTGGGCGTCTCATGGGACGCTAAATTCAAATTTTGGAAACTGAAGTGTGTGGGGGAGAAAGGTGGCTCTTATCCTTAAGAGGCAAACATAGGGTGCTTCAGGAGTGGCTTTTCCGATCCTTAAAATCCGAAGACGTGGTGAGAAGGGTTTAAGCGCACCTAACTATTTCCACGAATAACACTGAGTGACGACTGGCTCTTCCTTGGCTCCTCGACAACCACTCAATTCTTCTCTGGACGAGAATGTAGTCGATTTCCTCTCGACTAACAAAGACGTTACACCTAATGTACTGGACGGCGGCTTCAGGCACAATCTGCATGTGAACTTTGAGGTGTCGAATATATACCCCGAAATTATCTAGACGGGGAGAGAGATTCATCGCCAACAGACTTCCTTAATTGCCAGAAGCGTGATAAGGTTCTATAGCGCGAAGTCTCGATACCCACTTAATGTTCTTTCAATGTTCTAATTCTATATATAGGGCAGACGAATTTAGAGCG
Organism: Ceratothoa steindachneri; assembly: GCA_963969495.1. Lineage (NCBI taxonomy): Eukaryota > Metazoa > Arthropoda > Malacostraca > Isopoda > Cymothoidae > Ceratothoa > Ceratothoa steindachneri. The sequence continues at coordinate 200,858,331 of OZ018318.1, read as the reverse complement.
GTCAATGGCGAACTGGGGAAGTGAGGGGGAAGATTCTTTCTGTCTCTCATTCTTCCACACTCCCTTTTCAGGAAGATATTTTTTTTTCACAAGTCGGATGCAAAAAAAATATCTCGCACTAATTTCTCTTCAAGGAGAAGATGCTATAAAAATTGAATTAGTGCAACGGGATACAAACAAAATTTGAACATGAGTGGGGTTAGCAAATGATAATAATTAATTCAGACTATACGCACAGGTACAAAAAAAAACAAAAATTAAAATTAAGCCACACAACACATTGAGTATCTAAATAAAAAAAAAGAAACCTGAACCATTTCTAAAGACACACTAGAACCGAGGATAATTATACAACACTTCAAACAATTAACCAATATATAAAACAAATTAGCAAACATATTTACAAGGAGATACGCTAATGGTATCTTAAATTTATGGCAATAGGGTCTTCTGGAGGATTTCTATTTAAACTATCCGCTAAACATTTATGGGTACCCTTGATATACAGAACACGTAATTGATATTCCATGAGCAACAGACTCCAACGCATTAGTTGTCCATTTTGACTTTAAATTACGAAGGTACGACAATGGCTTATGGTCACTCTCAATTACGAATTCGGTTCCTATAAGGTACATTCTGAAATGTCGAATCGCGCATACTATAGCTAACGCCTCGAATTCAATGGTGACGTAAGCCTTCTCGTATACACAACGAGATATACACTTCCATCGTTTTCATACTGCATGAGGGCACCACCTATACCATCACGAGAGGCATCAGTACGAATCCCAAACATTTTGTTCGGATTCGGGAGTCTAAAATATGAGCACGGATCAGTTTCTCCTTCAGCTGGTTAAAGTTTGACATCGCGGGGGGAGTTCAACTGACAGGATCGGGTCTCGTTTTAATTAACATATCATCAAGGGGTGACGCTATATTGGCGAAATTAGGAACCAAGCGCCTGTAAAATGAATCAGAACCCATAAATTACCGCAACTTCTTCTTTGGAAGGGGATCCGACATTTCAACTATAGCTTTAACTTTGTCTTCTTGGAGGACAATTTGGTTCTTTCTGCGCATCATTCGATTGTATTTACCTCACGCAGTTACCAAACCAAATAAAAAACTGGTAAATTGCATTAAGCCTTTCTCTGTAGCAAAATCTCTAAAGCGCTTATAAGATTCAGAAAGCGGAATCTGACGATAGGCCTTACAGAGATCACTTTCGGAGATGAATTTTGCCCCTTCGAAAAGATGTAGGTTTTGATCAATCAAAGGCACGGGCTCGGCGTCTAACTGGGTAACTAAATTTAATTTGCCAAAATTGACGTACATCCTAAATGATTGATCTGATTTTCTGACCATCACAATCGGGGCACAAAAGTCAGATATGAAAGGCTCGATGATCCCCAACCTGAGTAAATTTTATACTTCGGTGTTAAATTCGGGGCTTAAATGAACAGGAATATGGTAAGGCTTAGTTCTTACTGGTTTTTGAGTTTTAAAACAATCTCATGAGTGAATCGGGTTGAACAACCTGGGGCTTCGGAGACTACGTCCGAGAATTCGCTTAGGAGGCTCGCCATTTGGGCCTTCTCGATTGGGCGTAGATGGAAATTACAATCGAGCTCGGGGCCTGAGTCTGATTGGAGGGGAAGAAGGAGACGCCAAAGGTTACTCGTCGTATGCTTCCACGCAGACCGTTTGAACGAGGCAGAGTGGTTTGACCGGGTAAGTTGCCTCTAAGACGAGTTCTTCGTCTAAACTAACCACATTATTAATGCACGAGCGTCGGTGGTACCTATTTAACAGCTTGACATGGTAGACTTTATTACCTGACGGGGAGCTGAATTAAGTAACCGACCCGGCCTCGTGGTTCTACTACTGAAAAGGGTCATTTCCATTGAGATAGGAGCTTATTAGAATCAGAGGGCAACAGAAGTAGTACTTCGTCGCCTGCTTCGAATTTCCATGCTCTGGATTTGATGTCAAAATACGTTCTGTATTTTTCTAAATTCACCTCAGAATTTTCGAAGGCGAGGTCTTCACTATTTTCTAGACGAGTACGCAAATCCAACACATAAGCGACGAAAGACTTAACCTCCTCTTCAAGCTTGGGGTTTGAACATAATTCTTTTAGGATGCTCTGCGGCCCGCAGACGTTTCGTCCATACAATAGCTCGAATGCGGGGAATCCGAGCGTTTGGTGTGGGATTTTCCAACACGCAAATAAAGCCACGGGGATGTAGCGGTGCCATTCTCGTGGTTGAGCATAGCACAATTTCTTGAGAACTAATTTGAGAGTCCCGTTTAATTTCTCGCACATCCCATTTGAAGCGGGGTGATAAGGGGTTGAGAAAAGGGGTTTGACCAGCAGAATTTTTTTTTTTTTAATTTTATAGAGCCCATCTGGCAACTACCCACTTGGGCATAAGTCGCCGAAAAACACGACAGCCTAGAACTAGGCTACTTTAAAGTAAAAATATGAAAACTTAACAATGATATAAATTGGAAAAACTTAACAATCAGGAAGCAATCTCCGGTAGCGGGGGGAGGTCTCCCTCACCCCGGTGCAGGAGAGAGCAGAAAGTTTCCTACATACTCCATCAATTCTGAAACGAATTAACGGCCTCTGTCCGATAGGATTTCCTTCTGGATTCCTAGTCGTGAAAAAATAGAAATCAATGCCTCTACACACGAAATACTATCAATGGTCTTCAAGGGGAGCACATCCGGGAAACGAGTGGCACAATCTACGAGGGTCAAAATATATGAATGTCCCTCACTAGACGGGGGATGGGAAGGACCTATCAAATCGATTGCAACCATGAAGAAGGGTTCAGACACGATTGCGGTCTCTGAAGGGGAGCGAGGGCAACACGACCTTTACCGGTAATCTTTTGAAATATGTCACAGGAAATGCAAAAGTCAGATATTTCTTTGGCAACGCCTAGCCAAAAGAAATATTTTAAAACCCGCTGGGCCGTCTTATTATGTCTGAAGTAGCCAGCCATTAATCCGTTGTGAGCCATCTGCAGAACTTGACGTACATACATCCTTGGTACACACAGGGTAGTGACCGGGGCGTTATCTGGTCCTACAAAAGATCGATGTAGCAACGAATCTTTGTCTATGTAGTCAATTCTTCTATTTCCTCGAACGGTTTTGGGCTCCCTTTTCCTGGCCTTCTCCCACAGGGGTGGCAAAGAAGGGCAATTCTTTTGAGCATTAGCAAATAGATCATTGCTTTATAACTCGACGCCTGGGTTTGATGAGGACGTTAAAGGTACCGGGGTAACGGAATCTTTTGCAGCTTGGGCCCTGGTGATCACTGGTTGCGCGATGGGTCTTGGGGAGAGCTGCGCGCTCTTTCAGATAAGAACAGAGCAAAACTTTATCGGTGCAGCGACTATATCAGTCCATCCTGTGAAAAACTGACACTGTATGTAGCACTTTACAACAGGGAACTTAGTGGCACGACCAAAAAGTTGTAAACGATCGCAACTTTCTTATGCTAGGGACTTACTGGGGGAAACAGCTTTTCCGAGACTACTATACATGTGCAACCCGTGTTTCTTACAAGGATTGACACTCTGCACCCATTTATAGTATCGTTCTCAAACTTGAGCCCACCGAGGGAGCTCTTATTAAACAGGAAATTTACCTATTGTTTCGAGTGAGAGGGATCAGGTGGCGACTGCGAGGACGAGGCAAAAGATTTGGAAAGAAAAGAAGCGGTTATCTGATGGACCTGTTTATTAGGGATGGTCCTTAGCTGCGAGTTCTGGGCGCAGTTATAACTAAGGTGACCATGGGTGCCATACGTAAAGCATACGCTGGGTTAACGCGGGTAGTGAGACGGCGCAGAATGGAATGTTGGAGGCTTTACGTCTTTTTGTTCACGCTGAGAGTGAGGCTTTGGCTTATAGGGCAGTTGAATCTTCACGAAGCTACCATTATTTTTAGCATGGAACATATTAGGCCCAAACTTATGTTTGGGGGACGATGGGTGATTCTTGTTGATTTCCTTGGGATATAGGTCAAGGCTGGAATCGTGAAGGTCGGTTTCCTCTACCCATTCTTCCAACGAAGATGCTCTTCTATCTGTTACGAAGGCCTTTAATTCTCGGGTAAGGGTGGCCATGAGTTTATACCTTAATTAAAGTTTACTAATGACTCATAATCGTTAGTCACTGGTGAGGAGTCCAGGTAAACTGTAAATTGAGGCTAAGGGCAAACCCAAATTGCTTTTAACGTTTGTCCCGACTGTATCCTAGCCGAGCGGAATCTAACCCGATAGAACTCCGGATTCATATTAACAGCAGACAGGAGCTCTGCTTTTAGGGATGAATAACCCAGAGTTGATTCCGAGCAGAATCAAATGAAGATTTTACGCAGATGACGTGTTTAAGAGGGGAAGTAGACAGCAACTCTATCTGATTCTAAATCCCAATTGTTGAGTTCGGATATTTTTTCAAAGTGAATCAGATATCAATAAAAATCTTCTCCGTCTTTATACGCGGGGAGTTTTAATGAGGGTACTTGTGGCTGCTGGTTACGTGATCCCACAGAAGTCATTTCGACATGATCACCGCTTAATTCTCTCTTGTGCTGTCGTATTTGTTCTCTCTCTACTGCTTCTCTCTGTGTTTCTTCTCCCTCTCTGTGTGCTTTTTCTTTCCTTTCTTCTCCTTCTCTCTATGCTTTCCTTTTTGCCCGTTCGTTTCGTTCTTCCTCTTGAACGTAAGCGATTAAATCCTTTGCTGATAGTCTTAGGATCTGTCCCTGCTTATGAAAATGATTGAACGAAGACATCCTAAATTTGCTGAGTTCGTCTTTTGGCACACGAGAAAGCTCACCATAATAAGTGAGGCTCTTCCTAACAAATCTAACCTACTTGTAATTAACAATTAACTCACAGAAAAAAACTTACTAAAGAGTCCAAGTAATTTTGCGCCACCAAAAACAGAAAATAACTAACGAGTGAACCTGACTCAGGACTGAGTCTTCTGGTAATTTTACCGCAAAAAAAACAAAATTTGGCGGCTATTCTTGCCTTTTAATTAGTGGTATCTTGACTCACATAAATACGTTCAACTAAAAAAAAATAGTTGCCTATTAACAAAAACAAATTGTCCTATTATTTTTGCATGGATATTCTTGACACTTGCAACTGTATAGAGTGGAAATACTGAACTTTAAAGAAATAGCAAAAAGGTCAGGTAGGGTGGAATCTTTTACAAACCCAAAGACCTGACGCCAGTTTTATGCCGTGGTATGACCGGTGTACGACGTTATACGCACACGGGCCTACTGGCCGACCGAAATTAAGGCTGCACCTGGGGAAGGTTCTAAGAGGGCTTTACATACACAGTTGCTAGGCAAAGGAATATACTTTAATAGGACTAAATATTACATATACATATAGGGCAAGTTAAATGGCAAAGCAATTAAATATTGACGGTTCACTGCTAAGAGGATTAACATTATCAATTAAGTTTGACCTGAGGGATAATTAATTAAGTAATGAATTTACAATTATGCAAGTTCTAGAGCAAAGGGGATCCTTGAGGTTCGATGTGGTAAGGGTGGGGGGAGCGTGACAAAGCGGGGGTTATACCACTTTTACATTGATGTGTGGCTAGTAGGACCAGGTAGGTATGCTCGACCTTGAACTTATGGGCGTCTCACGGGACGCTCAATTCAACTTTATGAAACTGAAGTGGAGAGGTGCCTCTTATCCTTAATTGAATAAATGATCTGGAATTGAAATATAAATCTGGATCTGCTATGGATCAATTCAACTCTTTCTTGGCCCAAGGTTAAACAATTCGCAAAGTTTCATTGAAATCCGTGGTGAGAAGAGCTGAAGCGCGCCTAACTATTTCCACGAACAACACAGTGACGACTAGCTTTTCCTTGGTTTCTAAACAATCACTCAATTCTTTTGTGGACGAGAATGTAGTCGATTTCCTCTCGACTAACGAAGACGTCACACCTAACCTACTAGACGGCGGCTTCAAACACAATATGCATGTAAACTTTGAGGTGTCGAATATATACCCCGAAATTATCTAGACGGGGAGAGAGATTCATCGCCAACAGACTTCCTTAATTGCCTTGGGTCGCGATAAGGTTCTATAGCGCGAAGTTGCGATACCGACTTAATGGTCTCTTATTTGTTCTAATATTCGCAGTATATAGGGCAGACGAATTTAGAGCGGTCAACGGCAAACTGAGGAAGTAAGGGGTGGATGGATTCCTTCTCTCTCTCATTCTTTAACAATTATAATTAACACGGAGAAATAATCATGTTTGTTTTATTTATCTCTTTTTTAGATGAAGAATATACCTTACTTGTTAGAGATTTCTATTCTTAATGATAACATTGCGGGAGAAGAGTTAAAGTCATTCCTAGCCTCACTCTTTTAATTTTTGATTAGAAATTTCATGTTTCTCTTTTTTTCATAATTCATTAGAAAAGGGAAAAGAAATTAGAAAGAAAAAAGGCAATAGGAAGAAGAAGCAAAAGTAAAGAAAAGAAGAAAACGCACATGAAATCTATTTTATATTATTATACAAATCTATTTTTAATCCCTAATTAACGAGGGATGTAATCTACGGATTCCATTTGTATCATTTTACTTACTCTTGACATTTGTCTAGGACGAATGCTAAGTTTTTCTTGCTGATCAACACTTAAATTTCAGTACAATGTTCTTAGCCTTTCAATGTTTTGCAACAAAGGATTTACTTAAGCTTTCTTTCCAAAAACGCTTGCAGTGAAAATTAGTAGTCGTTAGTAATTAATGCAGGATAATTAAGGTTTCTTTGAAGGAAATATATTATATTACAACGTGAAAACATCGATCAGATATAGAATCCTGTAAACAAATCTTTTGATTTGTTAGTATGCATTCGTGTTATTCGGTATAGTATATTGAATCATCTTAAAAAATTAGAAAAAATACGCAAGGGAAATATAGGAAAGAAAATAGTTAACTCCTTTACAACTACATTTAATGAAATAAGGTTAAAATAGCTATGCCTTTGAAGTTGAAATTCCTTTGATTAAATACTTTATAATATATAAATATAAAAGATCCTCTACCTGGCACACATACTTTCCATTTGGAATTACCTAGGGTAGACTTATGGTAAATTCGGTATTTTCGTTTCAGGAAGCTGGTACAATTTGTAATTCCTTGAAATAAAATTTATAATTTTTATTTATTTATTTTCTCGATAAATCATTACTTCTAAAAACTACGTACTAATATTACCTTCATCCACGACAATGTATGTTTTTTAAGATTCCTATTACTGCAGATATATTTAGAGAATTTGTAAAATTATTTAGAAAATGTTTTTTTTAGGAAATATTTGATAATAGCATGAGATCCTATAAGGGTGCAAATATTATGACTCGAGGTTTCAAGAAAGAGTCCTGGTACACTGCGCTTTTATCTCCGGTTCAAGTTATATATTTTTGTTTGATTTGAGGCTTAAGGTTTGTGGTTTGAAGCAAAAGTGTATATTCGCGTTTTATTTTATATTACCTAATTAATATTTAAAGATTTAAGGCTTCTCATTATTTTCTTAATTCTGAATGTGGTTGTGTGTGCATATAAACAACAAAAAATTCATTTACATTCTGTCCAAACAAAATCAGTTACGCAAGTTTGGGATCGCAGAATGCAATATCCAAATCCCTTACATTTGTATTGCATTACTCTGACAGTCGTTGATACTCTGGAATTCTTAAAACCAAAAGCCTATTATCTTTTTGGAAAGAATAACATCCTTCTCAATGTACAATATGATGAGTGAGTAAAGACAACAATTAAGTGTGAAGTATCAATCTTTGCAGAGGTGTTACCAACTATTCTAGGCATTTCTAACTCTCCAAGTATCCACTGATTCATTTTTCAGTCATTCAAAATAGATAATTGCGAAAATTGCTGGTCTTAATTCTTCTAAGAAAATCTCTATTAAAACCATCATTTCCTGAAAGTATCGACTCTTGAAAACAATACTGAATGTATATTCATTGATGTATTGATGAAAGAATAACATTTATTAAGATTAAATTAAAGAGTTAGATTGGCAAAAAAATATGTTATCTTGTTTGCTAAAGTGAAAGTAATTCTTTTTAAAGAACTTTCTAAAATGGCAATTACTGGTAACAGAATAATACTAAAGTTTAAACCAGAAGAAAATACGAGAGTAGAACATGGTTAAGTATCTCATGCAACTAAACTATAAAATGAAGATTATATTTTACAGCAACGAATATATTTCCTGTATTCTTTTTATGTAAATGAATGTTTAGATAAGTCATCAAAGTTTTGTATTTTTTGGAAGCCAAATAAGATTAAAAGGATACGGATTCATTAGAGAAATATAGGGCAGTCAACACAACGCTAGTCAAAGCACACCTATCATCGAAGCGTCGTATGTGTCAGCCACGAAGACCCATTCCTCCTTTTCTCAAATTCAGCAATTAATTTGCCTGCCAAGACTAATGAACAAATAATTCAGTCTCATGGGATGTCATCGTGCTCCAGCAATATACCCTACTTTCTGATATCAGTACCCGTGTACAACAGGTTACAAGATCACACAGAGGATAATTCCACGCTAGACTAAGAAATAGAAATTAAGTGAAACCGTTCATTGAGTTCCTCCTACGCTCAAAAGGACCATAGTTTACTAGTAAAGTCTCGTCTTAGACAACTTGGAATACAACATTGATCGTTTTAGCAAGTGGATCCAACAGTACTGATAAGAAATTAACACATTCACAACTTCTCTTCTACCTGATAAAACAAAATACGAGCCACCATAGAACCAATTGTTAGAATGCATTCCTTTTGAAACCCCGCCCATCACTACTAAGGAGAAAATAAATATATATAAACCGAAAACATCTTCTTACGAGTTTTTTAGTTAATTTCCATCATGGCAAATATAAACAAAATGTTTATGTTCCATAATAATTAAGAGTTTCCTCGAACTGAAAGCACATGAAAGTCCCATTCATTATTAAACCAGCGAGAAACTCATAATTATTGTTATTACTCCGTTTCTAGGAACAACTCACTGGGTACCAGCCCTTTTCGTATTCATTAAAGGCCTTATTAAAAAGACGGGATAAATAGTAACAAAAATTACATACATCTTTATATCTATTCGCCCGCCAAGTGGTTTTCTTTCATTTTAGGGAGCTTATTGAGGTTAGGGAATGCTGTGTTCCTTCCTTCTAACCTCAGCGATATTTTTATATACCTCTCCTCACAAATTTCCGAGCGGAATGACCAAGTTCATTTTCTCTCTTCGTTTAGTAATGTAAAATAAGCATGGTTTAATACTACTACATATTTAATTATATTCACTACACTAATAAATAATAATATCTAAGAGGTGAGACATACACAATATTGTATGGGACTAAATCACAAGGAAAGAAGTGCGAGAGTATATGAAGTGCCAAGTTCTTTTTCAAAAGAATGGAACACTACCAATGTCCATATTCTGTTGTTTACTTCCGTAAACTTATAGTTTTTTATCATTTTCGGAAACATTAAGAGAATTATAATAAGACAAAATATTAGTTTGCTGTAAAACTCAAAACAATCATAAAAGAATTTCCAGCCCAAGTCAGAACAAATGCTTATGATAATGTTTAACATAAACATCATCCGTGATATCAAAAGGTTGATTTTTTCCAGATAGAAACTTTTTCCTTTGAAATATGAATGAAAACTGTTTAAACCAGACCATATTTACATTGCTCGATTTAAACATTAGTGGAAGGCCTATGGTTTTTCACTCTCCATTAGTGTGACTAAGTATACTTGACCCTCTAAATATGTTTGGAGAACTCACAGATCCTGAGTTGATCCAGATCTAATTGTTTATTTTGGCCGAGTGTCCTAACTGGTCAATCCAGGAGTAGTTTATTTTTTGCTATCACATTATTTTTTTGGTATAGGAAAAAATATCAGAATATTTTTCTATATCAGGATTTTAAAAGAGAGTGGATAAAGATCCGGAATTGAAATTTAAATCTGGACTTGGCATGGATCAATTCAACTCTTTCTTGGCCCAAGGTTAAACAATTCGCAAAAATTTATTGAAATATATTTTTAAAATTATGAGATATCCTATACACATAAATTCCACTAAATATCTTTAGCTGAGATTATATTCAAACTTAAAAAAAGACTACAATAGAATGCCGGTATTATATAAAGACCGTAAGTGAAATAAATCCTGTAAACATAGGTGTTTAGGTTATAACAATGGTATTTATATTTTATATACAATTTGGGAATAGAAATAACACTTAAATCTTCCCGTTTCTATATCTTCCCTCTTCGTTTCAATTCTTAAATAAACATATTTGAATTTTTTACTTCGGCAATAAAACATTGGACCATTCTCTTTAATCTTTTCTTTAAACATTCAATTTTATTCCGAATTATTTTCGTAAAACACAAAACACAAAAGATCCTTGAACAAATAAATCGTGTCACTTTCTCAAGAAATTCTGCGAACTTTTGACCTATTAAAAAATATATGAAAAATGTAAAGAGAAGAATATTGAAAGTGAATCACTTTTAGCTTCAATTGAAAATGGCAAGTATGTCATAAAAAGATTTAGACTTTATTTTCTGTCGTTGATTTTGTGCTAAAGGAAGCCATTCTTTAGCGTTCCTCTACTTTTCGAAAAGTTTTTGGAATAGCAAAATCACAACATTCAAATATATGATGTAGCAGGCCTCTTAATGATATGATCTTACCCTTACTCAGGCACATCTATTCATGTATATATAACCAATTTCATATGACAAGTACATAAATCAAATTAATCTAAACCATCCCTAAATCATCCAAACACTTGTCCAATCTCCTTTAAAAAAAAAAGAAATAAATCAGTTAAAAGCTACTGGTTAGAAATAATTTTATGCATTTATTACTCTATAAAAAAAATTCATTTAATCTAAATGTCTACCTTTTGTAAACTATGGCAATAAAAAATATTTATCCCTTGTTAAAATATTTTGGGGTATTGGTAAGAGTGATAAACTTCAATAATAATTTCCATAAAGAGATATAAAGAATCGTAGTATTATTGACGAAGAATGTTGCGACGGACATAGGTAATGAGTTAAAGCGCCGAACAAAGAATGTGTGGTAGTGTAATTAAACAAAATGAAAGAATACAAATAAATATAAGATAAAGTTTGAAAACTATTTATATAGACCACACAATCTGAAGTAAAAAATAAAAAGAATGTGGAGATTTAAAATTCCTCCTCCTTCTTTTGGAAACAGAGAATCTACATATTTCTAATTTATTTGGTAAACAAATACATCGAAAGATTTAATTCCGGGGATTGAAAATAATATTTATTTCATCTTACAAGTGTTTTAGTCGCGTGCGACTCTATATCTCACAATGTCGGTCGGTCGTTTCCTGTTTTACTTTTTTTTGTAACTATTCAGCCGATTCTAACCAAATTGAAAAACTTTATGTTATTTTACATTTTCCCTACAAATTATATGAATGCCAAGGTCCTCCCTCCCAAGGTAAACCTGAGAATTGTTTTGTTTTGGCAATAACATCATCATTATTCGGCTGATTCTAACGAAATTTGAAACACTTATGTTAGTTTATATTTTCTTTCGAAGGATATAATTGACAAAGTCCTCCCAAAGTTAGCCCGGAAATTGTTTTGTTTTAGCAATAACATCATAATTATTCGGCCGATTATAATGAAATTTGAAACCATTATGTTGTTTTGTATCCTCTTTTTGAAGGATAAAACTGCCAAAGTCCTCCTAAGGTTAGTCCGGGAATTATTGAAAGGTTTGAACGTCGTAAGGACATAAATCAGAATAATGGAAGCACGTGACTAGGGTCAGCAGACCTTGTTTATGTTTAGCATTATTTTAAGGCTATAAATAATAATAAAAGAGTGGGTGAGGGACACTAGTTGAGAGTATTAAACTCAAACCTAAGGTTAAAATTTCGACATAACCTTGGGTTCATTTACTGATATATTAATTCTGTAATTTATTGTTAATATAATGTGCATTATCGTTAAATAATAAACCTATGGAAGTTTTAAAGAAGCATATTCGCAACGATATTCCTTGTGAGTTTAGGAAAGGCAACAAGGTTAAGTTAAAAACAGAAGGTTTGTGTCAGGTATTCGATAAAGAAAAAATATTGTGAACCATTATTAAAAGAGAGTTTCAGGAATTTTGCTTAGGAAACGTTACTATCAAAGATGAACCCCGTTCAGGACGAGCAGTGAAATGCAATTAGTATTTTTTTAAAATAGTAGTGAAATAAAATCCATTTGTAATTATTGGAACAATTCACTGAAAAACTGCATTCACCTCATTACACTGTCCATCCTCATATAAAGAGGAGAGTCAAGGTTTCACGATTGCCAGAATGGATTACTATGACCTGTCATGGATATTCTTGCAACAAAGGATCAACATTTATTATCTCTCCTTCCGAGACTAGAAATTGAACCATTTTTAGTTGTTATTTTACAGAAAGGAAAATGTCGGTTATATACAATAATATTAAACACTGTTTACAATAAATTTGTCCCCCATAATTCATTTTGAATTTAGTAACCAAATTCGTCTAGACTATCAGCGAAGAGATTTACTGTGCTGAGTTGGAGTGTCTACATTAAATGTAAAATCTGCCAGCATTAATCAATAAAAGAAGAGTGCTCTTTTATCAAGAACATACGTCGCCTCATCTAACAAAACATCAGGTTTGATTGGAATCTAATCAGTCGTCACCCTACTTAACTCTATCAGATTACTCTCTGTTTAGGAATTTAGCGAATCAACTAAATATGTCAAGAATAGAAATGGTCGAACCAGCCTTAAAGAAATTTTTTAAAGCAAATTAAACTATTTCTACAAGCATTATATTTAAATGTTAGTAGAAAGATGGAGACTAGTGGTGTAAATTGATGTAAATTATGTTTTCAATTCAATAAATATTTATTAAAATATCAATAACTTCAAAGAGTTGTTTAATTTTTAATAATAAATTAGTAATAAACATGGAAATATTGTGATATCACCTATTGGATTACTTAATAGTTTTAAAAGTAGTTGGGGTCTTTCCACTGAAATGTGTGTTAAAAAGCCTATTTTTAATTACCTAAAATTCGGAAAAGGCTAGAAAGCCATCTAGTAGCGACGACTTAAAACAATTACTAAGCATAAAAACAATACAAAAACAGCATGATTGTTCCGGAAAATTTGATCCGTCAATTGATGCAATTTACTTCGCTAGAGCTTGTTACCTACTCGGTGCTTTCTCTAGTAGACTTTGATTTAATCTCAGAGTATTTGCCAATCAAAATTGTGTGGATTTTAGTTCTTCCCACGATCTGTTTTAACCACAACACGAAACTACTAGAATTACAAATTATTATAGATTAGTGGAAACAAAAAAGTAATTTCTCCTAAAGTGATATCGTTAAGGACCAAATTATTTAAACGATTGATTGATTAATATAATATTACTAAAAGCAAGTGAGTAATTTGGATCTCGGAGCCAATATCTTTAAGATTTTCAGTGTCCCTTTTAGTGAAAAGGGCGGAGGACAGAAGCTAAGAAAGATAAAATCTGTAATTAAAAGTATTTTCATTTACCATCTTTAATTTCTTTGCATAAGACATTAGGAAGGATCATACAATGTATTTTGTATCATTGAAGAGGGTTATTCAAATAATATAGTTTGGTACATATAAAACAAATCTGAAGAAATATTTAACTTTTTTAACCTTAACATCCATCCATTTGAATTGATTATTATAAAATTGTTGTTCATTTTCCTATTGTAGTTACCCCAAAAAATGTATTCTCTCAGAGCTCCTGACATTGTTTCCCAAATTCTTCTCAATAATTCTTAAAATATATAAGAGAACTAAATATTTAAATTAAAATAAAACTCATTCCACTTAATCTTAATTATCATTCAGTTTGAGATATATCGCAATATGTAATAAAATGCATAAAACTAAGTAATATTGAACGAAATAAGTATGCAACGCTGCTCCTTGTTAAAGAGAGCATAAACCTCGTGTAAATACCGACTGCTTCTTTTAGAGGCGATACGTTGTTTCTTCTTACTTTGATATCTTATTGCTAGCTCGAGTTACCTTTGAATCAACATAAGTACATGTGAATAAAATATTTTGGCAGTTTTCCCTAATATTTACCTATATAATATTCCAGTCAGAACACTAAAGAAATAAAGTTATCATCTCAGTAATTTTGTTAAAACTGTGCTGGAGGTGTTGATTTCTGAACTACCAACTATGATAGATATCCTGAGATATGGCATCTACTTGAGGAAGCAAAGTGAAATGACAGGAGAAGTTTGCAACGGAACAAGAAGGTATGGAATGCTTCCCTGATCTTACTTGGTGGTAGAGCAAGGCTAATGTTCTTTTCCATTCCCCATTACAAATAAAAAGGAAAACATCGTTTCTATGCTCATGGAGGGCTGTGATCAGGCAGTGAAGTTTTGGGGAGGTTTTTCAACGAATACAAGTATCAGATTGTGAGTTGTGAGGGTGGGGGATTTAAAGGCTGTGTGATCCAAGCCCATAATAACTGTTCTTGAGAGCAGACAGAAGGAAGGGGCTTCCTTGAAAATATCTAGCTTACATCAGGGTACAGAAAGAGAAAGTTAGAAGTAAATGAACACACTAAAATGGAGGTCTAATATGATCTAAATTAGCACAAGAGACAGGTGAGTACTTTTAAAAGTCAATGGATGGAAAAGATAACAAAGAGAAAGAACTCAGAGCCAAACGATAAGAGCTATAACAGCAGGGAAGGCATCCAGGAAGGAAATCAAGAAATTTTCGCTAATGGTGATAAGGATTTGGAAATGGAAAGAAGTGGTACTGAAGATTAGTTTGTTCCTGAATTTGAGTTATTTCCAGCAACTGACCATCATCCCTCAAATTCGACTCGGATAATAAAAAATCTTGAGATTCAAAACATTACTAGTGTACGGTATTGCAAAATGCTAAGGCTAACGGCTGCAATAGCATGAGCAGCTCTAAAGTGATGGATTAATCATCACAAAAGACCACAAGAAAAACGATTAGTAAGAACACGGTCAAGACAGCACAAGGTAAGTTGATGACAGAGCTGGAGTAAGTGTTTAAGTAGAAATCAAATTAGGAGGGGTAATTGCTCTGTCTTTCTTCTCTCTGTTATCTTTTCCCATTCATTGACTTTTAAGAGCCCTTACCTGTCTCTTATGCTCAGTCAGATCATGCCCGGCCCCATTTTGCGTGTTCATTTACTTCTAAACTAATTGCTTGTTTCTTTTTTGATGAACGGATTGACCTGAACAACGTGATGATTCAAGCTGATGGCAGTAACTAATACTTTTCTGCAAAGATAAATGAAGAACACCTTACTAGTTTTAGTGAGCCTAAGGTTACTATCCTTTCAGCTTTATCCCAGAAAAAGCGACTGAAGAGTAAATTTTTCTAAGGTTCTTGTTTACCTGGCTGAAAATAAGGGATTTTGATATGACCTTGTTTGCTATTAAAGTAGACTCTAAAAATGTCAAAACTGGTTTAAATTTTGAGAAATGCAGAAGCTGGAACTGAACCTAGGAAGAAAGCTTGTCTGGTTAGAGGCTAACCAGCTCACTGGTAAACTTTCCTGCGCCATCTCATTGTTGATCTTGATAATGCTACTCTGTCAGGCAACAAATTATACAGGCCAATAGAAAATGTTATTGATTCTGCTACAGACTTTAATATCAATCCAAACTTTACTCCGATTTTTGTTTGTTGAACCTCCAGTGATCAAGCTGCCGGACAAGGTCATTCAAGATCTCTCAAAAGATTGACACTGCGGCTACAAATTTTATATTCAATCAGGGATGAAATTCTGGCTCTTTTGGTATACGACCAGTAAACCACAGCTGCCGGCTTACTACAGCAAACCGACTTCTCACGCATTGGATGTCAAAGCATGGACTTGAAGGTAAAAACATCAATAATCCCCAACTCATTATGGAATTTACCATTGGACTGTATTAACCATGGTTGTCCGACGTGAAATTCAAGCATTCTTGGATCGTAAGGTCTAAGCATATCCTCTCTCATCTAGACTAACTCAAGTCACATATGAATCAGATGCTGGACATTTTAAAGCCAACTGTCAGAATATACGAGTATGCTTTGTATGCCTACGGTGAAGCCACTATCCAAATACTGCTGTGCTCTGAAGATCAAAAGAAGGATTGTTAGAGTAGAGAGATTCCTGAAAATCGGGTGAGGCAGAAACCTATAAAATCAGCTGGGGGATTAATGTTTAGGAATAGAAAGACACCTGCCATCAATTTTGATGCCTTTAGCATTAGTAACCTGATCAACAAGTAGGAAACTGTGTCAGAGACATTTCTTGACTAAACTCAAAGCATCTCCAAAGTGAAAAACTTCATTAACACTCCTATAGAAGGGCAAAACCGGGCTGGGTTTGCCACTCACAAAGCATTGAAAGGAATGTTAAAATGGTGACTGATGATTTAACTAAGAATTTCTCACAAGAAAAGGAAATAGGAAATCAAGACTCATGGAATCAGCAGGAAGCTGATTTTCATAAATCAGTCATAGCAGCAAAGCAAGACTTGTGCAAACTAGCAAAGTTCAAAAAGTCAGGAGAATGATCTTTGTAATTCTATCCAGTGCTAAAGATGAATTTCACCTGTTAATAAACATGTAACTTTGATTTGTTTGTTAATATATTCTATTTTTCTTTTATTTTCTAATATATCATAAGGGGGTTTGAAATCGTAAAACGTTCAATTTAGAAATGCAAATTATGTAGGGTAGAGGTATATTATCCAAAAAAATAAGCTCATATGGTAGGACTTTTTTAAGATTCGTGTTGTCACTTAGATAAGTATGACCCGCACTAATAAAACATACTCTCCCTAAAATGGGCCATAAAGTATTTACGTATCAGCTACAGATGTGCAATTATCAAAATAAAAACTATTATTTTGTTGCCAGGCGCAAGAAGTGCAAAGAAAATTGAGGGCCCGATTCAGAATGCAAAATTTGGCAGATAAACGTCCGATTTATCACAGACGTGACTTGAATAAGAAAATCGCAACATAAAAGTCCAGGATATTTTAGGTTTAATTACGAATTACAATTCACCAGATAAATCTCCAAGATATTTTTGGTGTGGCTCACATTGAATAATTTGTCATGCATATGTCTGAATTGACACAGGCTTGCCTAATGATGCAAGATTAGCCTGTCAAATTTATGAGTCATTTCTGGCCTAACTCCAAATGTAACTGCGCCAGATAAATGGCACGGAATGCAAAATTCGCGATAAATGCCCAAGTTATCTCTGGTTTGTCTAAATATACGAGATAACGTTTCTAGTTATCTTGGGCGTGAGTTGCAATACAAAATTCCGAATTTAAATATTAAAGTTATCTTAGAAGTTAACTAGACTGCAAAATTTGCTAGATAAATGTTCGAATTATAAAGGGCGTTTTCATGAATACAAAACTTGCAAAATAAACGTCCAATATATCTCAGACATGACTCAGAGTGATCTCTCACTTACTGAAGAATGCAAAGATGCCCACAAAAATTCTCTAAGTATGCATAAGTTGTCAATTAAATGGCCGATGTTATTTCAGGCGTGACAGAGAATGCAAATTTCTGGAAAATAATGTTTAACATCTCTTTTTTTCTATTTCACAATTCGCCATATTAATATCTGAGTTATCTTGCATTTGCCTATCGATGCAATGTTTGCCAGATAAATGTCCGTTTTATCTCAGGCTTGTCTAATAAAATAAAAAATCACCATATAAATGTCGAGTTATATCGGGCGTAACTTTGAATGCAAAATCGCAAGATAAACTTCCGAGTTATCTCGGATTTCTCTAAGAATCCAAAATTCGTAGGAGAAATGTCCAATTTATTTGGAATTTAACTAATAATGCAAAATCGCTATATAAATGTATAGGATCATTAAATGAGGTCGCTCAATTTTTAAATGTAAATAAAACAAGTTGTGTGTCATATATGCACTCAATTTATTTTGAATTTGAAGGGAATTTTATGGCATTAAGTTTAGAATATGACCTCGTTCAAATATCCGCCGCGGCTTCGCTTGGTGGAACGTATTCGGGAGGCCCAATTTTCGATGACTTTGTCGCATACATCTGACAGAATTTGCTGAGTGGTGTTCATTATGTTGACTTTGAGGACATCAACTGTTTGCAGATTATTCGCAAAGACCTGCGATTTAAGGTAACCCCAAAGAAAGTAGTCTAATGGCGTTAAATCGCACGATCTCCGTGGCCAGTTGACGTCGCTGCCGCGCGAGATGACCCTGCTCTGAAATCACTGGTGCAAAATGTCTATCGTGGCGTGCGCAGTGTGGTACGTAGCCCCGTCCTGTTGTAACTAAATGTCGACAGTATCCATATCAGGCATATAATCCAGTTGAGGCCACAAGAAGTTGCTTATAATCGATTTGTAGGTCTCGCCGTTGACGGTTATGGCAATCCCATCTTCGTTCTCTAAAAAATACGGACCGATGATACCATTAGACGAAAATCCGCACCATACAGGGACTTTGTTGGGATGCAATTGGTGCTGGTGTATCTCATGTGGATTGTTTTCGTCCCAAAGCCAACAATTTTGCTTGTTCACAAATCCATTCATCCAAAAATGAGCCTCTTTGCTGTGGCGAGGATAGAAATCACGTAATGCGCGGAACGTTTGTCGAACGGAGCACTGACTTTAATAATAACATTTGATGATTTGCACACGCTGTTCAAAGCTATAACCTTTCATCATGACTTGCCAAGTACTACTGAACAGTGCACAGTGAGCTTACCGGATGTCGCAATAAAAACATCGCCACTATCCCCTGACAAAGCTCGAGTGTCCTTGTTGAAAGACCCTTTATAAATAGTCTAGAGCAGGGTTTCCCAACCGGGGGCCACAGGAAAACTTTAAACTCTAGAGGGGCCACAAATCCATGAAGGGGGCCACAGGACTCAACCTATTGAAACCTGAATTATAGTTAGGGCAGTACCTAATTTTAATTTATGCAGTTGAATTACATTTTAAAAATATTAATACATATATTTTCCTTTTTTTAATATTTTATTAGCATAATAGGATTTACATTAATCTGTAAACAAATATTTTCCATCTTACAAGCTCATTCTGCACCGCACTCCATTGTGCGCTTGATCGTTATGCGCCTGGCACCGTTGTTGGCTCGAGGAAAATTCTTCAGGTGGAACTTTAAATCCTTACAGTCTGTTTATCAAGTGGTTCGGCGTTATAGTATGTAAGTAGCTTTTATTTGTTTACTCTAATACTGCGAAGTTGTAGTAATTTTACTAGTTTTTAAAATTATAATAGATTTTCACAAGCACAATAATATAAGACTTTTATAAGTAAATAACTGCGAATTTTTTATTGTAAGTAAAATGTGCCATTGCTAGGCCTACACCAAATCATTTTTTTTTCACTCCAGTTTCACTTAGGGCTTATTTATGAGATTAACATTTAATCTTAGATTCTGATGATTGTACTTATCGATTTGTATCTGCATTAATTTGAGTAATATATATGTATATATAATATATTACTGAAATTAAAGCAGATCTACCCCACTGAGGGAGTACATTTCTGCTGTTTTGCATTTAAGTACAGGTATAGAGTAGCAGGATGTACAATCAACAACGAAAATTTCAGACATGTCAATTAATAGAAACGCTCCTAAAAATAGTTGCATTGTTTTGCGGTTCTTTTTTTGGTGTCAAATATTTACTATCAAGGGCAAGTATTTATGAGCGTTTCTATTTATTGGACATGTCTGAAATTTTCTTGGCTGACTGTAATAGGAGTTGGTGTTGGACACAGACTCGGTGCTCTGCACAGGGAATGGAGGTTGTTTCTATGTCTTTTCTCAGAAATACTCTTCCTTTTTCGCCACTGAGATAAGCGCCTTTCATTCTGTTGCGGTGAGCTTCGGCTCTAAAATATAATATATATATATATATATATATATATATATATATATATATATATATTAATATAAATATATATATATATATCATTAATATATTAAATTTCTTTTGCACAGATTACCCATGGCTACGGCGACGAAGAAAAAATGTCGACAATACTCCAGTGAGTAATTAGCTTATGGTTTTATATATCCACCCAGACAATATAAAACAGCCATTGTATCTTTTACGTATGGCTACACTTTCTACTGATATTATGCGACCAAGTAAGCTTAAAATACATTTGGAGAATAAGCACAAGGACAAAAAGACAAAACATTAGATTAATTTAAAAAGTTGCGGGATAATTTCCAAGCAAGGAGCACTATTAAAGATATATTTAGCAAAATAGCGGCAAAACTAGACAAAGGTTTAATTGCATCTTATGAGATTTCCAAGCTAATAGCAAAATCGGGAAAACCTCATACTATTGGCGAAGAATTGATTTTTGCCTTCGGGATCTGTGGTTATTTCAACTGTCATGCAACAAAGTCCCCAAAAAATCACGGAAGTCATTCCAATGAGCAACAATGAAATGACAAAGAATGTAGAGAAAAAACTCGTTAAACATTTTCAAGTAAAGACCTTTGCATTACAAATTGATGGCGTATGTTAGGTTTTTGGATAAGATCAACTCAGAGAAGAAATGCTTTTTTCCCGCAGCCTTGTGACATATATTAAAGCTGAAACAATTTTCAAAGAAGTAGTGACCTATTTCAAAGAAAATGGCGTATGTTAGGTTTTTGGATAAAGATCAACTCAGAGAAGAAATGCTTTTTTCCCGCAGCCTTGTGACAGATATTAAAGGTGAAACAATTTTCAAAGAATTAGTGACCTATTTCAAAGAAAATGATATTCCACTTGGGAATATTATGGCTTGTGCAACTGATGGTGCCGCTGCTATGGTAGGTAGATATAGGGGATTTATTGCACATTTGAAAGATGTTGTACCTAAAGTTTTTTGTTTACACCGTCAACATCTGATTGCTTAAAACCTAGGAGGATGTCTGAAAGATTCACTTGATAGTGTAATCAAGATAGTCAACCTTATCGAGTCAAGTCCACTTCAAGAGCGTCTTTTCCGACAACTCTGTGCTACCAATGAAGAAGGATTTGAGCGCCTACTTTTGCATACAGAGATGCGATGGCTTTCTAAGGACAATTGTCTGAATCGCTTCATTGCACTTTTGGATAGTGTTGTGTTATTTCTGGATGGTAAGCAGCTCGGAGTAAGAACCATTGCTGCCAAATCTGACATATTCTACCTTACAGATATATTTGAAAAGTTAAATATCTTGAACAAACAGCTACAAGGTAAAAATGCAAATACTTTAACATGCAAAGAGTCTATTTGTGCACTTATAGGGAAAATTAAGCTTTTCAAGCAAATATGGGGCGAAAAGAGTTGATACAGTTTCCACCCCTCTGCACTATTGAGAGTGAGCTGAAAGAAGATGATATTTTAGTATACATTGATCATTTGGAGAAATTGAATAGTGATATGGAAGTTAGGTTCATAGATCTTCTACAACTGGACAATCCAGGTTGGATGGTAGAGGCATTTGGAATTAATGCAGCTGATGTTGATATCAGATTACAAGAAAGCTTCATTGTGTTACAGAGTGATCAAACTTCTCTGGCTAGATTTAAGCATGGTGTCAGGAACTTATGGACAAGTCATGAAATTGCTATGAAATACCCTTTGCTTTGAGAAGAAGTAAAATTATGTTTTATTGCTTTTCCTGCTTCTTATCTGGTTGAGTCGGGTTTTAGTAAAGTGTTACACCTCCTACTAAAAGCTCGCAGCTGCTTAGAAATAGTAAGAACAGGTGATCTTCGTCTGTCTCTAACAACTATAGACCCTGATATTGAAAAACTTGTGAAACTGCATGAAGCACAAGGATTGCATTGAATGAATAAAGAGTTGATGATATATTTATTCCATTTTGCTAAAGGATTTTATTTTTGTAAGACTAATTATTTGTTTTAAAAGAATATTACATTTTTGTTTACCACTGTTTAATTTTTGCTATGTTTATAGTCCTATATATGTGACAAATATAATTGTACCCGGATACAAATAGGTGTTTTAATATCTTTTATCCTTTAAAGTAGAGTTAAACTGCATATTACCTACTGAAAATAATGATTATGGGCCAGAGGAAAAAATAAGGTTCCTAAGGCGGCCATAAGCCAAAATCGGTTGGGAACCATTAGTCTAGAGCATTACTCATGTACAAAATTTGCTAGAAAATGCCATAAATTTCTCTGGAGCTTCAAATTACCTTTCGATATCTCGTGATAATTCTGAAAAGCATCGATCTCTTGAAAATAACCGTTACATTTCTAAACTTTACGAAAAAATTTAAAGGAAGATTGTTCAGATTTCCTGCCTAAAAGTTCTTAATTTCTTTTTATATGACTACGACTAAGAAGGGAAGACCAACGATACTACCCTCTAGAGAAAAATAACGAGGAGACGTTCAAAATAAGAGTGAGTAAAAATGTTAGGATTAAAATTGTGTGGGTGTTATGAAGTTCGATTAGATAGGAGCCTACTTAACGCTAAGGATCAGGAGGGCTAACCAATCTCCATAACTCCTTTAATCTCTACATTTAGAGCACATTACCTGCTGGCCATGGCGCCGGGGGCAGGCAATCAAACACACATTATCTTCGAAATGGTCCACCGTGTTATACATAACACACAAGTTCTGTAGTAAATATAATAATCCTATCGACCGATATAAAATAATAAACGTAACATTCCTAACACTACAATCAATGGAGAAAACAAAATTTGCTCATATCCTAATCTTATCATCAATCTTCCATACATTCTTTAACCTTCCACACACTTCAATGTTATCCATAATGTAGTATCAGATGTGGTATGGGCAACCGAGCTGCAGCTGAAATCTGGGGAATTGCTTGCCCTACCAACACTGAATCAGGCAGGTGGATCTAAGGCTGAATTTCTTCTCTACATTTTAACTTTCTCTTTCTCTACAGTTCTCTTCTTCCATACTTTCTGCCTGAGATGCCGTACCTTGTTCTTGCTTTAAGACAACACTTCAAGTTATTACGCTAGTAAAACATTTTAATTTCTGTAATGAGATATTTAAGAGCTGAATTAAATACCTGTGCGCCATTACATTTCAATTAGGTGTGATGGCTGTTAATTTTTTCCATTTCATTTTCTACCTCACTGGTTGTAAGCTTGACTTTTGCACCTTTCCTTGGGACCGCTTAATATCAAACAATTCCCATAGTTACTCATTCTTAGAGAGTTTAAATAACTACAGGAGGGGTTAACACTAAGATGAAGGGAAGTAAGTGGTTCCTTTAAATGATTCATCACTTTCTTTTACACGGTGTGTAACAGATGTGGGAAATATTGTGTACAAATAGAAAAATAATGACTCGTCGGGAAAAAAGTGGTGGTGAAAAAGATCAATGAAATGAGTACTTCAAATAAAGATCCACACACCATGATGGAGCTAAGAACGTATTATAAAACCCAAGGAACTCTCGTTCACTGAAAACATGTAATCCGTATTACGTTCAGAATCCACGTACACAGCCAATTGAATGGACAAATTGAATTTCTGTAAATGAAGTGAACGATTTCTTTTAACGGCTTCAAACGAGCGTCGATGCCATTTAAGAGTTTTCTGTACATTTCCTTAACCTTGGGAAAATCTTTTCGCTCCTCGCATCTACACACACACA
The DNA here is from genome assembly GCA_963969495.1 of Ceratothoa steindachneri. NCBI lineage: Eukaryota > Metazoa > Arthropoda > Malacostraca > Isopoda > Cymothoidae > Ceratothoa > Ceratothoa steindachneri. The sequence continues at coordinate 200,834,455 of OZ018318.1, read as the reverse complement.
TATATACATAGACAAATATATGTATATAGTTAAAAACACCTAATACCAAGACAAATTAATTATAGGAAACTGTAATATCTTTAGAAATAATTAAATTTTACGTCTATAATATTTTGTAATCATACTGAGAAGAAATTTAAACTTGTTTTGCACATAAGTATCATTAAAAGTATAATTAGCAATAGTAATAAAATGTATATCCACTACCGAGCAAAAATAAGAGAACGAATTTACTTTATTAGAATATTTTCAAAAATATTATGCGTAGGTAAATGATATGTCCATGGTACATGAAGGCATGCATTAAATATATTTAATGAAGAGTTCATATGATACAATTGTATATTCAAGAAATTATACTAAATAAACTAACAGAATAAAATATTGACTCTTGTAAAATCCAAGAACGATCATTCACGACCATGCTTAGCAAGCAAATACACTAGAAACAAAGAAAGATTTGACAAGGATGGAACTTATAACACTTAATATCAGGTATTAAAGCCTTTATTTTCTATTACTTCGATATAGCGACCACCACAGGACCTCAACATCTTTTGCAAACTTCTGGTTTTATTTTGTTCCATTGTTGTTCAATTTTCGTCCATAAATCCGTCACAGTTGAAAGATGCTGGTCTCGAACTTTGTCTCCAATGATCTTTTAAAGACGTTCAAGTGGGTTTATGTCCAGGCTCTGAGTAGGCCACTTCATTACTTTAATATTTTCTTGTTCGAAATGGTAATTTACTCACTTTGGAGTATGCCATGGTGCGTTGTCCTGCATAAATAATGCTGGGTAGTTCAGAAGTGGTTGGAGTGAAGATATAACATGTTGCTGTATGAGGTTTAGGTACAATTTCACATTTACCATTCCAATTATTTTCACTAGTGAACCAACTCTTTCAGACGAAATTATCCGCCATATCATGACATTTTAATTTATTTAGGGTTAACTCTGTCACCTGCAGCGCGTTTAATAAAGCATTTGCCATCAGATCTAACTAAATTAAATTTACTTTCCCCGCTGAAATGAATTCTCTACCAATCTTCATCTCTCCAAATAACATAAGCTTCAGCATATTCGATTCTTACTTGAGCATTAGTTTGGTGACGGGATAAGGAGCTTTTAAACCGATAACTGCATTAGACGAGGGAACACTGTGAAACGGCTCACGTTTTGCACTATTGATCTTAATTTTTTGAGAAATTCCTGCTACAGTCTCGAAGGGATCCTTCATAGAGAAGCGCCTAATAGTTTTTTTCTTCTAACGGGGTTATGCTGGGTCAACCGACTTTCGCCTGAGACTATAGTTTTTGTTTTCATTGTACAACTTCAGAACGCACGAAATCACATTCTTGGACCTTATTACTCATCTTGAAATCGCAGCAAGAGTCCTCCCCTAAGTCTTCAAGCGAACAATTCTCTGACCAATCTAAGGAGTTACTTTTCACGTGTCAATATTTTACTTTGTTAGTTTATTTAAGTATAATTTCTTGAATATACGATTGTTTCAGATTAAATCTTCATAAAATATATTAATGCATACCTTTATGGACCATGGAAATTGCATTTACTTACTCATCTTAGTTTTGAAAATATTTTAATAAGAAAAATCGTTCTCTTATTTTGCTCGGTAGTGTATGTAGTGCTCGTCCGAGCCGTGGCCTATCGCAAAGAGCCTCGTAAGCCAGGAGTGAAGCTTCAATGGACGACATCATTCTTTAAGGCGCTATTTAACGTGAAACTCGAAAGAAAGGAACATATAGTGACAGGCAGTTTATTCAGCGTGGTCGAGATAGAATTTCAAAGGAAAACTATCCTAGTAATGAGGAATAAGCGAGTACTAGGTGCAGTCACCAAAGAACTGGAGTCGGGACACAACGCTCTTTGAATTTGGTCAAATTTTGAATAGATATTATCCAATATTAATATATCACTTTTTCTTAGCATTTATGTATATAATACCTTTAATTTTAAGTTCAAAATTATGTAATATAAAATATGGAAATTAATCTTATTTTGACGATACACTCTCATATACAGCCAATAATTTCCAAAAATATTACTTTTGAGAAACTAGGGGGGTTTCAGAATAAACTGCTTACAAAAAGACAAGGTGGGTTTACCCCCATATTTGTATATTCCTGTAAAGTATCAACAAAGGAGATGTAAATGATAAAAACGTGTATTCTCATAAGTAATTAAATCAATGAAGAGCCATGTACACAATTACCTCATAAAATACGGTCATTATAGATTCATAATGAGCACAGATATTGCAACCAATGAAATTATCAAACTTTTAATTACCTCCGCAACTTGAGAATTAAATTTGTCCATAAAATTTAACACGGCTGACTAAATCCAAATTATAATATATATATATATATATATATATATATATATATATATATATATATATATATATATACAGTGCCTACGAAAAGTATCTGATCACCATCAAAATTTGTATTTTGAACATAAAAAAACATGTTTAACTAACCTTATATTAGGATTGCTTGTTGAAGATGTTTGGCATAGATTTGATCAAGTTTGGCAAATTTTCACAGATATTTCGTTGCACCATACCTTTATTATGGCCTTTATTAATTTTTCGACGCACCCAGTGTCTTGGACTTCAAACTTATTTTTTTTATTAGCCATAAATTTTCTATGTGCAATTCAGAAAGAAAGGGTTCTTAGGAAGAAAATATATGCTTCCTCTCCCTTGGAAACTAAAAAAACCCCGAATCATCAAACTTGGAGGGTGTTTCATTATCATTTGGGTGTATTTAGGGTCCATTCTATTTGAGCTAATAGGACGACTAACCTCATTAGTACAGTTTCTGAATGTTAAAAATGTTGACTCATCGCTGAATAAAACCTTTTTCTACTTCTCAACAGTCCAATGAATGTTTTTTTTTACAAAATGCGACACGTTTGTTACACATTTTTTCATTAATGAATGATTTATTGGCAGCATGACGAGATGGTAATCTGAGTTCTTTTTGTAGCCGCTCCTAGATAGTTCGCTCAGAAACATATAATGCCATAAGATAATACCATACTTAACGTTTCATAAGAATGTCTGTTTGCAAATTTGTTTTTCTCTGTCTGCCAGATTGTTTTTTAGGTACTGGAATAGATAGTCTAACATTGTGTTTAGCACGTGAAACCAATAAATTTATAGTAAATTGGGCTATGTTCAATTCATTAGCTATTCGCTCTGAGAGTTCTAACATCTATGAACGAACAGCAATAATAGCACCTCGAAAATCACTCTGGAGTTGGTTCTTAGCACACATTAGAAAGTAATTTTATTTAGACCATTCTCTGTAAAAAAATCACAAGTTATAACTAAATTACAAAAAAAAACGTTATATCGGACAAATTTGACGCATGCCCACACGCAAGGAACGCTACCACAATATTAATGTATAATTACATTGGAAAGCTGCCATATAAGTGCTTTATATGAAAGCTACCAGATGTCACTAGAACAAATAGAAAGTGAATTACGCTTCTGTAAATATCTTTAAAATCATACAAATTTTGATGGTGACGATACTTTTCTCGGGCACTATATATATGTATATATATATATATATATATATATATATATATAGTTGTCATAGGTCAGGTAGGCTTCCCTGACCTTTGCTTGCCCTCTCTAGACGCGGGGGAAGAGGCGACAAGCAGATGCGGGGCAAATACCCCTTTAAACTGCGTGGGATATGCGAGTGCGTTTTCTACCGTTGGCCGACTTAGTCAAATAGTTCAATGTTTTTTGTGTGGTTCTGGGATTTAAACAAGGGATACAAAATAATCTTTACTATTATACAAACAAATAAAAGAATTTAAGAATAACTGATACACTCTGGGAAAAACTAATCGTTCAGCAAAAGAAAATTAATTTACAAGCAATGCTTTGGCACGAGCTCTGAGTAGCATAATATTTACCCGAAATAAAACGGGAAGAGATCATGAGGTGAAGCTTCGTAGTCGGAAAGCATCACGTCGGAAAGCGAGTACGTTTTCTACCGTTGGCCTTATTTAGTCAAATAGTTCAATGGTTTTTTGTGTGGTTCTGGGATTTAAACAAGAGATACAAAATAATCTTTACTATTATACAAACAAATAAAAGAATTTAAGAATAACTGATACACTATGGGAAAAACTAATCGTTCAGCAAAAGAAAATTAATTTACAATGAATGCTTTGGCACGAGCTCTGAGTAGCATAATATTTACCCGAAATAAAACGGGAAGAGATTATGAGGTGAAGCTTCGTAGTCGGAAAGCGTCACGCCCCCACCCCAAGAGGGGTGGGGGCTTGACTGGTGGTTCGAGCAGTATCCTTGCAGGGCACGGAGCGGAGCGCGTTATTCCAGAATGAATCATTACGTCCATGACTGACGTAGGTCTGAACAACTAGTTTGTCGCCTGCGAACCCTTAAGGTGCCAGGGAATCGCTTAAAAACTGGTGCGTCATGTTCTTGGCTGATTCCAACGAATCTTCTCGATTCCTGCTTGGATACTGCGTGAGTACTGCCTGACTCGTGCTTGAATACTGCTTTGCTCGTTCCCGTGCTAGGAGATATATACGACTTTGCCGGAAGCGATTTTGTTTGCCGTCGGGAGCGGGTCCCACTCCGTCTCAAGGGCGCGGTGGGCAAGGGCTTAGCGCCCTCTCGCTGATTTGTGTTTCGGGCTCCAGTTTGACTTGTCTGGTTCATTTATCACCCCGGAAGTTTACCGAAAGGTGCCGGCTGAGGGTCCTTTCGTTCGTGAGATTCCCCCTAGGCCTCTTTGTTTGCGTGACTATATCACTCTCTGACAATAGTGAAGTGGCTAAAGTATTTTCACACTTAACTTTTCGATATTTCTAAAATATTTCGCGCTCTCGTCTCGGTATAAAACTAACTGGATATTAACACTGCCTTTCATTGATAAGCATCTGTAGAATAAGGACGTTTGATTTGACCAATGCCGAAGCTCAAAGAAGTTCCTCAAGCTATTTAATTAAAAATAATTAAACTTCATTCAGATAGATATCCTATATTACTATTTCTGAGCGAGTTAAATTGCCTTTTGCTAATGTAGGCTCTATAATTCAAAAGTATCACGAGTAAGGAACCACCTCCAACTTGGTTAAGAGCCGGTGCTCTTCACAAGATTAACGATTGCTCTCAAAGTTACATTTATCTAAAGCTATAGAATAATCAGATGATTACAATGAAAGATCTACCAATCAATATGGATTTGTCACATACTAAATTGAGTAAAATAATTATTAATAGAGAGCTCCATCATAATTATTTGTATTCTTCCACTCCCCGCAAACACCATTTCTTAATAAAAACCATCTAACGAACCATTTAAAATTTGCCAGAGAGGATCTTGAAAATAAAAGTGAATTTTGGACACTGTTTTAATCTCAGGTGAGGCTAAATTAGAACTTTTCAGCAAAAATGATGATCGTCACGTTTGTAGGGCATAAGGAACTGCCTATGATTCTAAGTGCACCATCCCAACTGTAAAACACGGAGGAGGTGTTATCGTGGTTTTTGGTTGCTTTACTGCACATGGTATAGGAATACTCCACATCATTAATGGAAGAATTGATGAAGGAAAATCTGCTCTTAAATGCGAAAAAGTTCTACGGCGGACATCATTGGATATTTCAGCAGGACAGGGATCCTATTAACACGGTCAAATTAATTCATTAATGGGTTAAGAGATAAAATTAAACTTATTTCCATGACCAAGTCATTTTCCAGGTCTCAATCCTATTGAGCATTTGTGTCGAATACTGAGGGCTGCAATCCGAAAGAGAAACGCATCGAATCTTACCAATTTGATGAAAATTTGCGTAAAAGAGCGCAATAAAATATCAATAACGGATTGCGAATAGCGAAAAGCAAAATATACGAATCTTTTTAGACTTTATTACGAGCAAAGTTTATGCCACGAAATATAAAATGACTGAAAGTATTATTAGTTTAATACTTCTCTCACCAACTAAAAATGTATATTAGCAATTGTGGTTAGATACACAAAGAAAACTCCTTTATGTGAATTTCTTACGTTAAATATGTATTTACTGAGTTTACTGTTAGTTTTATAACCAGACGAAAGCACGAAATATTTCAGAAATATTGAAAATTTAATTAGGTAAGTATTTGTGTCACCTCATTGGATATATATGAATGGAAAATTGCAATAAGGTCGACGTATTAAATGCTCAATAACCCATGAAAATAAAGACATGTCATTCACAAGCTCTTTCTTCCTTTATAAGACCAAACAAGGAACAAAGATAAACAAAGAAAGAAGAAGGAGAGATATAACCAGGGTGCGCATCCGGTTTTTGCTCGCTACCCGGTAAATTCCCGGTTCTTATATTTCAGGAACCGAACCAAAAACCGAAAAGATTCCCCGGTTTCTTAAAGATCATGCAATCGCCTTTAGCCAAAGGTAAGAAATCTAAAAGTATTATATATTTATTCCCGTTAAAACAGGTCTTCACAAATATTTCGGACACATAAACCCCTTGCGACAATATTCGAATTTTCATCTTCCCCCAACCCCATCTAAAAGAAAGTAAATAGGCATAACATAGTATAAATAGGATATATTTATAATGTACAATTAATTTATAAAATGCTTAAGAATACATATTGCTTTGCATATGTTATATATAAAGTCGTTGACACGCTGGCTATTACTTTTTTTGTGCTATAATTAATTATTTAGAATAGTACAAAATAATAATGGATCCTTAGCACTCATCAAAACCGATAATTATGAGCACCTAAAATTAACTTAAACTAGACGCGTTTTCTTGAAAGTTTTAAAATGTTCGAGAAAAAAATTCTGCGCAGTCTAATTTGTTGTCATCCTGTCGCCATCTCGCCATTATCATAATTACACCAGAATTTGAGGCATTTGGAGCATTTCGAATTTATTTTTGGAGTGCAATAATCCCCTTACAGATATGGCAAAGTCGATCGTATGGAATTATTTTAATGAAAGTTAATGTATTCTGATGGTACCACTTCGGAACTAATGAAATATTATGTACATTGGTCTGAGTCAAAAATGTACCTTAGGTTTTCTATAGAGTTTCTTAATAAAATTGACCTCCTAAATCCGAATCTAGCATCCTTTTTTCTCTATCAGGTCCAGTTTTTGTGATACAGCGGGTGATAATAATTTTATAGTTTATACATGTCCTATATTACATCAAAATTTCAATAGTATTTTCACTACTGTATTCGCAGTAAATTTTGTGTACATTTTAAGTAATTATGTTAATAAGTTTATATTTTTGCAGGTTAGTAATTGCTAGGCATTATAATAATAATAATAGCGGTTGAGTTTAAAATGAACAGAAAATGTAAGAATAGCTCCGATAGATTTTGCTATGTTTGCGGCAAAGTGACTTTTTCTAAGCAGCAATGTACAATCTCTTCTGTAATTAAATCTTGGTATCATGCATATTTTTGAGTAAGGCGAGGAGATCAAGATAAAAGTTCTGCACCACATATCTGTTGCAAGGGATGCTACATAAGTTTAAGACGCTGGAGTCAGGGCGAACAGAAGTCTCTCTCATTTGGTGTTCCTATGTTGTGGAAAGAGAGCAAGGACCACACTACGGACTGCTATTTTATCATGACTAATCTTAAAGGTGAGCATTGTATCAAGTATTTAAGCTTTCTTTATTACACTGGCTCCTAAAAAGGTCATTATTAGGCATATACTTAGCATGAACATATCTTTTACTAGACATTTATGTACTATCTGCAGCTCCAAATCAATTCCTTTATGTAATATGCAATTATATTTTCCACAGGTATAAATAAGAAGAATAAACATAGTGTGGCATATCCGGATGTTCCTTCTGACAGGAAATCCCTGCTCCATGGTCCAGGAATTCTTATACCTTCTCGCACTGAACATATAGAGGTCCATGAAGAGATTAATATGGAAGTTGATCAGGATTATGACACATCTGAGTCCTTATCAGGTTTTCACACATAATATGGTTGCAAGACCATTCACTCAAACTCAGTTAAATGACCTGACCAGGGATCAGGGGCTTTCGAAGAAAAATGTACAACTTCTTAGCTCTCGATTTTGTGAAAGTAATCTTCTCGCTAAAGAAACAACATTTTCTTGGTACAGAAATAGATAACAAGAGTTTCGAAGCTATTTTTTGCAGCATTCTTCCAGCTAGAATGGAGACTTTTCATAGATTCCTCCAGTAGCAGTTTAAAAGCTGTTTTTCTGAATATTGGTAACAAGATAGCTTCCGTTCCTATAGGCCATTCAATCCAAATTACTGAAAGTTATGAAAATATGAAAAAATTGTTGGAGGCAATAAATTACTCTACCCACAATTGGAGGATATGTGGTGACATAAAACTAAGATCACTTTACACTTTGCATTTTTAAGCTCTTTGATATTGACATTTTCACTTTTAATTATTAATACTTGTATACATGTTTTGGTCAACTTAAATTTTACAGGAATGCAAATCTGGAAATTATTAGTCTTTTTTTAGTTATATCTGTTTGTTGAAGTGCATCCCTATAGCTCAATGCATCCTTTTGGGTTAATGGGGAACTTATCCTAATTGTGAAGTTAAACAACATAACTAAATAAACTCAAAATAAGATGTACATATATCCAATTAGTCCCAATACAATGATTTAATGCATTGGCATACAGGAATTTTTAGTACATATTCATATTCTTATTGTTTTAAGAAATATTACCTTGAATTTGTTTTTAGAAATATTACACATTGAATTTACATACCCTGCTAAATTTCTTTTCAGGTAGTGTCTCTTATACTTGGGATGCAAATAGGCTACATGATGCATTCCTGTTTCCTAAGCTCCATGCGGGAATTTTTGATGGACCTCAGATCAAGAACTTGATGAGATATCAGCAATTTGACGCATTAATGGCGGACATAGAAAAAGATGCCTAGAAAGCTTACAAAGCTCTGGTTCACAGATCTAGGCAATAAAAGAACCTTGAATATGTTGCCCTGGTCAATCAGCTCCTAACAAGTTTCAAACATTTGTGAGCTCGAATGTTTATAAAGATACACCTTTTACAGTCCCATCTGGATTATTTTCCCGACCACTGCGGGGATTACAGTGAAGAACAGGGGAAAGATTCCACCAGGGCATAAAAACGATGGAATCTAGATACCAAGGTAAATGGGACGTAAATATGCTTGCTGACTACTATTGGTGTTTGAAGCGTGATGCACCAGATGAGAGGCACAAACGAAAATCGTCAAGGCCGTCTTTTCTTGTAAATTAGAATTATTTTCTTTATTATGTTGCATTCTTTAATTTTATGTTTTATTAAAATTATTATAGTTTATATACGTTTATTCCTGTTTCTATAATATAATAATAATGCATTCTTAGATAGAGAAAGGTTTTTGAAAAAGATTTTCAGGAAAAATGAGGTAAACTCAATGAAAGTGGTGTACTGAGAAGATCTGACCTGATTGAACAAAAATACATTCATTTTTGAGCTCAAGAGGTTTGATTCATTAAGAAAACACAAAGAAATCATAAGGAACATAAAAAGATTTTCAAACATAGGGCTGTGTTTTAGATTGCATCACGGAGAAATGAAAACATAAAATGATTTAACTACATTTAAAAATATAATAACTCTTTCAAGTTTTATTTAAAGTAATTCCATGCAGGAAAAATCGCTAAACTTACATATAAATATGGAGTAAGTTTTCGAGCCGCTGCTAATAGTTAAGTTATTCAGAAAAGGTTTTGCAAAATATTAATATGACAAGAAAACTGGGAGTGTAATCAATGGTGTTAAAAATTCTATGATGAATTTTTATATAATGAAGAAGACAGAATTGGCTGATTTTTCAAGAAAGAAGTCAAAGAAGGCAGGCGGGATTCAGTTAGCTGGATTAATATACTTAAGGGCAATACGAACATTCTTGAAGAAATAATGCATTGAAGTTTATTGCTCAGTTGTATTAGAGGATCGTTTAATAGTGGAATTGCTATAAATATGATTAAATTTTTGTTATGTTGAAATTAGATAAAAAAATATAATGGGAATTCACCAACACTGACTGGCACATGGAATAAATCTAATTTTTGTGATGTCTTATATAATAACATTCGAGCTCACTGTATTTAGCATCCAGAAAATTAATTTTATACCAGCAATGACTAAGAGGAAGACATCTAAGAAGTCTAAGAAGAAAACTGGGTCAACATATGTTGAATCCCTGGATTCATTGATTCACAATCTTCGAAAAATACTTTGCCTCAGAAAGGTTTTACGGACAAGCTAAATAGATTTTTGAACATAAAAGCTTGAATCCCTAAAACTTTGAGAGCCATGAGATATGAAAACATGGTATCAAATTCAAAGAAGTAACATACAAATGTGCTTCAATTTTAAAAGCCGTGTCTTCCTTCAGTTTCATTTTAGATCAATTAAGAAGCAAAGAAGTTCACCTAAACGTGAACCTAAGACGAGTTTTGATTGATCGATACATAACTAGAGAAACTAGGACCAACAAAGGCCCTAAGATCCGCTCGAAGCCAATCCGCTTACACAGACGGTGTTAGACTACCACTATCTAATGTTAGTGTATTGTGCCTTTGTTTTTTTAACATGCTGTTTGTTTGTTTTTCGGTTTTTTTAATTATTTCAATTCTATGGCACACAGTTATCTACATACATGTGTACCCTTTGACATGCAGGTTCAGTCATTTCTCAAATACACGTACACGTTCCTTCCTGGCATCATTTTGTTCATCATTTCATTTTATTCCTAAACTCATTATGTATGACGTTTTCATTTATGCTTCTATTATGTTATATTTCCACTATTGAGGTGCTCATCAAGTCGGTTTCTAAACATACTTACTGACGTGCTTTCTACTACAAGGTGGAGAGGGCTATTCCACGTTTGTGTGATCTTAAACGTGAAGTACTTTGAGCTATATATAGTAGAAATAAAGCGCTTATTTACTAGTTTGAAAGCGTTTTGGCGTGTATTAGCCCTTCCGTCCATCTCGAACAATATTCGGTAAATAATATTAGTAAATAATTTTAAGATTTTGAATTCCTCGATCAATTGCCCACCAAATCCTCTACTTTCAAAGGATGGTAGTTTTGAATGAGCTGAGTCTCTCTTCGTACGGTTTGCCTCGAATTCCAGGAACTAGTTTAGTTGCCCTGCGAAGCACTCTTTCTAACTGCGCTATATCCTTGTTTAGGTAGGGAGCCCAAATATGAACCGCATATTCGAGATGTGGTCACACGAGCGCTTTGTATAGCGGCAGTTAAATTCCAAGTAATATATCCTAGAGTTCGGTTTGCCTTCTTACAAGCTTCTGCGCATTGTTTCGATACTTTAAGGTCCTTTGAGATTAAAATCCCCAGGTTTTTCTAAGTTAAGGGAGTCGAGGATTTGGCCTTTCATGTAGCATTCTACTTTTAAGTTATCACATGGAAGTGTTTTCAACATTATCCACGACAATTTGGTCATGACCAAGGTCTAGTCCCGTTGGGTCCCTAGAAACCTCACGCCCCGTGATCGACTTCAACGTCGTCAAAGTCCACAAGGCCAGAGTTGCACACGCTGCCCTGCGCGAGTGCGGATTCGAGGAGCTCAACCATCCCCCTTACCTTCCAGATCTACTTTTTATTCCGCCAGCTCAAGGCTGCACTGCGTGGACGCCGGTTTGGGCACGATGAAGATGTCCAGCTCGTCGTCCAGTTGTGGAATGAACAGCAGTCGGGAGATTTCTGCTGTCGGGAATTCGAAAACACTTTTCCTCATACCTCGTTTCCTTATATCCGAATTTCAAAACTTATTTACCGCCCCTCGTATATATATATATATATATATATATATATATATATATATATATATATATATATATATATATATATATATATATATATATATATATATACATATATAAATAAATATATATATTATAAAATGTTTAGCAGAACTGCGGGATGTAATTTGGAGTAAAGTTCATGGCCGATAATTGAAAGAAACTTACAGTTGTTTAGAAATCGATTTACTTTGTCATCCAATTGAGATATAATTTGTTCTTTGGGTTTTTTAATCTTTTTAAATTTAGAGTAGTCTGCCATTAGAATTTGTCTTTTGCTTATGTAGTCTTCACAATTGAATATATCTATCCGTTTCCTTTTTCTCGTTTTTTATTATAAGTTTCTTGTTTTTTCCCAAGTTACGAAGAATTTTTCTGTCAGATATTCGAAAAATAATAGAAGGGGATTTATGTTAGCTGAATTTTTCGTATATCTCTAAGGAAATATTGGAAAGTTCAGTCAGAAATTTATTGAAAGAGCCATAGCAAGGGACAACTTATAAGTCCCTGGACAGGTTCTCAAAGTAGATTAAGAAGGCAGAAGAGAGATAACAAACAAAATAAAATAATATAAACTATTTTATCTATTAAAAAGAGTGCAAAACTGAGATGCGATTCAAACCTATTCCATTGAGCGCTCTTCGCCTTTCCGGCCACCAAGCTGGCCACTTGGAAACCATTTAAGTGGTCAGCGTGTGTAGCATATTTCCTTATTTCTTATGGGTTAATGTTTCTATTATAATTTTAAGGGGAATATGCAAAGGTTTATAGCCTATACCTATTGTATTAATAAATACAGTCAATTCACGTGAAGTCATAGCTCCCCCTCTGCAGGCCTATTTCGAAACGGCGGCTGCGGAACTGGGAGCTTTGTTTATTGAGGAGCCTCCTCTTCCTCCTGTGGCCATACGGCCCCCCCAAATGGTGCCTACCATCACGTGTATTCCCCAAGTAGGTCTAGCCGTCCGCACCGTTATCACTGTGGTTCGCACCCCTTCCCCAGTGAATTCTTTACCCGAAAGTGATATACCGGAAAATCCGGCCAGTGGTCCCCCGGACATACTCAGAGGAAGGGATAACGACAACAACAACGACAACAACCAGGACAACCAGGACAACCAGGACAACCGGGATAACCGTCAACGGGATAACGACCATAATGAAGACAGAAACTGGGAAAGTCCTGGCATGGATCCATTAGAACCCAAGGCCAGTAGGCTTGACTCCAACGTGCCCTTGGATGTCGAACCACCCGGCAACACTAGCAATACCCCAGGCCAGGGTTCAATTAAACAGGCCAGTGGCAATCAGGGAGTTAAAATCTTCCTGAAAAACAACTACAAACATTGGGAAACTACTAAACCCGTGTGCATACCTTGGATCGATTACCTCCTGGGTATAGGAATACTGGAAGAGGGAAAAATTAGGTGCGCCCACCCAGTTTTCGGCGTCCCCAAACCTAATGGTTCGGCTCGACTCATATATAATATGTCCGCCGCGTCCGAATTCTTCAACCTTCCGAAGTTCCAGCTCCCTTCTCTCACTAAAGTTTTCGGTCACAAGGATTTGCATAAGTTATATGGGAAAAAGATAGACCTAAAGGACGGAGTCTATCAAATCAAAATACATAAATCGGCAAGACCATGGTTTGGCATAGCCATCGAGAACAATAGGTATCGGTTCACTAGGTTACCTATGGGATTTGCGGGGGCCCCTTTCATCATGCAGATGACGATGAGCTGCATCTTCAATGAATTGGCCCGCCTCAGTAACACCACATGCTTCACCTACCTGGATGATATCCTTTGCGTGGGAGACATAAGAAGCATTCGGAAATTCCTCAAACTCATCAAGGGCCTTTCGCCTTTTTTCGAAGAACGTCTGTTACGTGCGGTCGGCGCGCAATCCTGCCGACGCTCCGTCCAGGACCTTTCAGGATCCTTGTGATGCCTTGCACCTGCCTTAGGTACCCAGCTGGGTATATAAGGCGGGTGCTCCCTGGACGGAGACGGACGTTTTGCCTTGCTACCGCAGGTGCCAGACGTTCTTTGAACATATTATTTACTTATTATTGTATAACTTCCATTTTGTACCTCATTGTTTACTTTTTTGATTTTTGTATTGAAAAATAAAAGAGAAGTCCTCCTCACCCGAAAGTAGTCAAAACATACCTCCTGTGACGACTTTTCTCTCGCGTCGTTAAGGCCAGCACCCCAGCCGTGTATGACTACTGTATAATACAGTCGTAGTCTGGCGTGTATACGATGATAGTTTTTCTGAGATACGTTGTAGCGTAAAGGAAACAAAGCGATTAATAATTCAATTTCCTCTCGATCTCGGAGCTCGAAGACTGGTGTGTTGATCCGGTCACGGAGCTCTCTAATAACCGCGTCCCATTTGAACGCAGCGTAGAGCTCGATGTCTTCAGGCGTTGGCTTGTCTGTGGCTTCTGGGCCCGAAGAAATGAAATCTTCAGCGGGTGGCGGTCGCGCCGACGACCTTGGGGTATCTGGAACTTGAGGGTATGCTTGAGGTAAGCCCGCGCCGAGCCGCAACTCTTCTAGGTCCGGCAGAACGAAGCCTCTGATTCCCGACGTACCCCTATCGAGGGGAAGATCAGAGGGGGCGCGCCCGGGTGCAGAGATCTGTGTTACAGGCGTTGTCGATCTCTCCTCGTCAACCGAGGGATTGCTATGAAAAGCGTATCTGTTACTGGAACCGCTGGAGTGGCCACTACTCCCTGATGGGCCCAGTACGGCACCCGAGTCTTGAAAATTTGAGTCCTGTGTTTCTTGTACGTGCTCCGAATCTGTGCGCCGGGACAAGGCGAGCTTGCTACCGCTCTGCTTACTCATCCCCGGTAATCACAGCGTGAGTCCGGGAAAACCGTTAAAAACGGAAAGAGAGAAGATGAGAAGCAGGTGGAGCCGGAGGGAAAACGGAGGTACACGTCTGGTACCTGCGGTAGCAAGGCAAAACGTCCGTCTCCGTCCAGGGAGCACCCGCCTTATATACCCAGCTGGGTACCTAAGGCAGGTGCAAGGCCTTAGGACTGCTTTCATTTGTTTTGGCATTCTGGAGACCAAAGTTGTGATGATATTTTGACTGATATCGCTCTAGTTTTTTTTAATAAACACCCTTAACTGCTGACCATTGGATGGCTTCTATTTACCAACCGCCAGTTTGATTATCACTAACAACTCTCTTTCGTTCAAATTTGAATCTAGTGCCCAAAGGCCCCAAAGCTCGATGTTATTTTCAGCCAACATTGCTTTTGATTTGTGAAAATATGCACCATTATGCTGAAAAATACAGTGGTCATCCACAAATCAATCCTAAACTTGTAAGAAAAGTTGCTTATAAAGCAATTCTTGTTATAATTTTGAAGTTATGGGCGTCTTCTTGAGTAAAGTGTTAGTTCGCCAGTTCCCTTAGACCTTGGCTGGACTCGCGAAAGCGTTCCCATTTTCTCCTCTTAACTAAGGATCTTCCAGAATTTCCAAACAAGAGGAGGGGAGCTTCATCAGAAAATATCACTTTGCTCTAGTCTTCTCCAGTCCATTCTTTATATTTCATACAAAAATGAAGCCCAGGTATTGAAGCTCACATCTTACCCAATTTTGGATTCACCGAAGGAATGCAGGCTTTTTTTATTATTTGGGAAATGCTGACTTTTAAATAAACCTTCTAGAATTTAAATATTAAGGTAATTATCCTATTAAGTAAATTTTTAAGACGAATACAAATATAAACATATATATTTGCCTCAAAACCTTTGGCCATGACTTTATATATTTATATATTTGGTAAATATCATATTGTGGCTAGAGTAAATTTGCTTTTGTCCTCCTCATCATGATCACTTGCAAAATTATGTTTGAGTTTCCTGTTCTTCCTCTCACTTGGACACCACCAACATCCTTTAGCAGCGTCTTTAAACACTTCTAGATGCAATATCTTGACTTTAATCCTGGGCAAACATTAATGATTTCGAGTGTTCTTCTCCCCACTTTGAGTCGATCCAATATCAGTAGCGTTGCATTCATGCGCCTATCGGAAATCTCTTCTGGAGTCAGAGGAGAGAATTTTATTACATCAAAACGTAAGCGGATCGTAATATGGTAAGGAAAACGATGTAAGAGTGAAGACCGAGGCATGACTGGAAAGCTAATTTGAGGAGAATTCCATCCATGAAGCCAAGCGAAAGCTTTCCCTTAACTCTGACAAAACAGAGTTCAATGAACTGCTATGAAGCCAAGTCATGCAGAGCCAGCAATAATAAAAAATAATTAAAACGCAGACCGTTGAAAAGGCAAAGTTCTGAGTGGGTAATTAAGTGGAACGGAGGTTGATATCAAATAAGTAGGCTTTCATACACGATATGTGTTTTATTTAAACATATGCATAGTGTGTAGGTTGTAGTGTAATAAATTTGAGCTAGTCTCGCTCGGAAATATTGTAGAATTCTGCAGACATAAAGTTTGTTGTAAGAAATTAAAGAGATTTTGAAACCCCTTCTTATCTTCAACGAATTTTCTAATTAATTATTTTATTGTTAAACACTAACAATATAATTTAATTGTTTTTATAATAATACATATAAAATAAAATCGTATATCTAAGCTAATTCAAATTTCACTTAAACTATCTGTATTTATTTCAAAATTAGACTCGAATTTTAATACCTATTTTATAGTTATGCAGAACTCGATAAATAATTAGGATAGTTATTTTTATTATATATAAGACAACTAATATTCTGAGGAGAGAAAATCATTTCAATCCTTAATTTATACCTTAGTTTAGTGTATTTTCATCACCAGATCGCATACGAGAAATAAAATCAGCAACTCAATTCAGAAGGCCCGCCTTTCTAACCTAACGAGCAAATTGAAAGAATATTCAAAACCAAGCTAGAGGATTTAAAGTCCATTAAAATCCCGCAAAGATATTTTAAATCAGTACAAAGAATGACTCGCACGTCAACCCCTTGTCCAGAGCCGTATTCATAAAATTTTAGAACTTTTAAAATTCGTACCTAAATGTTTTTTCAACAGCAATGAAGCTGCAGCTATGATCTTGCACAGGTACACCCTTCCCCTAAACATATAAGTATAAAATTATTTACTACAGCCAATTTAGAACTGCTCTATTGCACCAATTGTTTTTTAGGGTTAAATTGTAGACCTCAATAAGAATATGACTCTCTAGATTACCATAATACTGTAACATTTATGTTACATATGTATTTACACTTTTAAATTGAATGCCCAGTCAGTCTTTAACCCCATCATTGAGCTACAGTTAAGATCCTCTTCGGGCAGCAGGGTACGTAGAATGGTACCTACCAAGAAGCAACTAAAATTCATATATCAATTAGTTGTTTTTTATTTAAAGCGAAAACCAACGAAGGCATATGATTTATAAAGTTTGTAAGTGAAAAGTGGTGGAAGATTTCCCTGCTGGCACTGGGGTCTGAAGATGTCAGCTGCAGTATATAAAAATGGGTAGGTAACATTGGTCGAATAATGACGTAAAGAGAACGAAAGAAATCCTAAAATGAACACTTCAATACGTAAAGGTACCCAGAAGACGACCTCGCAGAAAAGGAAGAATGAAAGTCGCCCAACAGCATGAGAAACACTTAGATAAGAACACAAAGACGAGTAACAGACGTAATATAAACAAGTTCTCTAATGTAAATAGGTAACATATATTTCTATAACAAACGCCAGAAGACGAACGAAGGAAACCCTAAATTAGACCCGAAAGATGACCTCAACCTCAGAGAAGGTGAAGGAGGAAATTTTATCAAAGGGGGGGTAACCTAGCAAACTCGAGGGGTAGACTGCGATCATTTGAGCATTACACAGTAGGATTGGACTAATACGATTTAAAGGTAAACACATTATTTTATATCATTCTTTTCATGTATTCTTAAACTGTCTCATTTTTAACAAGATTTACACACGAATCACTTTTAATAATTAAATATCCCACATCATAATTCGGTAGGAACTATAAAATATATTAAATTATGCGGAAAAAATGGCTTTATATCATCAAATGGAAAATTTCTTTAGGATTAATCAAATTTCCAAATAATGAAATATTCAATCACATAATGACAGATATCAAGTTTTTGTCTTATCAATATAAAATTAATTGAACTGTACAAGTTACTCTTAATGGATATTATATTTTCTTATAATTCAATAAAAATTAATGGGATAAATCCTAGACATCGATCCTAGCCCATGTTAGTTGTTATTTTATCTATGATTAGGCTTTTGTGGTGTGTCAATATCTAAGAATGATCTTTGGAGGGGGAGGGGGAGGCTCACTACTTAGGATTTAAAATTTTAAATAAATAATAATAATTTTTAATAATATTAATATAAAAAGATAAAGTTACTACTTAGGATTGAATTTGGTTAAGAAAATATTGGTTAGGTTAGGTTAAGTTTGGTTCAATTAACCTAACATAACCTAACTACAACCTAACCTAACCTAAGCTAACCAAAATTATCTTAACCTTCATGTTTCTCTTTTTTAACCCTTGGATTATTATTTTACCTTTTTGTTAATTTAATCGTGTTTGTTTAACTTGTTTGTGTAATCTCTTATTCTTTAATAAAACTTATTTTACCGATTATCTTTTAAATATACCAATAAATTTGGAGGAGTCATCAACTATAAGTCATATTTTAGAGGGATCATCTTCTAGGATTGAAATTTCATAGGGGTCATTAATTAGGAATAATGTTCTCGGAGATCTTTATCTACGATCCAACTAATGTTTAAATTATTTATTTTTTAATAAATTCCATTATTATGATATGGATTAGGAATATGTTTTGTAGTAACTTGTATAAGGATTATTTCTTTGTTTATATTATTGTCCAGGAAGAAAAAATCAAAATTTTCAGTAACTAGCTTAGTAATACATGTACCTTTTTAACAACTGTTAACTACATATCACATAATTCCTAATATAAGGGAATATTTAAGACTTTATAATAAACTATTATTACATAGAGCCTGCTAGTATCTATATAATCCCTACACGTAAAATCAACTGGTATTGATCTCTGCGCATTAATAGCCACAACAAGGAAAGGGTGGAAATCAAAACCAAGTAAAGAATTATTCCTTACTTTGAATACATAATCTAAGTTTGATAAAACCCTGGAGAAATATGCCTGCCTCTGTGTTGGTCTATATTTACCAATTATTATTAGAAATTTTAAAAAAATGCATCGAAGTATAAAGAAAAGTAATGGGGAAATTTTTTTCTCCTAATTCTTTCTATAATGAATATATTTTTTTAATTTCTATAATCTCCTTCTGCAGACAAACCAATTAAGAATCTGAATATAAAGATTTATGAACATCGAGAAGGAATTAATTGTTCATTCTTAGCATGAGCTCACATCAAGAAAGCAACACTTGTTTATTTTTTACTTTAATTAAATGCCATAAAAAGAGCAACTTAAGGGAAAATGATCACTGCTAAAATAATATTTAAGAAAAAAAATTATATTCAATTTCGATTGTTGGACTTTGATATCAAATAATTAGGTATTTTATGGAAAACCTCAGAACAGAAATCGACTCTTCTAGACTAAAAACTGAACCTAACCTTTGTAAAATTGTTTGGTACAAATGGAATATCAAATAGTCCACATATGGTTCGTCGATAGTTTAAAAGGTTTTATGTATTCTTATCTTGTTCAAATATATATTCTAGGTGAAGTAAGTCACCTACATTTCACCGATATCTTAAAACAAGGTTGATGATCATTTCATTTCCTACAAAAATAATTTCCTCATCGCTTTGGGCTCGGTTTAGTGATTTCTTGTTTTCAATCTATTTTCATTAGCTTTATATTATTTTCTATGATATCGACGGTGTCAGTTCACAATATTTTTATTGGTTAGATCTGGTATGTACGATACATTATCTAGTTTAGTGTTAAGGGACATCCTCTCAATTTATATTCCAAATTGAAAAAGAAATTATGTTATATCTCTGTTGTAGTTTCGATAGAAGGATTCTGCGACTTAGTAACTTAGTAAGTTCGTTACATATTTACAGTGTCAAATGCAAGATGTTTTGGGTTTTAGGCATCACTTTGATAGATGCCTTTTCTCTTTGTCATCATCTTAAGTCTCTCTTGTTTTAGATCTCTTTTAATCCACAGTACTGTACATCTTCGGCCGTAGGGCCTTGTTAATTTATCGTAATATTCGGCGTGATTTTATTCCTCTCATTGCCAGCGATCTTCGACTTACGGCGATTTCCGAGCCCTAACCTTCTCCCTGAATATCTTTCGATGGTTTTTTATCGGATGCCAATCAAGACTGCACAGGCCAGTTCATCATTTCAAAAATTTTCACCATGTGGTTGGGAGCATTTTCCTACATAAAAAAGTCTCATATATTTTCAATATTCAGAGAATTGGATCACATATCCCTGAAGCATATTTTTGTGTACCACAGTGTTTACTTTGCCGCGTAAATGGACGAGCGGACAGACCCCAAAGCATTAAAACTTGCCCCAGACCATAACGTTGCCCGCTAAAAACCTAGTCGACATTTCTTGCATGTTAGATGGAATCTTTCGCCTCTATTATGCCTATATTTTGCCTGTAGGCAGGAGCTACGAGTGCATAATCTAAATAAAGGCGCTTCCTTCCAGTTTTGTCTACGGGGCCGTCAAGAATTGGTAGAAAAGGGCTGATAAAGATTACGCTATACATACATACCACATATTATCATAACCATACACAATTTTCCCATAAATAATAATCAGCGTACATCAATGCCACGAAATATACTTTCCGCTTAGTCTCTTTTTTTTTATTAAACACATATTTACCAATAGTTTTTTCTAGCCAAATTGCATCTGCATAGTGGTGAACAGCGATTGTGATGCAGCATCTTGTCTAGTTGGTTAGTTATAGTTCATCTTTGGACAGATGTGACGGTGTGTGCTGTATCATCTCTTTCATTCAGGGTTCATCTTCCGGTAGAAAACTACAATCAGGCTGCCCCTCACGATTTTCACAATGCACAATGATCATTCACAATACCATCCAGTTTTTGCTTTCTCCCTCCTCTTTATCTCATATTTCCTTCATACAATCAATACACTTTTTTAATTGTTTCACAACTCTTCACAGAAAGCTTAATCTTCCTATCTCATTGTCACTGCTCAATTCCATTCTCTTTCATTCCCATTACATGGCCGTAACACCCTTAAACATTTTCCGTTACAACCTATACATACATATTACCTAAGCTCATATAAAGGGTGTTCCAATAACTTAGACCGGTTTTAAATCTGAGTTAAGTTTAAGCATCTAAGGATTTTTTTCTTCTTCTTTCAGATTTAACAACTTCGGTCTTTGGCAATTTAGACAATGGGTAGATTAACAATCGAACAACGTGTTAAAGTTATCGAAGCCTATTACGAAAATGGACGTTCAAACATAAACACATTTCGGGCACTTCTCGATTTCGGGGATCAACATAATCGACCAACCAAGAGTGCAATTGGGAAAGTTTTACGTAAATTTAAACAAACGGGGTCGGTGGAAGATATAAAAACGCCATTGCATGCTCGTTTACGCCGTTCAGCTAAAAACATTGCTGCAGTGCGCGAGAATGTGGTCGAAGATCCAGACACCTCTATTCGTCCTCGCGCGCAGGAATTGAACCTCTCCACAACAATGTTACATCGAATTTTGACAAAAGATTTGTCTCTACACGCTTACAAAATTCAATTGACACAAGAACTGAAGACTGCTGACCATTTGGAGCGCCGTACATTCGTTAATTGGGTGCACGAGCAAAGACAAGCCGATGATGATTTTTCTCAAAAAAATCATCTTTAGTGATGAAGCCCATTTCATCTTGGTGGATTCGTTAATAAGCAGAATTGTCGCATTTGGGCTGATTAAAATCCCAGGAAGATTGTTGAAAAGCCACTGCATCCACAAAAGGTCACTGTTTGGTGTGCATTTTTTTGCTAGCGGAATCATTGGGCCGTATTTCTTCAAAAATTATGCCGGTAATTGTGTAACGGTGACAGGCGAGCGATACCGTGCCATGATAACCAACTTTTTATGGCCTGTATTGAATTCTATGGATATCGAAGATTTTTGGTTTCAACAGGATGGTACCACATGCCACACAGCCAATGGAACAATGGCTTTATTGAATGAGAAGTTCCCAGGTCGTATCATCTCTCGAAACAGCAAGGTCAATTGGCCACCACGATCGTGTGACTTGACGCCTTTAGATTTCTTCCTTTGGGGTCATCTCAAAAGTAAGATTTATGCCAACAAGCCAACAACAATTCAACAGCTGAAGGATGAGATAATAAGGCATATTGGTGAGATCTAAGAGCATCTATGCAAAGACGTCATCAAAAATTTTGACCATCGAGTGGAGGTATGCCGCCGAAGCGATATTATTTAGGCGATATTATTTTTCACACATAATTCTCATGACTCAACTAACATGATCTAATAATGAAATCAATAAATTCTTACCAATAACAGTGTTTTATTTACTGCTAACTTCGATCCGACTTAATGGAACACACTTTATATCTTTTGCACAAGATCCCTCTCAAATTGTCCCTTGGCACTCCTCTCACTCTTGATCTTTCATTTTCCTAGCATATCATAGATTTATTTGTATACATTAACAAGGAAGCAGGCATGTGATCATGCAACTTTGTTATACATTCAATATTAAATATCCATTTAAGTTTGGATTGTTCCCCGATAATTTTTCCAATCATAGCTTTCTTGTCACTGTCAGCCTCATCCGCATTAGTATTATATTATTGGCGATGCGACCAAGACAATTGAGGGCATGGAAATCTTCTGGCGAGATTTGAGCGCATGAAGAATAAGCGCATGAAAATTAAGCGGAAAGACAATTAAGCGCAAGTCAACTGTGCGACAACAATAGAACATAAGACATTTGTGCGCACGACACTTGAGCAAAAATCCATAGACTGGCGACAGTCAAGCAAATGCGATTGGAGGCGATATTTGGTAACATGACAAAAAGCGCACAAAAATTGATTAGAACGAAAAATGGCCGCGACGTTATTTAAGCTCCGACAATTGAGCCAAAGACAATTGAGCCCCTCACGACAAATGAGCCCACGAAAATTAAAATCAAAGGCAAATGTACACAACAAAAATTCAGTATGAGGCAATTAGCACCTAAATTTGAGTGTACAGAAATTGAGCTTATGACAAATGAGGTCAGGATAATTGAGCGAAATAAGAATTTTAGCGCAAGACAAATGAGGTTAAGACAATTCAGCGCAACTACATGAAGCGCAGTACAAGGTAACAGAACAAATGAGCGCTTGCAATTGAACGTGCGATAATTGAGCGCAAGACAATTAAGCACCGAAAATTTAGAATATAAAAATTCAGCATAAAACAAATGTACTCATAATAATTGAACACAACAACTTTTAAGCACGCAAAAATTGAGCGTACCCCAAATAAGTAAAACGATAATTAAGTGCCGACAATTGAGCACACGACATTTGTGCTCACGAAAATTCAACCAAAGATAATTGATCAGAGATAATTAAGCAAAATTAATTGATAGCCTACAATTGAGAGCAAGACAATTGAGTGAATTAAAATTGAGCGCAGCAATAATTGCGCGCAATGAAAATTGAGCATAAACAACGAAAGAGAAACAATTGAGAGCCAATGAAACGCGGCTAATTGAGCGTACTACAATTCAGTGCAACTAAATTTGAGCTTACGAATTTTGAGCGCAACGACAATTGAGCGCACGATAATCGAATGCAATGATAATTTAGCATCAAAAATGAGCACATGACAATTGAGCCTACCACAAATGAGCTCACGACAATTAAGCGCAACGACAATTAAGCGCAACAACAATTGAGCACAATGACACTTGAGCGTAAAAACAATTGAGTGCATTAAAATTGAGCGCCGATAATTGAGAGCACAACAATAGAGCACAATTATATTTAACCACATATCAGTTGAAAGACAATTAAGTGCACGACAGTTGAGCAAAAGACAATTGTATGCATGGTAATTGAGTAGAACTAAAATTAAGCACAAGCAAATATAGTGCAAAGACAATTCAGCGCACGACAATTAAGTGCAACGACTACTAAACGCACGACAATAGAGCGCAAGGACTATTGAAAGCACGAAAAATGAGTGCACGACAAAGAAGCGCAGGGGCAATTGAGCGTACGACAATTAAGTTCATGACAATTAAGTGCAAAGACAATTGAGAGTAAATAAAATCAACCTAGCATAAAAATTTTAAAAAGCATTTATTGAAGGATTAAATAAAAAATATTAATAGCAATTTTACATATTTAAAATGCTTTGTTTTGAATTAATTAGAAGTCCTTTATATAACCTTTATTAGTAATGATATTTTATTGAGTGCGCAATTGTCGCGACTGAATTGTCCTCTCCCGATTCACAATAAACCCTAAATAATTAAAACACATGTTACACTCCATACTCACTCCCGATATGTCCTCTTTCGTCACCTCTTGACCTTGACCCATCTGCTTTTATGTCTTACGCAAATTAATCTTCAGGAGGGACTTTGCTCTTTAGCAGGGGGGACTTTGCTTTTCAGCAGGGAAGACCTTGATCATCAGGGGTAAGATGAGAAGAGATTTTCATTACCAAGGAAATAGACTCAAAATAAATAGAATTAAATCTAGTAAAGCACCAGGCACTGACAAGATGTTTCCTTGGAATTTGAAAGAATGTAAAGATGTAAGTGAGTCTCTCGCATGCAAATTTATAAAATCGTTAGAGACTAGAATTGTACCAACGACGTGGAAGAGAGCTAATGTAATAGCTATCTTTAAGAAGGAGGATAAAACGATTATGTCTAATTACTGGCCAGTGAGTTAGACATCAGTGCTAGAGAAAATGATGGAAACGGTAATAGCAAAATCATTAGGGCTCACTTACATAGATAAACATAAGTTGATTAAGAAATTTCCACACGGCTCTACTAGAGGAAAATCGTGTTTGACTAATTTACTCTCTTTTTATAGAAAGGTGTACAGTGTTGTTGATAAGGATTGGAATTACTATATCGTTTTTTATATTTTAATCAGGCTTTCGACAGGGTGACACACTTACAACTTTTGAATAAAGTTAAAGAACATGGGATGATGCAAGGAACTTTAGGTGTATTCATTCGTGGCTTAGAGGCAGACAGCAAAGAGTTAGTATAGATGTGATTAAATCTGAGTGTGAGAATGTTAACAGTGGGGTTCATCACGGTTTGGTGACAATATTAATGATCTGAGCAAGCTTGCTAATGACACTAAATTTGTTAAGATTATAAGGTCTGACTCCCATAATGAAGTATTACAAGATGAATTGACCAAACTATTCCAATGGACAGAAAAATGGCAAATAGAATTTACTATAAACAAGTGTAGTGTACATAGCATAGGTAAGTGTAATGCACTGAATAATTCTAAATTGAATGGAAAAGTTTTAGGAAAGTCAGAATTCTAAAGAGACTTAGGTGTCCTTGTAAGTTCTGATCTCTGGCCTAGAAAGCAGTGTTTAATTGCTTAGAATAGAGCAAATAGGGGATTAGAGTTTATTAGGAAAAGTGTGAGAAATAGGAGTGTTGATGTCATCTGAAACCTTTCGTGGCATTATTTAGGCCTCATCTTGAGTATGCGGTGCAATTTTGGTCACCATATTATAAGATTGATAATGCTTTGCTTGAGTGTGTGCAAAGAAATGTGACTAAAAATGATTCATGGGTTGAGGGAGCTTACCTTATGGTGAAAGGCTTGAGAGACTAACTCTTTACACATTAGAAAGGAGAAGAGTTTAAGGAGACTCGATTGGGACCTTCAAGTGTGTAAAAGGTTATAATAGGAAGACAAAAGTAGAGTTTTTACTTATATTGTACAGGATAGACTACGCGTCAATAGGTTTAAGTTGGACAAGTTTAGGTTTAGGAAAGAGAATGGTAGCAACTGGTTTACAAATCAAGTGGTAAATGAATGTAATAAGCTTAGTAGTCATGCGATAGAAGTGTCTTCACTGCAAAGTTTTAAGAATAGACTGGGTAGGTAGATTTATCGATGTGTGTGCGCGGTGAGACTGAGCTGGGTGATAGGAACATGAGCTGCCTCTTATAGGCTATTGATTATCTGTTGCACACTCCTTTTTTCGTTTGTTTTCGAATTTACATATAGCATCTTTTATTTTTATAAGCATATTCTTCTGTTAATTTGATCAAAACCTAGTTCTTTTCAAATGTTATTTTTCGTAATTTAGCCAGAATTGCTCTTGGCTTTAATTGCCGATTCTCGAGTCATGAGATCAGAAAAGGACGAACTGGATGAGAGATTTTAGACTGGCGTGCATATAAGTAAAGACAGGATAAAAGCCACTGGATAGAACAATGCCGAAAATATTTGAGAATATTTTGCCTTAGTGATATGTTACCGATCAGCCAAGCTATGTACCTGTTTTCATTTACCTTTTTTTCTTAGGGCTTAACTTTTCGATATTTTGGACCGTCCGTGAAAAATGATAACGATTATTATTATATTAGGTGTTTTACCACCGTAGGAAATGGTAACGATATTTAATATATTTTACTCCTCGGATATTATTCGATATACTTTTCCAATGTTCTATCATTCAATGTGCCCTTTTATACTCAACTTGTTAAAAGTTATGAAATAACTGTATTCAAACCGACGCGTATGGCGTATAATTAAATCTCAGCCTGTTTGTAAAATCCGAAGAACAAATATCTTGTCACACTCAACATCGATATCGTTGAATCAGATGTTTTATCATTATTTTAAGTTTCATTTAGCCTACCCTCTGTATTTTACTCTTGAAGTCCATTATCTAGTTATCAGTTTAAAAACACCCTTTTTTTGCCCAATGAAATTAAAAGTACCAGGTTTTTCACTCCGAAATAAGAAAATAAGGAAGTAATAACCCACATGACCCATTAAAGAGTAATTGGACACAAAGGATAACATAGTATGCATTAGAAATACGACCCGGATAGCAAATATTTGCCTTTTAAATTTCTAAATTGAGTTTCAACCTGCGATATTTGTCTTTCGAAAAGGCAGGGTTCACTACCTATGTAATGAGATGAACACGAAAAAAACGAGTGAACGTGCAATGATGCGGACACTTCTGCCAATTTTGATCCCTTCATCTACGAAAAGAAGTCTTACCATAAGACGCTGTCAAAGAATAACAACGAAATTAATTCCTACACTTAAAAATAAATCAATTACAGCCAGTCGGAGGGAGCTTAATTCGCTTCTACTTTGGAAACCGCCTTTTACGCGGTTATTTAATGTATATCCTTTTTCATCTATTATGATTGTTTCTTCTTTTTTACCGTACTTGCCTTGATGGGGTCTTAGGGTCTTTTCCGGGATGTAATTCTATAATTCTGCCTCTTTCACATTACACGACAGCTTCAATACTTATTCGTGGAGTAGCTCAGGACTGGAAGAACCTCATTATTAACTTTGGGAAAATTTTGTTAAATGACCGGCCAACCAAACCCAATTTTTAGTTATATATCGTCAATCAAAAAACCTTCAATTAGCTTAAGACAAGCTCCTTAACCTTAGGCAGATGCTTGTTTGCACTATAATGTTGTACATAAATCTTCTTAACAGTCATGGCGTCGGCTAAGACTGGTACCTGAGCGAATCGTCAGGTACCAGTCCTATTAAATTTTTAGGCAAAACTAAATATGAACTCAATCAGTTAACAATGACTATCGATTCGTAAACTTGTGCGCGCTGCTCCGAAACGTATAATGAAGTTATTTTAATTTTTAAAAAATACTTTGGGGAATTTTGCCGAAGAAAAAACCCATCTTTAAATTAAACAAAAACTGTTTTAAGCAAAATTAAATATGAGTTATACACAAAATGGAGGTTGGTCACTTTCCGAACAATTACTAACTTTTTTAATTCCCAGAATCTTATGTTAAGAAGCGTGTTACAGGGGTCCTCGTTTCATCCAGGTCTCCTTCATTTATTGCTAGTACCGTCTCCTTTTTTTACCCCTTCCTGTATTGCTACTCTACTTCCATTTGAGTGCTACGGCTGAACCGAGTGGAACACTTATTTCTGATTACAGTGAAGTTAAGCCACATCGAGGGTGTTAGGTTTCCGGATGGAGTCTCAACTCCAGGTGGCTTTACGACGGCTGCCATATGCCGTTGATACTCGTGGTTCGGATCCCACGTTAATCAGTAGGTCTCACCTGAGAAATTAAAGGTGTCCTAAATGATTTCTACAGATCTGTAATACTCGTAAATTCCCTCTCAAATGTGCAAATCGGTGATAAACCCTTATGAAGGGGTTAGATCGGTGCTAAAACCCTTATGAAGGCGTTAGATCGGTGATAAAAACCCCTAGCAATGGGTTGGATTGGTGCAGAGAATTCCTATCAAGGGGTTAGATCGGCAGTAAAAGTCCTAGTATAAGGATAGATCAGTGGTAATACTCCTCCTAAAAGGGTCGATCGGTGGTAAAAAATATATTTAAAGAATCCTTTCAATCACATCATCTTCCATAACATTTGCCAAGAGAAAATCCAACGTTTCTAAAATTGGTGCACAATAACCTACAGGTAAAACTACTTAAAAGTAAAGGTTATGCTTAATTTTGATAAATAAAACGAAAGTTATCGCCAGATAAAGAATTTACTAGAAAAATTGAAGTATCTCAATAATCTGAACGCTAAGGTTTTTTATAGAGTGAACGGGTAATGTTTATATGGTAACTAACTTCAGTTCAATTTCGTTTAAGCTAGATTATTTTCTTGCCATCCATTGCACAGGTAACAACATTCCTAAGGAAACTGTCACCTCTCTGTCCGCGAGCTGATCGTAAAGCTACGCCACCAAGATTATCTTCCAATTGGAAACATTGTACATAGAGATTATCAAGCGCTCCATAAGTGTAGTCTATAATATTCTATCACCCTATGAAAAACAAGTTTATGTAAGGCTGATAAATCAATGAATAGGCCAAGAAAGATCTCAAAAAGGGAAGACCTAGCCATTACCCAAATTGTAAGGCAGGACCGTTTCAAGACGGCTGCAGCAGTTTCTCTGGAGTTGAGTTAGATTTGGGCCATCAATTTATCCAGGCACACTGTTTTACGTCGGCTGCTGGAGAAAAATAATCTTTAACCCGCGGTCAAGCCACCGATCAGTTCGAAGAGCAAAAAAGTTTGTTTTGCATTAGCCACTAAGCACGTTACATGAACGGATGACCAATGGAGACAAGTGGACTTCAGCAGCGAATCTATGTTCAATTTGTTTGAATCTGGGCAAGAGGTTCGTTTCTAGAATGGCAGGCTAAAGATTACACTGAGAAACAATGTATTTGGTGAATTAACAAAAGTACATTTCCCTACCTAATTCGAGCATATTGAATTCAAATCTGAAATCAGATTCTCTATAAATGCTACAGATTTTTCGTAATATCAATAATTAATATTATACAATAATTTTCATTTTATTACGCATATCATCATACCCTGAAGTAATATTGAATCATCCTTTTGCGTTATTTATAATAAAGCTGGTTTTTTTGCACAAACATTTGATTGAATATGAGAAGAAACTTGAATTACACATTAAGATTACAAATACTGTAATTAAATAGATGCTAATTTATTAATGACTGCTGGAGGACTCTTCTTGATTTCAATCGGGCAAAAATTGCGTTTGTAACTCTTTCTCTTGTAAGTCTTCTCTGGCTGATCTCTTCTAATAGTCCAGCAGTAGTCCGCTATCATGTGTCTATCCCAGTGACCTTGGTAGCACTCTTCCATCGTTATCAAATCCCGATGGAAGGATTCCCCTTGTTCGTCGCTCACAGCTCCCAGATTCCCTGGGAATCGGTCGAGTGACTATTTAGGAAATGCAGCTTCATACTCAGGTTGCATCCCAGATCACGATATGCTAAAAGCATATTTATTAGTAACCAGATCATCGTAGTTATGTGTTTTTTTGTTTCCCAAGAAGTGACGAACAACGACAAAAAATGAGAGCCAGGCTGACTTCTCCTTTTCATTCATGGTGTTCACGAATCTAGAATCACTCAGGAGTCTTCGGATTTGGGGGAACATCAAGTACTCATGCTTTTATTTTTTCGTATTACAAAGTAGGAAATGCCGATACTATGTACTGAAAACAATTATTGTCAGTGCTCAACGCCTTGACATACTGCTTCATCAACCTCAGTTTGAGATGAAGTGGAGGGAAAACGATCTTCTCTCGACTTACGATTGGCTCATTAACAATGTTTGGCATTCCTGCTTCCAAAGTTTCCCGAACTGGCCAATCTTTTGGAGACCAGTGTTTGTCACGGGCTCGACTGTCCTACATACAGATAAAGCATGGAAACTTTGTATATCCTTTCTGCTGGCCAAGGAAGAAGCTAACCATCTTAAGGTCTACACATATGATCCAATTGTGTTCATGGTACTTAAGTAAATCCATGACTATTCTTATGTCATCGTGAGTTTCTCGCAGATGGACAGAGTGACCTAGAGGAACTGCAACAAAGTTATTGCCATTATGCAAAAGGATACACTTGAGGCTACGCTTGGAGCTATCCAGAAACAGTCTCCACTCAGCATGGTTATAGGTGCCAAGTCCCAACTCGGTAAACAAACCAGGAACATCGTGGCAGTATACAAATTGTTTGTCCTCAGAGAAATACTTAACAAATGTACTCTCCCTTGTTTGTTAATATGATACCCGTACCGACCTGTCAAGCATATTTCTTTCACTCAACCTGGAGGCTAAAAGTTCCGCAGCTTATTGGAGAGCGCCAAAGCACGTATCGAGTCATTCAAATCCTCTTGATTGAAACAGTGGGGAGCTAATAACTGTTCAGCATCTGATGATGAATCTGCAGACTCTGAATCCATTCCGTGGACGTCCATATCAGGTACATCATTTTCATCCTCGGAGGAAGCATATCCACTGAAAATCGGAACGGTAAAGACTCATAATGAGATGCTGGCCGTATCGCCAAGGGAATGTTGGGGTAGTCGATCTTGAGCCGATTTTTCTTGCCAATCTCTTTCGTATTCATCAGACAGAAATAACAGTCTGACACATAATCCTTTGGCTCTTGCCACACCATGGGGATTCCAAAAGGAAGACCATTTATCTTTCCTTTCTTCCACTCACGAAGATTTTCTACACAACTATGGCAAACAGTATGTGGGGTCCACTTCTTATCTTGATCACCAAGAGAAACATCAAAATATGCCTTATAAGTGTGGATCACAAAGTTTGATATATTGCGCCTTTGACAAACTAGCTTATAACAGCCACATATGTAGCAGAAGGTGTCTGGATCATTAACGCAATTTCCTCTTGACGAAGCCATCAATCTAATATGAGACCTGAAAAAAGAAACAATAATGTCAATATTTTGCACAATAATACTTATTACTATCTTACTACTATGTACTGTGAAGTATTTTCTTTCTACAAGCACCCTCTCTGTCCGTCCGGAGAGCAGTTTTCTGGCAAATGAGAAAATAGAAATTACAGAATAACTATAGCATGTAGGTAAAAATGGATTATATATTCGAAATCAGCATGAAAAAAACGAATTACAATTGACAGATAAATCTAAGTCACCAGAAAATGTTATTAAAAATGTTCCCCTGTATTATCTGTAAATTGCAGCAGAAAAGAGTGACAAGTTTGGCGGAGGACGAGTCATGGTATGGAGCAAGACTTCGGTTGAAGGCACTAGGCCAATTGTCTGCTTACGTTACACAGTGAATTCGCAAGTGCACAAGGCAATTCTACCACAAGTTGCTTTACCCCATCTGTCAGCCTCCAAATTCCAAAACTGAAATTTTGATACAGGACGAGCACATCACTGTTATAAACTGACCTGCACAGAGTTCGGACCTAAATCCCATCGAAAATGTTTGGAAGACACTCAAAGAGAGGTCTAAAGCACCACGACATAAATATAACAAGATTATCAAGAGTATCAACAGTTGATTCGTTCCTGTAATTGGGAATATCAGAGCATCATCGAAAATTAATACTTCCAGACTAAATATTATTTATAACTTGTACAAACGTTTCCAATGATAATTTAAATTTTAGATTCCAATATAAATTTCCGCTGTCATTCGGATCAATTAGGACACTTGGATTTTTCTAGTAAATTGCTTATCTGCTGATAACTTTCGTTTTATTTATACAAATTCGCTCAATCTTTACCGAAATATAGTTTTTAATTATAGGTTGTCGTACACTAATTTCGGAGATTAGATTTTTACTGGCAAAAGTTATGGAAGATGTATAATTCAAATACAGCCGTCCTGATCTTTTTTGGATAGCACTGTACTATTTCTTGGCTTTTGATATACAATGGCCATGAGTTCTTCAAATTCGCTCGCTGGGAAATTCAGTTCTTCTGATATTAGTTGTGTATATATGAAAGACTGAGTTTGGGGAATTTGTTCGTTGTTTAATTCGTTCCTACAACCATTGGCTGCTTATACGATACCAGTTCAAGTCCTGTAAATTCGATCCTTATTGAATTTTTTCCATGCTTACATTCGTTCTTCATATTGTAGTGGGAAATTACCAATAAACTGCACAACTTGAATCTATATATTTTTTCATACTGGGAAATTAATCGTCAAAGTTTTCATCCTTTTATTATATTAATCACTTTTATTACCCAATTAAATAAAGTATACCTAATTTGGGGGATTGGGGATTTTTTTCATCTAATTTATTTCGCCTGAGATGGGAAAGAACGAAGTTCTAATTTGTTGTGGTAGAGATTGGAATAAATGAAATTCTAATTTACTATAAGAGCGAATTAACTTTTAAACTATTAAAATATATTCACTAATCAAAAAGAAGTTTAGGGCTTTTTGTTTTAATTATATTGGTAACCAAGGCGGACGTTATGTGTAGTAGAATGTACAGGATGGTGCTGTAAAAAAAAGTAGGTTGATCATCCATTCGTCATGTTTTGGTGAACATTATGTTCTTCGTGTCTGGGCGATCATGCCAATTGCCAGGTATGGGTAGGTTTTCCTTTTTCTGTATCTGGGTAATGATTCCGTCCGTTATGTCTGGGGAGATCATACGGATGACCATGTCTGGCTGATCATTCCGTTCGACTTGTGTTTTTATCTTTCTGTTCGCCAGATCTGGGCATTATTTCTTTTCGATGTGTTTTTTTATTATTTCGTTTGACATTTCTGAGTGATCATTTCGCTTGCCATGTCTAGGTAATCTTTTCGTTGTTTCGGTAATGATTTTCTTTATCATTTCTCGGTAATCATTCCGATTAGCATGTATGAATGATTATTTTGTTCGACCTGCCCGGGTGATCATTTCGCTTGCAATGTAAGCGTAATCGATCATTCGTTTCACTATGATTTGGTGATCATTTCGTATGTTAGGTCTGGATAATGCTTCATTTCACCATGTTTTAATTATCTTTTTTACGCCTGTCTATTTTATCATTCTTTTCGCCATGTTTGGGAGATCATCCTGATGGCACAGTCGAGGTGATCTTTTCGCTAAACGTGGCTGGTGATCATTCCTTTAGCCATGTTTAGTTAACCATCTCCTTCGTTGCATTTTGGGGATCATTTCTTTTGCCGTGCCTCGGTAATTATTCAAATTGGCATGTTTGAATGATCATTTGGCATGACATGTCGGGGTGATCATACTACAAAGCACATCTGAGTGATCTTGTAATATTCGCCTCCTAGATGTCTAGGTAAACATTCCTTTGGCCATGTCTTGGTGATCATTAGATTTACCGTGTCTTGGTGATCATTTCGTTTCGCGTGTCTGGATGATTAATTGGTCGGCCATATATGGGAGATCATTCCGATAGCCATGTCAGCGTGATTATTCGTGTCTTGGTGAACATTCCGTTTGCGATGTTTTGATCATCATTACATTTTCCACTTTAAGAGATCAACCCGTTACCCATGTTTGGGGGATCATCCTGTTTGCCTCATCACGGTGAACATTTCGTTTTTCATGTCTGAATGATTGTCACGTCCACCGTGCCTTTTGTGATCTTTCCGTTTGCTATTTCTGGGTAATCTTTCCGTTTGACGTGTCATTTAATCATTCCGTTTACCATGTCTGAGTAATCATTTTTCTTCCAGTGTGTGGGTGATCATTTCCTCCACATGCTTTGGTAATCATTTTTATTTTTCAGTCAACTTTCTGGTTACCGTATCTGGGAGATCATTTCGTTAGCCTCGTGTGGGTAATCATTCATTTTGCTGTCTGTATATCTGGGAGATCCTTCCGATTACCATGTTCGGGTGATCATTTATTTTGCCATGTATGTCAAGGTCATCATTTCTCTCATTATGTCTTGTGGCCTTCTCCTTTACTATGTTTGGGTTATCTTTCCGTTCTCCTGTTCTTGTTGTCACTCCCTTGGCTATTTCTAGTTGTTCATTTTTTTTTGCTGTGTTTGGATGATCATTTCAACCTAGATGATCTTTCCTTTTACTGTTTGATGATTTTCAATTTATATATATATATATATATATATATATATATATATATATATATATACATATATATATATATATATATATATATATATATATATATATATATATATATCAGCTTGCTCATTCCGTATACCACCATTTCGCACACCACCAAACCCAAAATTAATCCCTACATAACTCTCACCCAAAGGTACTTGAACCCACTACCACCAAACAGCATCCTAAACTAGCCCCCGCCTTAATAGACCAATCAGATAAATAGAGCACACAGAGTAATAATCCTTTCTCAACTTAAATTCGACCACTCCACTATACTCCAACAATACAAACACAGAATAAAGCTCACCCTGATATCACATACGCCCAGATGCAATTAAAGCTCAGACAACACGAAGCACCTTCGTATAGACTGCCCAAACGTCGCAGAACCACGCATTACAGATAATATATTCTTCTTCAGGGAGAAGATAAGTATGTGTAGGTATATGTGTGCGTATGTATGTTAATATGAGTGAATGTCCATTTTTCCAACCTTTTGTTTCACTTCTGTTGCTCTTAATGGCTATATAAAAGAAACCCAAATAATTAAAAAAAATTATTTTATTATGCATCTCAACGCTCTGGGATTGAGCCTTAAAACAAAGACCCATTGTGATTCGCCTTACTTAAAATCGATAGGAAATGGCTATTGACCAACTGTTTGCATAACTACGTTTCCAGTTTCCTCGTCCCTTCCACTTCATTTGAAAAATAGTCGATAGTAAATTTTCTTCTATATAGCGTATTCATATCTTCAAATTTGGAAGGTGGACTATAGACTAACTTCCGGAGGTAAACGTAAAAATACAAGACAAAATATTAGTCACGTAGCATGTTTAAAATTATTGAAACTACATGAATATTTTTTTGTCTTGAGAGATTATGTAATTTAACAATTAAGATATTTAAATGACTCCCATTGGATATAAAATTAAATGACTAAAAAAATTCGCAACTAAATGAAAACCATAACGCCAAAATATTTCTCTTCAAGAAAACAATAATGTGAAATCAGCTTGTGAGTACGGTAGAAGCAAAATTGGATGATCAATGCGGTTTGACTAAATCACCAATGTGAATAATTATTACATTGAATGAAGTTGATGTTAAAAGATTTCAATGATAGACTCCAGATCTAAGAATGAAGTTGTTAGAATAAGCGTTAGGTGGTATCCTTTATGGAAAAATATGTGATCTTTCCTAGATCACGACCGCTAGGATTATAGGGACCATTATAACACTGAAGTTTGTTGTACCTTTAAGCAAAAGGAATATATATATATATATATATATATATATATATATATATATATATATATATATATATATATATATATATATATCCAGACCAGTGCTCTACCACTGAGCTAATGAGACCAACACGCACCCAAATAACCTATTCCATTCGCATCTCCAAGGTTACGCCCACCCGAAACTGTGCTTAAAGGATGGTAAATATTGAAGTGATTGGAGATGCGAACGGAATAAGTTTATTTGGGGAAAAATATGTCGCTTTGCGTGTTGGTTTTGTTAGCTCAATGGTAGAGCACTGGTCTGTATAATCAGAGGTTTGAGGTTCAAGTGCTTGCCTGGGCGATGTGTTTTTATCTCGTGACTTCATCGAGGTCATCTCTTGTAAAATCTCTGTTATTCTGATTAGTGTAACCATTGTATACACCTCTTTTATCTGGCAGTATAAACTAGAACGTGGTACATGCTTACTACTTTACACCTCAACCACAAGTGGCCGATAGCTTTCGGTCGTACAAAGAAAGTGTCTTGACTGGTTTGTTAGGAAATTCCAAAATAAAAACTGGTCGCGATATAATAGTACCACCTCCTAAATCCGCAAAGACTCCTTTCTTTTTAAACTCAAGTGACTTTTAAGTAATGGATGCAATGTTTATATTTTCAATCTAATCTAACCTAACTTAAGGTGATACCACATTCATTTTTTTAACTTTTTACTACGTTAGATTATCATATAGGAAATTTAACCTAATCTGAGTAAAATAGTATACTTATCTCATGTAAACTTGTTTATATTTGTTTGCTGTTGCCTATTAATAAATAAAACCACATTCATTTCAAGTGTACCTTTTTACTTTTTTAATTTTTCCTTTTTCTCTTTTGGGGTAACTTTGTAATTGAGTGATTAGTGGTGGTGATCTACGAAAGATATTTGGCAGGAGCGTGATTTAGGAAAGATATTTGTGAGGAATCGTGATATAGGAAAATAAACTTTGGGGAGTGTGATCTAGGAAAGATCAAAAATATGACCTCATGTAATAATGAGTTATAATTCACTAGAAAAATACTGTACAACAATAAACAAACAGATGAAGTTTGAAGTTTGTCACCCGAAACGATCAGCTACTGGGCGCTTCTCTTGTGAAAATATATACGTATTTTTATAACGATAGATTCGAAGTTTCTCTATCCCATTGGACACCCAGCGCGAGTTGATGGTCATCAGAATGAGGTCGAAGTGGGTTCTATTATGAAAAAAATAGAATCCTTCCTTTCCTAATGGATTAGAAAATACTTTACACTATTGGCCGCCCATTTCGGTATGACTGTCAGAATAAACGCTAAGGGGCTCTTGAATGGGAAAAAAACAATAGGCTTCGGGCATTAATAGGTCATTAAATATCGATAATATTAATATTTTTCTTAATAAAATTGTTTGTATGTATTCTTTATAGACGGCCACATTTCTGGACTGATTGAAATGAAATTTGGCAAAAGTATTTGTCAGTAAGTAGATGGTTATAGATAATGTTAGGTTCTACCACTCTAGATACAGAGCCCTTCAATATGAGAGGGAAAGACATGGTCTCCAGCAATGCGGGTTGTTTGTACTATTATCGAAATAAAAGTAGATTTATTCTTGGGCTGGGAAAATAAAGACATTAACTATAGAGTTGAACCAAGTCCCCTGATAGAAAAATGTTAATCTATACAATACAAATAATGGAAATTATATAATAATAAATATGGCTTTAATAAAATGATGATACATTCAATTAAATGAAAGAATGAAGATATTAAAAGAAGAAAAATAAATAGGCATTCATAATTATTTGCTTACAATGATTAATTAAACATTTATAAATGTTAGTTCGTGAAATAATTAAAAATCACCCTTATTGATAAATTCTCTTGAATGTCCATAAAATAAAATGATGATAATCGTCGTAGGTCAGGTTAAATTTCCTGACCTCCGTTTGCTTCTTTCGACTCGGAAGGGAACGTGGCAAGCCTGCAGGTCACTCTGCGATTGGCCTTGCCCTGAATGATGCACTTCAAACGTGGGTTGCACTAAATCGAATAAGAGTGACTATTTTCTTTGGCCGAATTAAATCAACTAACTAGGAGGTTCTGGATATAAAAGTGGATGAAACAAAACAATCTTTACTCTTGTACAAACAAAAATAAAATAATTAATACAACATAGAAATACAAGAGAACTAAATGAGCACGTACACAGAAACGTACACGACCGACAAACGGGAAACGACCATTCCAGGTGGATCTGTCGCCCGAGGGGTTTGTACGCGAGAGCAGGGCTTGGACGGGGAGGGGGAGTTATGAGTGTTGAGCTCGATTGCTTTTCAACGGCACGGTTTGGTTTGCACTTGGCCGATTAGTACTCGGCCTGCTTAAAGTTATGAAGGAGAATACAACCTGTCTTTTAACAACCACTGCTAGCCTCAAAATGAGGGATCTAGGGAGCATTTCGCCGCGGAGAAGCTGAGTCGAATACAGCAGTCATGGAGTCTCCCCGTTCCTAGTTCTTATTTCTTCTTATTTAATTTTCCTGTCTTTGGACTCTTCGGGTAAGGGAGGCCGAGAGACATAATTCTTCCGCGACGCGTCCTCTTTAGCAAAATACTAATCTTACACAGGCCAATGCTTAACTATTTATATGGGTCCACCGGAAGTGAATTTTACCGAGGCGCTGGAAGTGGATTTTACTTAATATATACAGCGGCAGTATTTTCAAAAAAACACATAGAGGGACTGGGGAGTACATATGTATAAGGATTATCATTAAAAACAAATATAATTGAAAATAACCACAATTATCAACAAATACCTTTAAGAAGGAGGCTCACCTGCCTCAGCTCCATCGTAATATAAAGTTAGCACAATCAGTATATTATACAAAAAAGGTACATGTTCCCTTAATGGAAATATTGCCTGAGCATATGTAAAAAAAAATCAATCTTAGAATCAGGAAAATTTATTCTCAATCAGGATCAGTTTCAAATGGAATTCAATGGATTCCTACTTAAGCTATTGGACATACAGTTATCGTATCCTTTAATATACAGAATCCTAAATTGAAATTTCTGTAGAAAACAAACTCTAGCGCATTAGACGACCATTATTGTTTTTTTACATTTTGGAGGTAGGAGAAGGATTTAGTGTCAGTTTCTATTCTAAACTCTTTCCCTACCTAAATCATATTCAACCTATGAATTTCCCAAAATTATCGTGAGGACCTCTTGCTCAATCACAGCGTAGTTCTTTGCGTGGGGTAGCAATTTCCGACTTACATATGTGATGGGAAAGCTCTCATTATTTTTCCCGTACGGACTAGAACACAGCCTATTCCTTCGTTGTTGGCATCTGTTCGAATGTCAAACGGTTCATCGGGATTGGGCAAACCTAATATAGGTGCGGGTTCCATACGAGGCGCTTGGAGCCTTTGTAAAAAAAAGTTCACACAATGGAGCGGAGAGTTAGGCGAAATACTGAATAAGGGCGTCGGTGATACTTCTTGAGAATATTTACGTGGAAAAGCTTCCTTTCTTGTTGACATTTCAATCAAATAAGCGAAGAGGCCGTGGTTCTCGATCATTTGATAGGGCACCTTCCATTGTTCAGTAATTTGTTGTTTTCAGTTGGCAGCAACAACAAAACTTCCTCACCTGGCTTAAATTTTCTATCTTCAGATTTTTGTAGTCGTAGTAAGTTTTATATTTATCCAGGTTAAAATCTGCATTTCGATACGCTATTTCAGCGCATTTCTCCAATCTCTGTCGTAATTCGAGCAGATATGAGTATGAAGATCGGATTTCCTGATCCAGTTTTTGAATGGGAAATAACTCCTTCAAAATAGTCAAGGGGCTTCGTACATTTTTTTCCGTATAGTAATTCAAACGGAGGCGAAATTCTTCAGATTTGTAGTCGCACCCAAGTTGCGATGGGGAATTTCTCCATATGCAAAGAGAGCTACCAGTAGATATCTTTGCCAGTCCCTTGGCTGCTCGGCACATAATTTTTTCAGAATGGCTTTGAGACTGCGATTTACCCTTTTGCACATTCTATTTCCCGCTGGGTCGAACGCAGTCGTAAATAAGGGTTTTATCATGAGCAACATGCCCACATATTCCATCAATTGAGACGTAAATTGGCGGCCACGATCAGACAATACCTCTTGCGGCAGTCCAACATGAGAGAAAATCGTGATGAGTGCTTCGGCACAAGAGATGCTGTTAATCTTCTTAAGTGGCAAAATCGACCAGAGTTAAAACATATGAAACTATGGCCCTCATTTGAATGCGAGTGGATCAGAACTATCAAGTTGATAGCCACTCGGGAGAAGTGTCCGGACGTTATTGGGTCCTTCTGTAAGGGTGCAGGCTTGACTCGCCCTCTAATCGCGGTCTTCTGCCAGATGTCGCACAAACGACAGTAACGCAGTATTTCGATCGATGCACCTGG
Source organism: Ceratothoa steindachneri (assembly GCA_963969495.1). Lineage (NCBI taxonomy): Eukaryota > Metazoa > Arthropoda > Malacostraca > Isopoda > Cymothoidae > Ceratothoa > Ceratothoa steindachneri. Next base: position 200,794,130 of record OZ018318.1, on the reverse strand, counting down.
CCAATAGAAATATTTAAAGACCTGTTGTGGCCTCTTAGTGTGTCTAAAATGACCTGAGAAGAGACTATCCTGGGCCTTTCGAAGGATGAGTTTGACATGGGAGCGGGGTACACATAATACTTGGGACTCTGTTATTGTCTATTGATCACATGCGGTAAAGGAGATCATCCTTAACAGTGGAATAGATTATCTTGTTGCCCCTAATGGAATCTCGTGTCTTGTTTTGTGCCTTTATCCCTAGGTGGCGAAGAGATTCGCGCTCCTTCTGATTTTCATAAAGTCTTCGTTCAAGACAGTTGGCCAATCTAAAGCGCCGGGAGTTTCCCGATGTGGGGGCGCTTCCGATTCTTTAACCGCTTGAGATCGAGTAGTCACGGGCTGAGCCACGGAGGGCGGGGGGGGGGGGTATATCCACGGACTCTAACCAATTAAAGCAGAATAGAAAGTGATGGGTGCTGCGACGACCTCAACCCAGCCAGTGAAGTAAGCGCACTCGATGTAGCATCTCACAATGGGGAATCTGTTAGCGAGCCCCAGATAATCGAGCACTGTTGCAGACATGTCGTGATCCGGGGATACATGTGGAAGTAATCTGTCAGATATTACGATGCACGTGCACCCTGTGTCGCGCACGAGAATTGAGATCCGGGCGACCGTTAACCGCTCCAGTTTTGAATTGGAGACCACCATAAGTGCTTTTATCAAACAGAAAGTTCACCTGGTGGCCGGCGAAACTCAGTTAACTTGAAGGGGGAAGTGTTTCTGGTTGCGACGACGGTTGAGCAGGCCTAGCACTTATATTGTGCACCTGGTAGGGATGGTTGCCTCTAAATTGAGAATTCTGAGGGCAATTAGTTATTACATGAGCGTCCCCTCCACAGGAGTAACAGACGATAGTTCTCCTAGGGAACGACGATGCAGGGTGATTAGAGGATAAGGGTTTGATCTCACGTTTGTCTGGCAGGTAGAGGGGTTTAGGCTTAGACGGACCATTCATCTTGATGAACTTATCCTTGTTGGGACGAACGAATTTGGTTTTATGAGTATTTGCTTTGGGAGAGTGTGGTTCCGTTTACTTCCCTTCTTATGGAAAGCAATTATGACTAACCGCATATACATCCGCTTCCTCGATGCTCTCTTTAAATGTTTGACACTTCCGGTCTTTAACGAAGAATCAGATCTCCGATGGAAGTGACGCCAAGTGTTGGTCTTTGAGGACGAAGTCAACCAAAGTATCGCATTCCTGGGTAACTTTGGACGCGTCTAGCCAGAAATTAAAATTGGCCTGCAGGGAATATCTAAATTTACGGAATGTTTGATTAGGCTGGATCCAACAGTGCCGGAACTTGCACGGTATATGTCCTGAGTCGTGTTATAGGCAGTAAGCTATTCGGATTTGAACGTCGAATAATCAATGGTTGCTTGTGATGGGAGCGAGATGAAAATGTCCCTGAGCTGGGTACTAAGTAAAGGCAACAACTTGGCTACGCCGTCTGTTTAAATATCCCAAAGATTTTCTCGAAGTGAAAACAGGCAATTTTATTGACGCTGTTTGTTGCACTTTGGTCCTCGAACTAATTGAAATCGTTTAGTTTCTGGCCCTAGTCATTTCCATTCCATACAAACGAATTTTATTTCTTTCTTTCTCTTCTCTTTTTTCTTTGCGTTCTTTCTCTTCTCTTTTTTCATCACGTTCTTTCTCTTCTCTTTCCCTTCTTTCCACTTTTACTGCTCTCTCTTCCTCTTGAATGTAAGTCATTAGATCCTTCCTATTTGAAAACTTTGAAAGACGACATGCTGTCGTGTTCACCAAACCCTTACACAAAAGAAAAAATAACACAACAAAAGAACTTAGCGGGGTGGTCGAACCCGATTTAATCGTAATTCACTCGATTAATTTCACTCAGAAGCACTAACAGAAGCGCAAATTGGTTTTGCTTAACCAGAAAATAAAATCACAACAGGAGTAAAAAAAACACAAAAAACAACTAAATATGTCACACGATTCGAATTTTATCCCTTTCGCTCACTCGGAATAATTTCTGAAGTCGATATTTGAGCAAAATCCCCTTACTGTGATTGAGACGAAGGACTTGGCTTCTACTCTTCAAGTACGCTAAATAAAATGAAAGAAAAAAGAACAAAAAAAATGCAATTCCTACCTAATCTTTAAAATATGTCAGAGTATATGGGGCCCGAAAGAAACTGAAAGAGCGCTTGGGAGAATTAGTTAAACACAGTCACAAAATATAAAATTCTTTAAAACCTATAAATAAATAAATTTAAAAAGTCAATGGGATATGTAAACAAAATTTTAATGGTAAGTAGCCTATGCAAGAAGATTGTTTCTCAACAGATTTCTGATAGCGAAGCGTCCCCTTTTGCAAAATACTAATCTTACCCAGGCCAACGCTTAAATATTTATACGGGTTCGCAGGAAGTGAAAGTTACCGAGGCGCCGGAATTGGATTTTAGTTTATCTATATAGAGTCGCCGGGAGTGAATTTAGCCCTTTACGCCATCTGGCGGAACCTCTCTTTGTTAAAAATAGGCTCGATATTGAGCGTGTTATCAAACTGAAGTTACCTTAAAAAGAAGTCGATCGCGGGTTCTTTCTGTCCTCCCCTTCTCTCTTTCTCTACCTTTGACAATTCAGTTTTGTTGATATTTTTCTGTAATCCAAACCATCTTTATGATTGTAAATAATCATCTTACGAGGTTCTTCTGAGAGTACTTTTTTCAACCATTCTGCAAATATTCAGCTTTGATAGGGGATAGCAAATGCCAACCCACTCTTGTGATAAGCGCAGTAAATATACGTGGTTTGCACTATAGTAAACCATAGTAAGTGACGTTAAGCATTTTGATTGATAAACGGAACTTTCAAGCTGACGTGGAAAGTGAACCATATTAAAACGATAATCTCATACTACATGCTATTGTGTGTCCAATATTTTTGCTTTCAATGTTTCAATGTTTTTTTTAAATATGTTCAATCGCGTACGAATCTAGTCGCGGGCGAATCCTACATCTCACTATATCGGTCGATCGGTCACCGTTTTTGTTTTTTTAGTAATTATTCGGTCGATTCTAACAAAATTTGAAATCCTTACATTGTTTTGCATTCTCTTTCGATTGACATAATTTCCAATGTCCTCCCAGGGTTAGCCGAGGAATTATTTTGTTTTGGCAATAACATTTTAACTATTCATCCGATTGTAACGAAATTTGAAACATTTATGTTGTTTTGCATTCTCTTTCGAATGATATAATTGACAAATTCCTCCCAAGTTAGCCAGGGAATTATATTTAGGGAAAATAACATGATAACTATTCGGCCCATTCTAACGAAATTTGAACCCATTATGTTGCTTTACATTCTCTTTCGAATGATATAATTGACAATGTCCTCCCAAGATTAACCCGCGAATAATTTTGTTTGGGCAATAACACCATAACTATTCGGCCAAGCCTAACGAAATTGGGAACCCTTATGTTGTTTTATTCTCTTTCGAATGATATACCTGGCAATGTCCTCATAAAGTTAGCCCGGGAATCATTTTGTTTTTGAAATAAAATCATATCCATTCGGCCGAGTCCAACGAAATTTGAAACCTTCATATTGTTTTACGTTCTCTTTCGAATGATAAGATTGCCAAGCTCCTCCCAAGGTTTTTCCTGGAATTACTGAAAGTTTTGAAGGTCATAAGATCATAAATCAGCAAACCTTGTTTCTAATATCTGTTCTTTCGTAATTAAATTTTAGTTGCTAGATTTTACAAGTATTTACCAATATATATTAAAGTTTTATCCCACTCAGTGGAGTAGAAGGGCATAATTTTCGATATATTCACTGTGTACAATACTTTATCGTGTCACTGTATATTTTGTACAAATCAAAAACTTTCTCGTCGTTGGTTTCAAGTCAATTTCTTTTACAAACCTTCTTGGTTTATGATTGAACATATAATACTGGTTTTATTTACTATTTCTCTATGCAGTCTGCTCTATAGATCGACTACACTATGAGTAAATATTTGCGTGTCTAACCCTAGAGATCTTTTTCTTAATCTTTATTTTAGGACCATTTTTCTTATTCTCTTAATTTAACACAAAAATCACAGATACCTGTAAATATTAGGTTATCAAAAAATTCATTTTGCTAAAGACCAGATAGTTTATATCCAAACATTCCTCTTCATCTACTTGCTGTTACATAATCTAAAGTTTTAAAAAAAATTTCAAACATGATCTACTTGATCTGAAACCATGGTGGGCTCCTATTATTAAACCTTTCCTTTCTAAGTGTTCTGATACTTTCTTTTTAATGATCCTCTCAAATTTCTTACTATGGAAGTTAAACTTACTAGCCTTTTGTTATTTGGGTCCTCTTTCTTTCCTTGCGTAGATATATCAACTACTTTCGTTCTCTCCTCATCATCAAGTATGACCAAAATATTATGTAACTAGAAAATATATTTTCAAGAGGTCATAAAATACTCCAGCTCTCTCCTTAAGCACACAATATCATCAGGTCCACTAGCTTTATTTACATTTTTCTAGCACATAAGTTTTCTGAGATGTTTATGCCACTTAACGCAAAGATAGCACAGTTTAGAACTAATATTAAGTCCGCAGTACGACATTCTGTGTTAATACCGAAAGTTCAATTCACTGCACTACCAACATGACATGAATCTTTATTATAATAGCTAGTCGGTTATGGTTTCCCCAAAACGTAAAGAGCGAGAGAAATGATGATTTTGACTCAGTGACTCTCGACGGTTCTGTGTGACGTACGAGTATAAATGCGTCTGGTGGCGAGATGGGCTAGAGTCGTGTACTCACTGAGATAGGTTTAGTTATATATGCTTAAAGAGTTGCTACAAACTTCAGCCGCAATATAAAAAAGAGATAGAATAGTATTCGAAGTACCACAGCGTCACGGTACCAAAAATAATACTAAAGTTAGGTTTAAAAAAATATACCCGCATCAAGTACGTTAAAATAGTGAAGGCACCAAAGGTTTCCTTAAATTTACAAGGTGTGAGAGTCTTCCTAAAGATACAAATCAAAGAAACCCTGTAGAAAGATGTTTTCCAGTTTGAGACACGAATTCAAAAGGGTTGGATGGCTTATGCTGATACATATTACCCTCTTTATGCTGTAATCGGATCTAGGCGTGAAGGAGAATGGAGAGGAAGGAGTCCGTGGTTTCGCGTACCTAGGACACATCCTGTAGAGAAAGACGTAGCGTTTTATTTTGTGGAGCATCCAACATGCAGTTGATCATATGAAAAACGAGATCTTAAGTGTAATCCAGCCACTAACAGTATTTGACCTTAGGATTTGTTTATTGACATTTCAAAGCTATGTTTTACTGGAAATTGCAGTATCTTAAAAAGGAACAGAACACATGTATTGATCATGGGAATATTTGGTATATAGATATCTTTTCTCCCACAACTAGAGAGAAGTTTTGCTTTAATAACATGAGACATCATTCTTTTCACTATGTCTTGTGCCGTTTCAGGGTTTTGCAGGATCAAGATTTCGTACTAGCCATATTGGAGGGCAAATTTTCAGATATAGTCTAAGTAGCAGTAAGCCATAATCTCAAACGTATCCCATTGCATCTTGAATTCTTTCTTGCATATATCTTAGACTTCCAACAATACCCGATAGTACCCAATTGCTCCTTTGAAAACATCATTGTTAATGTATTCTCTTAGATGGATATATGATGATGGCCTTAAATCTGATTGGTGAGACTTGATGTATGCTAATCTTTCTCCCTCAACCTTGTCATAAATATCTATAACAAAATAATTTTCTCTAAGCCAATGTACGAGACAGTCTAATTGGAATTTCCTAGAACTTGAGGGATTGCAAAATGAGTCTCACATATTTTTCTTAGCCTATTATCATGACCTTGAAGAATAATATCAGGTTTTCCAAACTCTTTGTGCTTATTGCAGCTAATTCATTTCATTGAGTTGTATTGAAACATCCAAAATGCTCACTTGAGGGCATTCGATCAGCATCCCCCGTAAGGGGCGCGGTGATTTGCCATCCTGGCCGCCGTGCTGACGGGATCCAGCGCTCCGTCCGGCCCAAGCTTAGCCTCTCTTCCTTCCTTCAAAACACTTGTTTCCTCTCTTTTCACACAACCTCTCCCACAACTTTCTCTAGTCAGCCTCTAATTTCACAGGGTAGATGCTGACCTTCCTTTCAGCCAACCGTCCCGCATCGGGGCTGAAGGGGGGGGCAATGTTCCCTAACCCCTGAGCTCCGGTCTAGGGTGGCTGGTTTTTAACAACCTGCTTCATCCCCACCCATACCTTCCTCACATCCCTTTTCCTCTCCCTTTCACAATCTATATATTTTACGCCGTGTTCAAGGTGGAGCCGCCATGCCGATGGACTGCCAGGCCACCAGGCGGGAGGGGTGGTCCCAAATGGCGGCGCCTGGCTCTACCGGGCTTGTAAGCACCTCTCGCAGTGCGGGCTACTGCGAGAGAAGTGCGCTAGTGCGCTATTGCATCCCGTGTTAAAAAAAGGGGCACCATGCCCAATGATGAAGACCAAAAAAAAAAACTCAACCCACAACTTTCCCTGAAACATCAACGGAGCCGCCCTCGGGCAGCTCCAGAAAAAAAATGGAGGTCCCCTCCCCCCCCTGTAGGGGGGGGACCTCCAGGGCCTTCCATGGGGGGGAATTCGGGCTCGGCGCCAAGCACCGAACCCGAATCCGCCCCTATGCAAGGTCCTCCTCAAATAGCTGAGGGCTCCGAGGCAGTAAAAGGAGGGGAGGGATCTCCTCCGACAGGTGCCCCTACGACAACTAGGACCTTCTCCATTTCGGAGAGGGACCTGTCTGAGGCCGGACCATCTGGCCTGGGGGCTTCTGCCGGCGGAGGTGAGAAGCGGGTTCATTCCCCGCCCTCCTCCCCAAAAAAGAAAAAGACTAAAAAGACGAAAAAGACTCGGGGCTCCTCTCCATCCGCGGGGGGGTGCGGGGACGGATGGGTCTGCTACCACTTTGGTAGGCGACCAAGCCAAGATCGGCACATCCTGCCCCTCTACCCCGTCGTGTGTGGAGCCCCTGACCAAGACTAACACCAAGAGTGCACAGGGCAGAGCCTCGATGACATCGGGGCCCCTCATTCAGAGGTTACCTGGCGTTTCGAGCCCGCTGGCTGTAAACGCTTCCTCGTTATTCGCTCCACTGATGGCACCATGTTGTCCAAGGGCAACATGATCCATCAGAGGAGAGGATTAGCTAGTGCAATTGGTAGAGAGCCGAAGGTGACCCGTTTCTCGGGCGGCAGCCTTCCGGCGAATGCGGCGAATCCCGCCGAGGCGGCCAAGATAAGTGCTCTTCGGACACTTCATGGCACCCTGGTGAGTGTGACGCCGCACTCTACAATGAACTTTGTGAAAGGAGTAGTTTATAGGAGGGGACTCGTTGACTACTCCATTGAGGGCATCACCCTAAAGCTGGCCGACCATGGGGCGGTCAAGGTCGAACGTGTGATGAGAAAACAGAGAGGGGCTTCGAGACTCACCCCTACACTCTTCGTCACGTTCGACTGTGACAAGCTCCCTGAGTCGGTGTGTGCCGGTTGGTACCGCTACCGCGTGAAGGTATTCGTGCCACTGCCGCGGCGGTGCTATTACTGTCACCGCTTCGGCCATACGAATCGCTCATGTAGACGTGCAAAGTCGGGGTCACCCGAAGTCTGTGTAAATTGCTCCAAGGTCGCACACGATAAGTCCAAATCGTGTGTGGCCAAGTGTGTCAATTGCAGAGAGCCGCACCCTGCTTCTTCAAGGCAATGTGGTGCATATCTCCTGGAGAAAGAAATCCTCGCCGTTCAGGCCCAAGATAGACTCTCATTCCGCGAGGCAAAGGACTTGGTCCTGGCGCGCCCAGCTCTGCCTGGGACGTCATATGCCTCAGTAGTTAGAAAGGCACCCTCTGCTCCTGGCCCATCTAGGCCAACGAGCATGGTTGTTTCCGCGCCCTTTCGGAGCCCTTCTGCGGGCTCTACCCAACCCGGGCACCCTCCTGGTAAAGCTGGCGGCAAAAAGTGTTCATACCCAGCCCTTGCTAAAACCAGGGCTCCCCCCTCTTTCCCCAGCGTGACCGTCTCCCGCAAGGCGAAACGGCCACGCGCCTCCACCGAGTCGTTAGACTCACAGGAGGCAACACCCCTGAAGATGGTCACTAGGCCATCTTCGGGGGTTCCTAAAGCTGTCCCCCGAAAGGAGGACAGCAACAAAGGAGCTTCGGCTCCTTCGCCCACGCCCCGAGGTGGAGCGAGTGGCTCGGAGACGGTGGTTCCTCGAAAAGAGGGCCCCCCGCCTCCGAAGCCGCAGCGCCCGCCTAAGGTTTCGAGGCGGAGGGAGGAAAAGACTCGCATGGCGAGCCCGACCTCCCCCAATAAGTCCAAAGGCGACATCGCCTTTAGCGCTTTGTCCGGCCAACAGCGCCCGTGGTTCTGCCCCCGGGAAGCGTACGGCCATTCCCGTGAGGGTCTTCAGTTCGAGGAGGGCCCCCGCGTCTCCTCCGAGCTAGGCCTGGAGGGCATATTCCTTCAATGGAATTGCCGTGGACTCCGGGCCAACTGAGAGGAGCTGCGGAGGCTCGTCTCGTCCCGCTCCCCATTAGCTATCTTTTTGCAGGAAACCATGCTAGGCGCGTGCCCCCTGCCCGCCCTCCCGGGGTACAAGGGTCTTGCGACCCCACCACCGCGGGATGGCTGAGCTGGAGTATGCGCGGTTTACACCCGGCATGATGTCTTCGTTCTTCCTTTCTCTTTAGATACCTCCTTTCAGGCAGTGGCTGTGCAGCTGCACCTGGATAGGAGGTATACTATCATTTCTGCGTACATTCCACCGTCAGCTGACTTCGACGCGGGGGACTTCCGCCACGTCGTGGCACGGTTGCCGAGGCCCTATCTCTTGCTTGGAGATCTGAACGGCAGGCATCCTCTCTGGGGAGATTACTCCATAATTCCCAGGGGACAAGTCCTTGCCGATCTGATCGAAGAGCTTGAGATGGGTGCCCTAAACGTAGATGAGTTTACGCATCACTGTCCGAGAACCGCTTCATTTTCTTGCCTTGACCTATCTTTGTGCTCTTCGGATGCACAGCCTGATTTTGATTGGGGGGTGGTCGATGACCTCCATGGTAGTGATCATTTTCCCATTCAAATATCATTTTCAAGGCAACTGCCGCCTGAGATACCACCTCGGTGGTGCTTGGCACGGGCGCGGTGGCCTGCATTTCAGGAAATAACTGAATTCTCTATCTAAGTCAAGGAGTTTAGGTTGGTAGATGAGGCCGTTGAGTTCTTCTCTGGCAACCTCATCGCCGTGGGCCTGACTACTATTCCTAGGACGTCTGGCCGTTTTGCACGCCGACCACTCCCATGGTGGTTGGCCGAATGTAAGACGGCCCTCAAACAGAAACGTTATGCCTACATGCGCTATAAGCGCCGCCTGAACAATTTCACTGTCGCTGAATTTCGTCGGGTTAGGGCTAGGTTCCGGTATATTTCGAATCACGCCCGCCGCTCTTCTTGGCGGGCATACGAGACTTTACTTAATGGGAAGACCCCTTCAGCTGAGGTGTAGAAGCGAGTCCAAAGGATTCGGGGCAAGTTCTCGCAGGACCCCCCTCCCGTTCTCCAGGAGAATGGGACCGCAATCTCGGACCCCGCGTCCGTGACGGAATCCTTCGCGACCGCTTTTTCTGCATTCTCTAGCCGTGATGCTGCTCCGCCAGCATTCAATGCACGTCGTGATGTCGCGGAAGGCCGCCGGCTGGACTTTACCTCCAGAGGCGGAGAACCCTTCAACGACATGTTTACTGTAAGCGAGTTGCGTTCCGCTCTCGCTTCGTGCGCGGACACCGCCCATGGTCCGGACGATGTCCCGTACGCCATGCTTCGACACCTAGGTGAGCGAAGCATGGCCTTTCTGTTAAATTTGTTCAACAGGATCTGGGTGGAAGGTCTTCTCCCAGACTCCTGGTGAATCGCTACTGTGCTTGCCTTTCGCAAACCGGGAAGAGATCACTCTACTCAGGCCGGTTTCCGCCAAATCTCTCTAACCTCTTGCGTGTGCAAGTTGATGGAGAAATTTGTAAATGTTAGATTAGCCTTTTTCCTGGACAGCGGAGGCCATCTGTCTTCCGCACAGTGCGGCTTCCGCAAGTTCCACTCCACGTCGGATGCTCTGCTCCGACTGGAAAATGCCGTCTGCGAGGCTTTTCTTCGTAGACAGCACTACGCCACGGTGTTTTTCGATCTGGAGAAGGCCTATGATACCGCATGACGATACGGTATCATGGAGACTCTCCACATGATGGGGGCGAGGGGACGCCTCCCAATTTTTATATCTGAATTTTTGCGAGATCGTCGATTCCGCGTACGGGTGGGGGGAGCCCTCTTCGGCCCAAAGGAGCAGGAAGAAGGTGTCCCGCAGGGAAGTGTCCTCAGTGTCACACTCTTTGCCCTGAGCATCAATGGCATCACCTTGGTGCTGCCGGAAGATGTTCTCGCTACGCTCTACGTGGACGACCTTTCGATCTCTTTTGGCGCGGCCCAGATGCCAACTCTGGAGCGTCGACTCCAACAGGCATTGAACCGCGTCACTCGCTATGCCGAAGCGCACAGGTTTCGGTTTTCTTTGGCCAAGACTAAGGTGGTGCACTTTTGCCGCCACCCACGGCTTCACCCCGATCCAGATTTGTTTCTTAAAGGGGTGCGCCTGGATGTGGTTGAGTCGCACCGTTTCCTTGGTCTTGTATTCGACCGACGCCTCACCTGGGAGGCTCATATTCGCAGCCTTAGGGTCTCTTGTACCGGTGCCATGGAAATTCTCCGTTCCGTGACGTTCAGCGCTTGGGGCGCTGATAGGGCTACTGCCTTACTTTTTTATCGATCCTTTGTTCGTTCGAAGCTCGACTACGGATGCGAGTTTTATGCATCCGCAGCCGAGCGTTTATTGCGGAAGGTGGATTCGATCCACCACACTGGCCTTCGCCTTGCGACCGGTGCCTTCCGCACTTCCCCCATTGAGAGCCTGTTGGTCGATGCTGGGGAGATGCCACTCAGTCTGCTCCGCGTGCAGTGTATCACTCGACTGTACGCGCGAGCCCGGCGCCTCCCTGAGTCGCCAACAGCTCTCACTGCATCCGCAGCTGATCTTGATAAAGCCTATGCCGTCGAGAGACGCCAGTCATACCCTAAGCCTTTTGGGTTTAGGGCCAGGAAACTCCTTCGAGAGGTAGATATCGCTCTCGGTCCGGTGGCGCCCCTGGTTTTTCCCAGGACGCCACCCTGGAGGGTACCACATTTGGCTATTTGTCGCCACGCCTCTGCTCCCAAAGCTTGTACTGCGCCGGGAGTATTGCGTTCGACCTTTTTGGAGCACACATCGTGTCACGCTGGAACCGTGCCAGTGTATACGGATGTCTCCAAGTCCCAAGAGGGGGTCGGCTTCCACGCCCTATCCCCTCTGTTTGAAGTCAGCGGGGCTCTACCAGGCACTGCGTCTGTCTTCACGGCCGAGCTGGTGGCAATACACCACTCGGTACGGGAGATTACGCGACGTGCCCGGTTCGGAGACCGGATTGTGATCTATAGCGACTCACAAAGCGCCCTGAGTGCTCTTGGGGCATTGGAATCTCCGCATCCCCTGGTTCGTGATATCCGTGACGCCACGGTTTTGGCGAGCCGGGCGGATGTCGAGATTATCTTCTGCTGGGTTCCTGGACATGTAGGAATTGCGGGGAATGAGCGCGCCGATGAGGGTGCCAAAGAGTCCGCGAGGACTCTGCGACCGGACCAGCGTTTCGCTCTTCCTCACACCGACTACATGGCAGGAATACGGTCAGCTCTTTGGACTGCTTGGCAAAGAAGATGGGAGACGGTCGAAGGGAACTTAAAGTTGCGTGCCATTGCGCCGCGACTGTTCCCATGGACCTATCCCCCAATGCCACGGCGGCTTCAGGTTGCTTTCTGTCGTCTTCAAATCGGACACACTCGTGTGACGCATCGCTACTTGATGGAGCGCTCGCATGCGCCCTATTGCAACGACTGCGTCGTCTCCCAGACTGTTCGGCATATTCTTGTCGAATGTCCCAGTCTGGGTGATCTTCGCGCACGATACCTGTCTCGGTACCGGGATGGGCGGGGTCGCTACCGCCTGTCCCTTGTACTCGGGACGAGTGCGTGCACCATGACTGGTGGACTTATTGACTTTTGGGGGGAGGCCGGCCTTCTCCCCTTTATTTCAGGTTCCTTTTTTTGTTATTGTTTTGTTTGTAGGTTGCACTCTCCTGCACCGTAGGGAGGGGGACCTCCTCCCGCTGCCGGAGATTGCTTCGATTGTTAAGTTTTTCCAATTTATATCATTGTTAAGTTTTCATATTTTTACTCTAAGTAGCCTAGTTCTAGGCTGTCGTGTTTTTCGGCGACTTATGCCCAAGTGGGTAGTTGCCAGATGGGCTCCATAAAATTAAAAAAAAAAAAATCGATCATCATCTATAATAATCCTGCAGGAAATTTTATTCAGAGATCTTTTCTTGGGAGGCATATTGGCTCACCCCTTAACGATTTTGCTGTATTATTTGTACTATTAATATGGTTTGCAATAGATATGTCAATAATAAAGTACTTTAACTAATTTATACCAGATGCGTCACCAACAAAGTATTAAGTATAACTAATGCAAGGGCTAAAGTATGCTTATGTTTTTATATATTTTGGTCAAAGTATTGCACAATATTGTGCAATATAGAGGTGAGGTCAGATGCAAGTTTGAACTTATTAACTCTAGTTGACTATTACAGAATCTATTCTTTGCCCCTTTGGGTACCTTATACCCTTACCTCAGATGCTTTTGGATTCTCTACAAATGTTATTAATAAAATTTTTCAAAATAAGTCAAGGTAAAAAGGAATTTCTATATAGAAACCCCATTTTTGCCCCTAGTTGGGACATCATGCCCCCCTCCCCTATATATTAATACCTAAAGACCTACTAGGTCCATAACTGTCCCCTCTTGAAATTTTTATCAAAATTGGTCCAGTAGATTTTATTTCGATAAAGGACATACGAGGATCCATACGAGCTCATTTATAGTATAAAGATTATTTCATTAATTATTTGATAAAAGGATTAAAATTAAGTCTTCCTTAATATCAACACAGTAGAAAACTGAATAATTAGATTCTAATCCAAAGGTAAAGAAAATATTTAAGCTCATATTAAATATTAGTGATACGCTTCCTAATGTATTATTGATAATACTTTATATCAATCTTATTCTTTCTAACTTTAAGAGTTACATATCACAAATAAAGGAATTAATTACTATCGCGCAACAGAGTTAAAAGTCAAGATATGTATCATTAATTTAAATTAATTTTATCTCACTACTCTCTCTTCAAACGATTAATTATCTTTGCTATGCGTATGACATTTACCACACATTCACAATTAAACAGGCCTTAAGTATGCATTATACGAACAATAAAATGATCAATACTCGCAACTGTGATTGCAATTGCGACATAAGAAGAGAGTAAACAACCCCGATTTGCCCGAGAATTTGACAATGGCGATATTTTTTTCTTCTGCTCATGTTAGTGCGCAACATTCATCTTTAAAGAGGGCATTTGAAATGTTTATGACATTTTTACACATCTCTAAATTTGGGGAAAGATTGTCATGCTTTCACGCGAATAGATGTGCTTGCATACACAGAAGAAAACTACCAAGGCTGCTTGAAAAACTAAAACTATCATGTTCAAGAGAGTTAAAGATAATAGCAAGAAAAATAGAAGTATTAGGGGCAACCAGGAACCCAGATATCCCCGGATACAGCAAAACAATCTAGTGTAAAAAGTGATAGTGACAGTGTCGATAAATTATTGTCTGATTTAGATAATCTTAGTGTCAAGTGTAACAAAGGGGATTACCCCCAGATAAGTATTTGCAGTTTGCCGGTTCTTTCGCCTCCTAGGCCTTTAGCCTGCCAGTTAACTAAGGTAACTGATATTAACGTACCAGATCTTAGATTAATTCAGGTGAATAGAGACTCTCCGGTACGAGCAGAACCGCCCTTATGTGAATACTTTAAAAACATGGCAAGAGAATTGGAAGGAGTACACATAATGGAACACGGTCCTTCCAGAACTACACCTACCATCACCATCCAACCCCTTTCGGGTTTGGCGGTCCCTACAGTTATCGAATTACCTCCACCAGAAGAAGACATTACAGACAACGCTTCCGAGGAATCAGTTGACCCTAGGGACTTCGCAGCAAGGGGCCCTCCGGACATCAGAGCACCACAGAATGACCAGGAAAGTAAATCAGGATGACCAAGTAAACCAGGACCAAGTTAACCTCATGGACAAGAACGGGGTAAACACAATTGGCCTAGTTTCACTGGTGATGGACCCGTTGCAGCCAAAGATCAGGAAACTGTCTTAGCCGTTAATAACGTCATCAAATCTACACAAGTTGAGGGAATAAAGATATTCCTCCCTATAAGTTACCATCTCTACCAGACCAGTGAGGCAAAAAGGAAGGAGACAGTACTAACTCTTGAAAAGGCTAGCGTCGTAGAAAAAACAACCAACATAACCAGGGCACATAAGGTGTTTGGGGATCCGAAACCTGACGGCTCCACGCGCCTTATTTTTTTATTTATTTTTTTTTTTTAAGGGGCTATCTGGCGACTGCCGACTTAGGCATAAGTCGCCGTAAACAAACAGCCGTGTTCTAGGCTACTTTAAAAAATTGAACAGGAAACAAAAATAAAAATAAATAACAATACAAAACAATAACAAAAACATCAATTAAACCTGGTTAAATGAAAGGGAGGAGGCCGGCCTTCCCCCAAAAGTCAACAAGTCAATGTGCACGAATCTGTCCCGAGTACAAGTGACAGGTGGTAGCGACCCCAACCATCCCGGTACCGGGACAGGTATCGTGCGCGAAGATCACCCAGACTGGGAAATTCGACAAGAATGTGCCAAACAGTCTGGGGGACGACACAGTCGTTGCAATAGGGCGCAGACAGACGCTCAATCAAATAGCGATGCCTCACACGAGTGTGTCTGTCGTAGAATGGACTCTCGACGATATACCATATATAACTATTCGTTGAGGAAACTTATTTAATTATCTTTAGAGTGCGTGGATGTCTGGCTGGCTGATATTATGTGTCTTCGATATGCTTAAGAAGTGGAACTGAGCTCGAGGATAATAATATTGCTATCATTAATAAAATAGAGTTTTATTAATAATAACTATCAACAACACACAAAACGGAAAATATTGACATAAACAGAGAATGGAAAGGGTCGTGGGTACTTGAGATAATCCGAAGATTAAAAGATTTAAAAAGGTAAAACAAATTTAGTTAAAGGGAGGTGATGGTTCGCTAAACTATTTAAAGCACAGGATAGAATTGACAAAAGGGTTAAATACTCGAAGGTAACGTTCGGCTTACGTAATTTATACTTGTTGTGCAGAGAAAGGTGATGTGAAGGAATTTTCGGTCCGCTGGCGAGTTCCAGCCGAAGGATGGGGGGGGGGATTAAATGATCGTGACGTGGCGTCTTGGGAATGAGAACCGTTTCTTAACGAACGGCTTGAAGAACAATGGCTGTTCTACGTTGTTCTCTTCTGAACAAAAGGGGGGGGGGTAAGAACCGTCTCTTGTCTACGGGCTCGAGAACAATGGCTGTTCTAATGTTGTTTTCTTCTGAACAATAAGGGGGAAGGGTGAGAACCGTTTCTTGGCGAACGGGCTCAAAATAACAATGGCTGTTCTACGTTGTTCTCTTCTGAACAACAGGGGAGGGGGGTGAGAACCGTTTCTTGTCAACAGGCTCAAACGAACAATGGCTGTTCTACGTTGTTCTCTTCTGAACAACAGGGGGGGGGTAAGAACCGTTTCTTGTCAACGGGCTCGAACGAAAAATGGCTGTTCTAACGTGGTTCTCTTTCTGAACAACAAGGGGGAAGCCTTGTGGATTCGGCGTCACGAAGGCTCGAACCTTGGCACTCAAGGGATATTGTCCTTCTTCTGGACAAGTGATGGTGAATCTCGAGGTCGAGGTCCCTTGGCGCACAAGGTGAGAGAGGGTGGTAGTGATGTTTCGCGACGAAAATCTGGATCTCCAATCTGATCTTAGGGGTAAAGTTTCCATCTAAATAGTCGAGACACTCCCTTGGCGTGGGGGACAATGGAGTGGGAGCTTCGAGGGAATGCACAGCTGAGCCTGAGAACAAGCCTTATATGCCCATAAGCCTAACTCAATCTGGCGTGATCGGCAGGTGGGGCGAACGGGGGGGGGGATGATAAACCTTCTTGTTTAAACATTGACTCAGGTGGCTGCGATAAGGCGCCCAGCTTCAAAGCGAAGATGCACGTGGGGAGCATCGTGGTTTTAAATAACATGTGATAGTGGTTGAAATTAACGCGGCCTCAACCCGTTCTATCACACCCCTCCATTCCGGGGGAAGTTGTCACTTCGAAAAAAAAAGAGAGAAGGGACAACGATAGAGCTCCGTTGTGGGGAACTCGTTTTCTTGTACCAACTGTACCTTCCTGCACCTAACTAGTATTACCTTAATACATATGATTATTTTGATCTTTAGATTACAGGGGAAAATACCCTTTAATACAAACTTAATAAAAAAAGGGGGCATGGAACAATGAAATGATATAAAATTAGTACATATGGGACAAAATAATTTATACGTAAATTAACGGGTAAAAATATATACATACAAAACAAATTGAGCGTTACAAAATTCAGACATATACATTAACTAATTATAATACAAGAGAATCTAATTTAAGTCGTACAAGACGGTATATACCTACATGGAGATACTAATCCTATGAATACAATTACTCTACGCTATTCGGTAACGCATTCCTACTGAGTGCGTCAGCGACCTGGTTATCGGAACCTTTTATATAATTTATTTTAAATTGATACTCTTGCAAGAGTAAACTCCAGCGCATGATTCGGCCGTTGGAGTGTTGCACATTCCTAATATAGGCTATAACCCAGATAATTGATAGAGCTTCCTTCTCTATAGTGGCATATCTCTTTTTGCGTGGTAATAATTGACGACTAGCATATGCAACTGGATGACTCGTTCCGTCATCCTCGTATTGAAGGAGTACACCTCCAATGCCCTCGTTGGACGCGTCGGTCTTAATCCCAAAGGATTTTTTCAGGTTGGGCAACTTTAAAATGGGGGCAGAAATGAGCTTACTCTTGAGCTGATTAAAATGGGAAATATCGACATTATTCCAACGTAAACGATCGGGGGAATTCTTTTTTTAAAGGGGGCTGAGGGGGGCTGAAATTGTAGCGAAATTCGGAACAAATTGCTGATAGTGAGAAGCTGATCCTAGGAACGATCTTAATTGCTTCTTTGTAATCGGGAGGGGCATGTCGGCGATTGCCTTAATCTTGTTCTCTTGGGGACCTAACTTGCTTTGTCCTATTTTAAAACCCAAGTATTTTATGGTTTCGTGGGCAAAATGGCATTTGCTGGGGCCAATGGTGAGGCCATTTTCGCGCAGTCGCTCGAAAAGAGCTAATAGGGTGGTTAAATGGTGACTCCATTCAATTAGTTCTTGTAGCTGACTCTTTTGATGTGGTGTCAGCTGCGCGTCGATATCCCGGTCGGAGGGTTCAAAAAGCTCGCCTGGTAGGGAAGGAAGATGGTAATCGGCATCAGGCTGGATGCACACTGTCTGAATTACATTAAGGGACTCCGCGGGGTAATCCTCTTCAAGCGCCGATGTTTCATCCAGTGCTACGAAGGTATCTCCATGGGCACGTTGGGGGTACTTTTTTCTTTGGCTCCACGGACAGTCTCCGTGTCCTTGTCTTGGGCCTTATCACCTAAGGGTGTTAGTAATTCACACTCCTTTTGTGCCGTCCTAAAGTCCTGGTTAAGGGTCTCCGAGAAATCGGACGGTATCGGGGTTCTGATGGGTTTTTTTTTTTTAATTTAGGGGCTATCTGGCGACTGCCGACTTAGGCATAAGTTACCGTAAACAAACAGCCTAGTTCTAGACTACTTTAAAAAATTGAACAGGAAACAACAATATAAAGAAATAACAATAACAATAACAAAGCAATAACAAAAACAATAACAAAAACAACAACAACAATTAAACCGGGTTAAATGAAAGGGAGAAGGCCGGCCTCCCCCAAAAAGTCAATAAGTCCACCAGTCAAAGTGCACGCACTCGTCCCGAGTACAAGGGACAGGCGGTAGCGAACCCGCCTATCCCGGTACTGGGACAGGTGTCGTGCGCGAAGATCACCCAGACTAGGACATTCGACAAGAATGTGCCGAACAGTCTGGGGGATGACGCAGTCGTTGCAATAGGACACAGGCGAGCTCTTCATCAAATAGCGATACGTCACACGAATGTGGCCGATTCGGAGACGACAAAAAGCAACCTGAAGCCGCCGCGGCATTGGGGGATAGGTCCATGGGAACAGTCGTGGCGCAATGGCACGCAACTTTAAGTTCTCTTCGACCATCTCCCATCTTCTTTGCCAAGCAGTCCGAAGAGCTGCCCGTATTTCAGCCATGTAGTCAGTGTGAGGAAGAGCGAAACGCTGGTCTTGTCGCAGAGTCCTCGCGGACTCTTTGGCGCCCTCATCGGCGCGCTCATTCCCCGCAATTCCTACATGTCCAGGAACCCAGCAGAAAATAATCTCGACATCTGCCCGGCTCGCCAAAATCGTGGCGTCACGGATTTCGCGAACTATGGAATGCGGAGATTCCAATGCCCCGAGAGAACTCAGGGCGCTTTGTGAGTCGCTATAGATCACAATCCGGTCTCCGAACCGGGCACGTCGCGTAATCTCCCGTACCGAGTGGTGTATTGCCACCAGCTCGGCCGTGAAGACAGACGCAGCACCTGGTAGAGCCCCGCTGACTTCAAACAGAGGGGATACGGCGTGGAAGCCGATCCCCTCTTGGGACTTGGAGCCATCCGTATACACTGGCACGGTACCAGCGTGACACGATGTGTGCTCCAAAAAGGTCGAACGCAATACTCCCGGCGCAGTACAAGCTTTGGGAGCAGAGGCGTGGCGACAAATAGCCAAATGTGGTACCCTCCAGGGTGGCGTCCTGGGCAGAACCAGGGGCGCCACCGGACCGAGAGATATATCTACCTCTCGAAAGAGTTTCCTGGCCCTACAGCCAAAGGGCTTAGGGTATGACTGGCGTCTCTCGGCGGCATAGGCACCATCGAGATCAGCTGTGGATGCAGTGAGAGCTGTTGGCGACTTAGGGAGGCGCCGGGCTCACGCGTACAGGCGAGTGATGCACTGCACGCGGCGCAGAGCGAGTAGGACCCAGCAACGACCAACAGGCTCTTAATAGGGGAAGTGCGAAAGGCACCGGTCGCAAGGCGAAGGCCAGTGTGGTGGATCGAATCCACCTTCCGCAATAAACGCTCGGCTGCGGATGCATATGACTTGCATCCGTACTCGAGCTTAGAACGAACAAAGGATCGATAAAAAAGTAAGGCAGTAGCCCTATTAGTGCTCCAAGCGATGAACGTCACGGAACGGAGAATGTCCATGGCGCGGGTACATGAGACCCTAAGGCTGCGAATATGAGCCTCGCGGGTGAGGCGTCGGTCGAATACAAGACCAAGGAAACGGTGCGACTCAACCACACCCAAGCGCACCACATTAAGAAACAAATCTGGGTCGGGGAGAAGCCATGGATGGCGGCAGAAGTGCACCACCTTGGTCTTGGCCAAAGAAAACCGAAACCTGTGCGCTTCGGCATAGCGAGAGACGTGGTTTAATGCCTGTTGGAGTCGACGCTCCAGAGTTGGCATCTGGGCCGCGCCAAAAGAGATCGAAAGGTCGTCCACGTAGAGCAAAGCGAGAACATCTTCCGGCAGCACTGAGGTGATGTTGTTGATGCTCAGGGCAAAAAGTGTGACACTGAGGAAACTTCCCTGCGGGACACGCTCTTCCTGCTGCTTTGGGCTGGAGAGGGCTCCCCCCACCCGTACGCGGAATCGACGATCTCGCAAAAATTCAGATATAAACATTGGGAGGCGTCCCCTCGCCCCCATCATGTGGAGAGTCTTCATGATACCGTATCGCCATGCGATATCATAGGCCTTCTCAGGATCAAAAAACACCGTGGCGTAGTGCTGTCTACGAAGGAAAGCCTCGCAGACGGCATTTTCCAGTCGGAGCAGAGCATCCGACGTGGAGTGGAACTTACGGAAGCCGCACTGTGCAGAAGACATATGGCCTCCGATTTCTAGGAAAAAGGCTAATCTAACATTTACTAATTTCTCCATCAACTTGCACACGCAAGAGGTTAGAGAGATTGGGCGGAAACCGGTCGTAGTAGAGTGATCTCTCCCCGGCTTGCGAAAGGCGAGCACAGTAGCGATTCGCCAGGAGTCTTAGAGAAGACCTTCCACCAAGATCCTGTTGAACAAATTTAACAGAAAGGCCATGCTTCGCTCACCTAGGTGTCGAAGCATGGCGTACGGGACATCGTCCGGACCATGGGCGGTGTCCGCGCACGAAGCGAGAGCGGAACGCAACTCACTCACAGTAAACCCTTCGTTGAAGGGTTCTCCGCCTCTGGAGGTAAAATCCAGCCAGCGGCCTTCCGCGACATCACGACGTGCATTGAATGCTGGTGGAGCAGCATCACGGCTAGAGAATGCGGAAGAAGCGGTCGCTAAGGATTACCCAACGGACGCGGGGTCCGAGATTGCGGTCCCATTCTCCTGTAGAACGGGAGGGGGGTCCTGCGAGAACTTGCCCCGAATCCTTTTGACTCGCTTCCACACCTCAGCTAAAGGGGTCTTCCCGTTAAGTGAAGACACGTATGCCCGCCAAGAAGAGCGACGGGCGTGCTTCGAAATATACCGGAACCTAGCCCTAGCCCGACGAAATTCAGCAACAGTGAAATCGTTCGGGCGGCGCTTATTGCGCATGTAGGCATAACGCTTCTGTTTGAGGGCCGTCTTACACTCGGCCGACCATATGGGAGTGGTCGGCGTGCAAAACGGCCAGACGTCCTAGGAATAGTAGTCAGGCCCACGGCGATGAGGTTGCCGGAGAAGAACTCAACGGCCTCATCTACCAACCTAAACTCCTCGACTGAGATAGAAAATTCAGTCATTTCCTGAAATGCAGGCCACCGCGCCCGCGCCAAGCACCACCGAGGTGGTGTCTCAGGCGTCAGTTGCCCTGAAAATGATATTTGAATGCGGAAGTGATCACTACCATGGAGGTCATCGACCACCTCTCAATCAAAATCAGGCTGTGCATCCGAAGAGCACAAAGATAGGTCGAGGCAAAAAAAGAAGCGGTTCTCGGACAGTGATGCGTAAACTCATCCACGTTTAGGACACCCATCTCAAGCTCTTCGATCAGATCGGCAAGGACTTGTCCCCTGGGATTTATGGAGTAATCTCCCCAGGGAGGATGCCTGCCGTTCAGATCTCCAAGCAAGAGATAAGGCCTCGGCAACCGTGCCACGACGCGGCGGAAGTCCCCCGCGTCGAAGTCAGCTGACGGTGGAATGTAGGCAGAAATCAGAGTATACCTCCTATCCAGGTGCAGCTGCACAGCGACTGCCTGAAAGGAGGTATCTAAAGAGAAAGGAAGAACGGAGACATCATGCCGGGTGTAAACCGCGCATCCCCCAGCCCGGCCATCCCGCGGTCGTGGGGTCGAAAGACACTTATACTTCGGAAGGGCGGGCAGGGGGCACGCGCCTAGCATGGTCTCCTGCAAAGCGATAGCTAACGGGGAACGGAATGAGACGAGCCTCCGCAACTCCTCCTAGTTGGCCCGGAGTCCTCGGCAATTCCATTGAAGGAATATGCCCTCCAGGCCTAGCTCGGAGGAGACGCGGGGGCCAGCCTCGAACTGAAGACCCTCACGGGAAAAGCCGTACGCTTCCCGGGGGCAGAACCCCAGGCGCCGTTGGCCGGACAAAGCGCTGAAGGCGCTGTCGCCTTCGAGAACTTATTAGGGGAGGTTGGCCTCGCCATGCGAGTCTTTTCCTCCCTCCGCCTCAAAATCGTAGGTGGGCGCTGTGGCTTTGGAGGCGAGGGGCCCTCTTTTCGAGGAACCACCGTCTCCTAGCCACTCGCTCCACCTCGGGGCATGGGCGAAGGGGCCGAAGCTCCTTTGTTGCGGTTCTCCTTTCGGGGCATGGGCGAAGGGGCCGAAGCTCCTATGTTGCTGTCCTCCTTTCGTAAAACAGCTTTAGGAACCCCGGAAGATGGGCTAGCGACCATCTTCAGGGGTGTTGCCTCCTGTGAGTCTAACGACTCGGTGGAGGCGCGTGGCCGTTTCACCTTACGGGAAACGGTCACGCTGGGGGAAGAGGGGGGAGCCCTGGTTTTAGCCTGGGCCTGCTATGAACCCTTTTTACCGCCAGCTTTACCAGGGGAGCGCCCGGGTTGGGCAGAGCCCGCAGAAGGGCTCCAAATGGGCGCGGAAACAACCATGCTCGTTGGTCTGGATGGGCCAGGAGCAGAGGGTTCCTTTCTAACTATTGAGGCATATGACGTCCCAGGCAGAGCCGGGCGCGCCAGGACCAAGTCCTTTGCCTCGCGGAATTAGAGTCGATCCTGGGCCTGAACGGCCAGGATTTCTTTCTCAAGAAGATATGCACCACATTGCTTCGAAGAAGCAGGGTGTGGCTCTCTGCAATTGACACACTTGGCCACACACGATTTGGACTTATCGTGTGTGACCTTAGAGCAATTTACACAGACTTTGGGTGACTTCGACTTTGCACGTCTACATGAGCGATTCATATGGCCGAAGCGGTGACATTAATAGCACCGCCGCGGCAGTTGCACGAATGCCTTCACGCGGTAGCTTGTCACAGTCGAACGTGACGAGGAGTGTAGGGGTGGGTCTCGAGGCCCCTTCCTGTTTTCTCATCACACGTATGACTTTGACCGCCCCATGGTCGGCCAGCTCTAGGGTGATGTCCTCAATGGAGTAGTCAACGAGTTCCCTCGCATAAACTACTCCTTTCACAAAGTTCATGGTAGAGTGTGGCGTCACACTCACCGGGGTGCCATGAAGTGTCCGAAGAGCACTTATCTTGGCCGCCTTGGCGGGATTCGCCGCATTCGCCAGAAGGCTCCCGTCCGAGAAACGGGTCACCTTCGGCTCTCTACCAATCGCACTAGCTAATCCTCTCCTCTGATGGATCATGTTGCCCTTGGACAACATGGTACCATCAGTGGAGCGAATAACGAGGAAGCGTTTGAAGCCAGCGGGCTCGAAAACGCCAGGTAACCTCTGAATCAGAAGCCCTGATGTCATCGAGGTTCCGCCCTGGACACTTTTCGTCTTTCTCATAGTCAGGAGCTCCATACCCGGGGGGGGCAGAGGGGCCGGATGTGCTGGTCTTGGCCTGGTCGCTTGCCAAAGTGGCAGCAGACCCATCTGTCTCCACAGCCCCCGTGGATAGAGAGGAGCCCCGAGTCTTCTTAGTCTTTTTTGTCTTTTTCTTCTTTTTAGGAGAGGAGGGCGGGGAATGAACCCGCTTCTCTCCTCCGCCGACAGAAGCCCCCATGCAAGATGGGCCGGCCTCAGCCATGTCCTTCTCCGAAATGGAAAAAGGTCCTGGTGGTCGCAGGGGTACTGGTCAGAGGAGATCCCTCCCCTCCTTTTACTGCCTCGAAGCCCCAGCCGTTTGAGGAGGACCTTGAATAAGGGCGGATTCAGGTTCGGTGCTCGGCGCCGAGCCCGGGTTCTCCCCCATGGAAGGCCCTACCCTCTGAGGCTGGGTTTCCTCAAAGACCATGTCTATCACAGGAAAGGCCTCCAGTTGGCCATCCCCTCCCAGGACATCGCAGGTCCCCTTGGCAGCTTCCCCAGTCTTTTGTGGGGAGCCACAGGCCTTGACCCCGGCAAGGTTTAAGATTCTTGCCAGCAGGTATTTTAAGGGAAGCGACCAAAGGGGCCTGGCTCTCCTCTCCCCCCTAAGGGGATTTACCCTACAGAGCCGTTTGCACGAGGGGTGTTCGGCAATGGGCTGCCTGCTGGTTTTCTTGGCAGTCCCCTTAGAAAGCAAAGACGGGACTGCCGCTGGAGATAGGGAGGTGCCCGAAAGCACCTCCAGAGAAGATGGTAAGGGGGAGTCCCCTACACCCGTAGTCGTAGGAGAGGAGTAAGCCTCCTTACCGGTTAAAGAGGTATGGAGGGTCCCCTGCGCAAGCACATGGGCGGGGACCTCCATCTTTTTTGTGGAGCAGCACGAGGGCGGCTCCGTTGTTTTAGGGGGAATTAAGGGGAGATGTATTTGTTTTGCATCATTGGGCATGGTGACCCTCTTTGTTTTACGGGACGCAATCGCTCACCACCTCTTGCAGTAGCCCGCACTGCAAGAGGTGCTTACAGGCCTGGCAGAGCCAGGCGCCGCCATTCGGGAACACCCCTCCCGCCTGGTGGCCTGGCAGTCCATCGGCATGGCGGCTCCACCTTGGACACGGCGTAAAATTGATAGAATGTGAAGAGGAGAGGGAAAGGGATGTGAGGAAGGTATGGGTGGGGATGAAGCAGGTTGTTCAAAAACCTCCATCCGGAACCGGAGCTCAGGGGTTAGGGAACAATGTCCCCTCCCCCCTTAGCTCCGATCCAGGGTGGTTGGCTTGAGAAGAAGGTCAGCATCTACCCTGTGAAATTAGAGGGTGACCAGAGAAAGTTGTGGGAGAGGTTGTATGAAAAGCGACGAGGTAGGGAAGAAATCGGGCTATCTGAAGGAAGGAAGAGAGGTTAAGCTGGGGCCGGACAGAGCGCTGGATCCCGTCAGCACGGCGGCCAGGATGGCAAATCGTCACGCCCCTTACGGGGGGTTCTGATGGGGACGTGCTCCTGGGCTTCTTTCTTAGCTCGTCCTTTTGAGGAAGGGCGGCCTGAGACACAGAGTCATAACTTACTTGGGGGCTTTGTCCTATAAGTACGAAACAGAATTGTATGGGTGCTCAAATGACTTCAGCCCAGCCATCATAATATTGACACTGCAGGTAACATCTAACGACAGGGAATTGGTTCGCCCGCTAAAGGTAGTCATGTACCGCCGCAAATTTTTCGTGGTTAAGGTCCACTGGGGGGGAGGAGTTCGTCGGACACGATGAAACACGTACATTCTGCGTCCCTGACGAGAGTCGATACTCGGCAGCCGTTCACGCTGCCCTCCTCAAATTTCAAAGTTCCCGATGAACTTTTATCAAAAATAAAATTTACCTGGTGGCCTGACGGAGGGGGAGAAGTTTCTGCTTGGGTCTGCACCACCGGGGAAGCCGGGGTGGCATTAATCTGGTGAACTTGGTGGGCTGGTCCGCTCTTAAGCCTAGAATTTGGGGGGCAATTCCAGCTCATGTGGTTTTTTACACCACAGGTGAAGCATATGATTGGTCGCTTCGGGAAGGGTAATGGAGGAGAAATCTTAACGGGAGGTTTGGAGTCCCGTTGTTGGTTTTGAGGAAAGAAGTTTTGGGGTTTTACGGGGCTCGGATACTTCGTCGGCTTTCCTGTGAAGGGGCGCGAATCCTTTCTTCTTTCCTTGTAGGGGGATTGGTGAGAATTTCGATTCTCTTTTGGGTATAAATTATGGCTTGCGGCATAAACATCCGCTTCTTTGGTACATTCTTTAAAGGTCTGGCACCGACGATCCTTGACAAACGCGCGGATCTCCGTCAGGAGAGACGCCAAAAATTGATCTCGCAACACGAAGTCTGTTAAGGACTCGTAGTTCGGATCAAGCTTTGAGGATTCTAACCAAAATTTAAAATTCCTCTGAAGAATGTATCCGAATTGACGGAACGTCTGTCCGGGTTTAATACGACCTCCTCGAAATTCTTGGCGGTAGAAATTGCTTTCATATTATGAGCGTCCAATAACTCAGCTTTTAAGGTGCCGTAGTTAATTGTACACTCAGATGGTAAAGATATAAAAATTTCGCGCAATTTACAATTTAACAAGGGAAGTAATCTGACTACACCTTCAGCCTCCAGATCCATGTTATTGATT
Organism: Ceratothoa steindachneri; assembly: GCA_963969495.1. Classification (NCBI taxonomy): domain Eukaryota; kingdom Metazoa; phylum Arthropoda; class Malacostraca; order Isopoda; family Cymothoidae; genus Ceratothoa; species Ceratothoa steindachneri. Next base: position 200,768,003 of record OZ018318.1, on the reverse strand, counting down.
TCGAGGATCTTTTCGAAGTGGACTAAAAATGCTCCGAAATCCTCTCCATCCCGTAAATTGGGGAGCTTTAGTGAGAGTAACAAGGAGTAACAAAGAGTAACAAGGAAAGTAAGTACCCTAGGAGACCTTACGGTCCATTCAAAGAGGGTACCTTTAGGCTAGCAATCGAGCGGGCACATGGCTGCTCAATTGTTTTGCGTCCCTAAACGGCCACTTTTCAAGACTTTGTCTAGTCTTGACTTGAACTGGTCAACAGATTCACTGTTGACAACTTCCACTGGAAGTGCGTTCCACTTACCACAGATACTGTAGGTGAAAATGTTTCCACACAGATTGCGGTTGTAACGCTTCAGTTCAAGTTTGAAGCCGTGATTGCGCGTTCTGTTCTCACTCAGTATGAAAATATCCCGGTAGTCAACATTGTCGAACCCTCGAAGTATTTTAAAGACCTCGATGAGCTGACCACGCAGTCTACGGGTTTCCAGCGAGAACAAATCTAACTCCCTTAGTCTATCCTAATAACTTTTATGTCGGATAGAGGGAATCAGTTTGGTTGCCCTAGCTTGTACGCGTTCCAATCTCGCGATGTTCTTTCGCAATGAAGGACTCCAAAATTGTACGGCATACTCCAGGTGCGGTCGTCAAGTGAGTTGTACAGGCACAGTACAATCTCCTGGTTCTGATAACCAAACTGGCGCTTAATATAGCCTAGCGTCCTTTGGGCCTTTTTCTCCGCCTCAATGCACTGTTTCGAGAACTTGAAGTCACTAGTGATTGTTACACCCAAGTCCTTCTCAGTGTCACTCGATTCAAGAGCAGTGCCCTTAAGGATATACTGAGACTGGGGGTTTTTGTGGCCGATGTGCATCACTTTGCATTTCCCCACGTTAAAAGGCATTTGCCACGCGTCCGACCACTCCCCAATCTTCCCAAGATCTTACTGCAGGCGGGCAGTATTTCCATCTTTTGCAACGTTCATACCAAGCTTGGTATCGTCGGCAAATTTGGAAATCTTGGCAACCATGTCACCGTCCATGTCGTTGACGTAGATGATGAATAGTAGTGGTCCCAGGACAGAACCTTGAGGCACCCCGCTAGTAACGGGCACCCACTTAGAAGACTGTCCATTCACCACCACCCGTTGCCGTCTGCCACTTAGCCAGTTCTCGATCCAGCCGGCTACCTTTCCGTCTATGCCTAGCGCTCGCACTTTCCGGAGAAGGCGGCGGTGTGGTACCTTATCAAAGGCTTTCTGAAAGTCTAGGTAGACCACATCCACCGCCTTGTCCCGATCGTTCTCACTGAAAATGAAGTGGAAAAATTCCACAAGGTTCGTCAGGCATGACCGTTGCCTTCGGAAGCCGTGCTGGGAAGTCCTCAGTAGCAGGTTTGACTCTAAATACGACGTCACTTTGTCCACCATGATGCTTTCCATGAGTTTACCGACTATCGAAGTCAGACTGATAGCTCGGTAGTTCGACGGTTGGTTACGGTCTCCTTTCTTGAAGATAGGAGTCACCTCGGCCTCACGCCAGTCTCTAGGAACGCATGCGGTCCGGATTTACATGTCAAAGATAGCGCACAGATGTCGTGATACTTCATCGCACACTTCCTTCAACACTTTAGGTAGAAACCCGTCCGGTCCAGGGGACTTATTCGTCTTTAGGTCAGCGATCTTTTTCTTTATTTCTCCTTCGGTGAAGTCCATTGCCTCCAGCTTTTCCCCCGAGTAGGAATTCGTGGGCTGGGGAATGGGACCACACTCTTCAGTAAAAACTGAAGAGAAGTAGTCGTTGAGGAGGTTAGCATTTTCTGCATCTGAATGCTTTAATGTCCCCTCCTCATTCCTCAAAGGGCCAATCGTTCGACGGATTGGTTTACGGCTGTTCACATATCCAAAAAACTCCTTGGGATTCTCTTTACAGAGTCTCGCGACTCGGAGTTCCTCAGACCGCTTAGCCGCCCTTATACTGGACTTCACTTTCCTGGCTAGCCTCCGGTATTCGTCTAAGTCACCCGAGATCTTCGATTGCCGGTACACATTTCTCTTCTTCCTAAGCAGTTGCCCGATTTCTCGATTAAACCACTTTGGTTGAACAGAGGACCGACGGGGGCATTTCAGAGGGATAAAACACGATTGAAGACTCATGAATGTGGTTTTGAAACTGTTCCAAGAGATTAAGGGGGCTTCAGAACGGGAACTGGATGCCTGTATTTCTGCTTCAACACGAGCTAATTCAATCTGATGGTGAAGCTCAGCTTGTCTTCTCCGTTCCTCTCTTTCTCTTTCTTCTCGTTGGATTTCTCTTTCTCTTTCTTTTTCTTCTCGTTCTTTTCTTTGCTCCTCTCGAACGTACTCAATTAGTTCTTTTCCGGAGAGTCCCAAGGACTCTCCTTGCGCTTTAAATATTTCGAACCGAGTCATCTTTGCACTTGGGGTCGCAATAGTTAACCAACTAAAATTCCTTGCAACAAGAATTATGCCTCTATAGAATTTGCCTACCTAAATATATGCACTGACTTATTCGTACTTGGTTTCTCGATCTAAATAACCACTGACTAAAATTACCAAAAAAAACACAAACAAATTATTATAACAGTTACTTGAGCTACTCCAGCTTCTTAAGTTTCAAAAAAAGGGGATAGCAATCGTTAAAACAAAAGGGAACTACTATACTCTATTATTATAACGAATAACACTATGCTTTACTCGACTGAGACCAGTGTTTGCAAAAATACAGCGTTAAACCTTACACACCTGATACCAAATTTAAATAGTATATATATATATATATAAATATATATATATATATATATATATATATATATATATATATATATATATATATATATATTTATATATATGTCGTAGAATGGACTCTCGACGATATACCATATATAACTATTCGTTAAGGGAACTTATTTAATTATCTATAAAGTGCGTGGATGTTTGGTTGGCCGATATTATGTATCTTCGATATGATTAAGAAGTGGAACTGAGCTCAAGGATAATAATATTGCTATCATTAATAAAATAGAGTTTTATTAATAATAACTATCAACAACACACAAAACGGAAAATATTGACATAAACAGAGAATGGAAAGGGTCGTGGGGACTTGAGCTAATTCGAGGTTTAAAAGATATAAAAAGGTAAAACAAATATAAAGTTAAAGGGAGGTGATGGTTCTCTAAACCATTTAAAGCACTGGATAGAATTGACAAAAGGGTTAAATACTCAAAGGTAACGTTCGGCTTACGTAATTTATACTTGTTGTGCAGAAGAAGGTGACGTCAAGGAATTTTCGGTCCGCTGGCGAATTCCAGCCAAAGGGAAAAGGGAAAAATAAATGATCCTGATGTGGCGTCTTGGGAATCGGAACCGTTTCTTGGCGAACGGCTTGAAGAACAATGGCTGTTCCACGTTGTTAACTTCTGAACAACAGGGGTGGGGGGGTGATAACCGTCTCTTGTCTACGGGTTCGAGAACAATGGCTGTTCTAATGTTGTTCTCTTCTGAAACAACAAGGGGGAAGGGTGGAAACCGTTTCTTGTCGAACAGGCTCGAACGAACAATGGCTGTTCTACGTTGTTCTCTTCTGAACAACAGGGGGGGGGGTGAGAACCGTTTCTTGTCAACGGGCTCGAACGAACAATGACTGTTCTAATGTTGTTCTCTTTCTGAACAACAGGGAAAGGGTGAGAACCGTTTCTTGGCGAACGAGCTCAAACGAACAATGGCTGTTCTACGTTGTTCTCTTCTGAACACCAGGGTGAGAACCGTTTCTTTTCAACAGGCTCGAACGAAAAATGGCTGTTCTAAAGTTGTTCTCTTTCTAAACAACAAGGGGGAAGCCTTGTGGACTCGGCGTCACGAAGGCTCGAACCTTGGCACTCAAGGGATATTGTCCTTCTTCTGGACAAGTGATGGTGAATCTTGAGGTCGAGGTCCCTTGGCGCACAAGGTGAGAGAGAGTCGTAGTGATGTTTCGCTACGAAAATCTGGATCTCCAATCTAATCCTAGCGGTAAAGTTTCCATCTAAATAGTCGAGACACTCCCTTGGCGTGGGGGACAATGGAGTGGGAGCTTCGAGGGAATGCACAGCCGAGCCTGAGAACAAGCCTTATCTGCCCATAAGCCTAACTCAATCTGGCGTGATCGGCGGCTGGGGGCGAACGGGGGGGGGATGATAAACCTCCTTGTTCAAACATTGACTCAGGTGGCTGCGATAAGGCGCCCAGCTTCAAAGCGAAGTTGCACGTGGGAAGCATCGTGGTTTTAAATAACATGTGATAGTGGTTGAAATTAACGCGGCCTCAACCCGTTCTATCACAGTGTCCGATTCGGAGACGACAGAAAGCAACCTGAAGCTGGCGCGCGGCATTGGGGAATAGTTCCATAGGAACAGTCGCGGCGAAATGGCACGCAACTTTAAGTTCCCTTCGACCGTCTCCCATCTTCTTTGCCAAGCAGTCCGAAGAGCTGCCCGTATTCCTGCCATGGAGTCAGTGTGAAAAAGAGCGAAACGCTGGTCCAGTTGCAGAGTCCTCGTGAACTCTTTGGAGCCCTCATCGGCGCGCCAATTCCCCGCAAGTCCTACATGTCCAGGAACCCAGCAGAAGATAATCTCGACATCCGCCCGGCTCGCCAAAACCGTGGCGTCACAGATATCGCGAACCAGGGGATGCGGAGATTCCAATGCCCCGAGAGCACTCAGGGCGCTTTGTGAGTCGCTATAGATCACAATCCGGTCTCCGAACCGGGCACGTCGCGTAATCTCCCGTACCGAGTGGTGTATTGCCACCAGCTCGGCCGTGAAGACAGACGCGGCGCCTGGTAGAGCCCCGCTGACTTCAAACAGAGGGGATACGGCGTGGAAGCCGACCCCCTCTTGGGACTTGGAGCCATCCGTATACACTGGCACGGTACCAGCGTGACACGATGTGTGCTCCAAAAAGGTCGAACGCAATACTCCCGGCGCAGTACAAGCTTTGGGAGCAGAGGCGTGGCGACAAATAGCCAAATGTGGTACCCTCCAGGGTGGCGTCCTGGGCAGAACCAGGGGCGCCACCGGCCCGAGAGCTATATCTACCTCTCGAAGGAGTTTCCTGGCCCTAAACCCAAAGGGCTAAGGGTATGACTAAACGTCTCTCGGCGGCATAGGCACCATCTAGATCAGCTGCGGATGCAGTGAGAGCTGTTGGCAACTGAGGGAGGCACCAGGCTCGCGCGTACAGGCGAGTGATGCACTGCACGCGTCGCATAGTGAGTGGCAACTTCCTAGAATCGACCAACAGGCTCTCAATTGGAGAAGGGTGGAAGGCACTGGTCGCAAGGCAAAGGCCGGTGTGGTGGATCGAATCCACCATCCGCAATAAACGCTCGCCTGCGGATGCATAAAACTCGCATTCGTAGTCGAGCTTCAAGCGAACAAAGGATCGATAAAAAGTAAGGCAGTAGCCCTATCGGCGCCCAAAGCGCTGAACTTCACGGAGCGGAGAATGTCCATGGCACGGTTACAAGAGACCCTAAGGCTTCGAATATGAGCCTCCCGGGTGAGGCGTCGGTCGAATACAAGACCAAGGAAACGGTGCGACTTAACCACATCCAGGCGCACCCCATTAAGAAATAAATCTGGGTTGGGGTGAAGCTGTGGATGGCGGCAGAAGTGCACCACCTTAGTCTTGGCCAAAGAAAACCAAAACCTGTGCGCTTCGGCATAGCCAGTGACGCGGTTTAATGCCTGTTGGAGTCGACGCTCCAGAGTTGGCATCTGGGCCGCGCCAAAAGAGATCGAAAGGTCGTCCACGTAGAGCGTAGCAAGAACATATTCCGGCAGCACCGAGGTGATGCCGTTGATGCTCAGGGCAAAAAGTGTGACACTGAGGAAACTTCTCTGCGGGACACCCTCTTCCTGCTCCTTTGGGCCGGAGATGGCTCCCCCCCCCCCCCGTACGCGGAATCGACGATCTCGCAAAAATTCAGATATAAACATTGGGAGGCGTCCCCTCGCCCCCATCATGTGGAGAGTCTTTATGATACCGTATCGCCATGCGGTATCATAGGCGGGTCTCCAGATCGAAAAACACCGTGGCGTAGTGCTGTCTACAAAGAAAAGCCTCGCAGACGGCATTTTTCAGTCGGAGCAGAGCATCCGATGTGGAGTGGAACTTGCGGAAGCCGCACTGTGCGGAAGACAGATGGCCTCCGCTGTCTAGGAAAAAGGCTAATCTAACATTTACAAATTTCTCCATCAACTTGCACACGCAAGAGGTTAGAGAGATTGGGTGGAAACCGGTCGTAGTAGAGTGATCTCTCCTCGGTTTGCGAAAGGCGAGCACAGTAGCGATTCACCAGGAGTCTGGGAGAAAACCTTCCACCCAGATCCTGTTGAACAAATCTAACAGAGATGCTATGCCTTGCTCACCCAGGGGTCGAAGCCTGGCGTACGGGATATCGTCCGGACCATGGGCGGTGTCCGCGCACGAAGCGAGAGCGGAACGCAACTCACTCACAGTAAACTTGTCGTTGAAGGGTTCTCCGCCTTTGGAGGTAAAGTCCACCCAGCGGCGTTCTTCGACATCACGACGTGCATTGAATGCTGGCGGAGCAGCATCCCGGCTAGAGAATGTGGAAAAAGTGGGGTCGCTAAGGGTCCCGCCACGGACGCAGGGCCTGAGATTGCGGTCCCATTCTCCTGGAGAACGGGAGGGGGGTCCTGCGAGAACTTGCCCCGAATCCTTTGGACTCGCTTTCAAACCTCAGCTAAAGGGGTCTTCCCGTTAAGTGAAGACACGTATGCCCGCCAAGAAGAGCGGCGGGCGTGCTTCGAAATATACCGGAACCTAGCCCTAGCCCGACGAAATTCAGCGACAGTGAAATCGTTCGGGTGGCGCTTATAGCGCATGTAGGCATAACGCTTCTGTTTGAGGGCCGTCTCACACTCGGCCGACCACCATGGGAGTGGTCGGCGTGCAAAACGGCCAGACATTCTAGGAATAGTAGTCAGGCATACGGCGATGAGGTTGCCGGAGAAGAACTCAACGGTCTCATCTACCGACCTAAACTCCTCGACTGAGATAGAGAATTTAGTCATTTCCTGAAATGCATGCCACCGCGCCCGCGCCAAGCACCACCGAGGTGGTGTCTCAGGCGGCAGTTGCACTGAAAATGATATTTAAATGGGAAAGTAATCACTACCATGGAGGTCATCGACCTCCCCCCAATCAAAATCAGGCTGTGCATCCAAAGAGCACAAAGATAGGTCAAGGCAAGAAAATGAAGCGGTTCTCGGACAGTAATGCGTAAACTCATTCACGTTTAGGACACTCATCTCAAGCTCTTCGATCAGATCGGCAAGGACTTGTGCCCTGGGATTTATGGAGTAATCTTCCAAGAGAGTATGCCTGCCGTTCAGATCTCCAAGCAAGAGATAGGGCCTCGGCAACCGTGCTACGACGCGGTGGAAGTCCCCTGTGTCGAAGTCAGCTGACGGTGGAATGTACGCAGAAATGATAGTATACCTCCTATCCAGGTGCAGCTGCACAGCCACTGCCTGAAAGGAGGTATCTAAAGAGAAAGGAAGAACGGAGACATCATGCAATGTGTAAACCGCGCATCCCCCAGCCCGGCCATCCCGCGGTCGTGGGGTCGAAAGACACTTATACCCCGGGAGGGCAGGCAGGAGGCACGCGCCTAGCATGGTCTTCTGCAAAAAGATAGCTAACGGGGAACGGGACGAGACGAGCCTCCGCAGCTCCTCCCAGTTGGCCCGGAGTCCACGGCAATTCCATTGAAAGAATATGCCCTCCAGGCCTAGCTCAGAGGAGACGCGGCGGCCCTCCTCGAATTGAAGACCCTCACGGGAATGGCCGTACGCTTCCCGGGGGCAAAAACCCGGGCGCTGTTGGCCGGACAAAGCGCTAAAGGCGATGTCGCCTTTGGACTTATTGGGGGAGGTCGGGCTCGCCATGCGAGTCTTTTCCTCCCTCCGCCTCGAAACCTTAGGCGGGCGTTGTGGCTTCGGAGGCGGAGGGCCCTCTTTTCGAGGAACCAACGTCTCCGAGCCACTCGCTTCACCTCTAGACGTGGGCGAAGGAGCCAAAGCTCCTTTGTTGCTGTCCTTCTTTCGGGGGACAGCTTTAGGAACCCCGGACGATGGCCTAGCGACCATCTTCAGGGGTGTTGCCTCCTGTGAGTCTAAAGACTCGGTGGAGGTGCGTGGCCGTTTCGCCTTACGGGAATCGGTCACGCTGGGGGAAGAGGGGGGAGCCCTGGTTTTAGCTGCGGCTTGGTATGAACCCTTTTTGCCGCCAGCTTTACCAGGGGAGCACCCGGGTTGGGTAGAGCCCACAGAAGGGCTCCGAATGGGCGCGGAAACAACCATGCTCGTTGGCCTGGATGGGCCAGGAGCAGAGGGTGCCTTTCTAACTATTGAGGCATATGACGTCCCAGGCAGAGCCAGGCGCGCCAGGACCAATTCCTTAGCCTCGCGGAATGAGAGTCGATCCTGGGCCTGAACGGCGAGGATTTCTTTCTCAAGGAGATATGCACCACCTTGCCTTAAAGCAGCAAGGTGCGGCTCTCCGCAATTGACACAATTGGCCACACACGATTTGGACTTATCGTGTGCGACCTTGGAGCAATTTACACAGACTTCGGGTGACCCCGACTTTGCACGTCTACATGAGCGATTCGTATGGCCGAAGCGGTGACAGTAATAGCACCGCCGCGGCAGTGGCACGAATGCCTTCACGCGGTAGCGGTACCAACCGGCACGCACCGCCTTATGGAGCTTGTCACAGTCGAACGTGACGAGGAGTGTAGGGGTGGGTCTCGAGGCCCCTTCCTGTTTTCTCATCACACGTTTGACTTTGACCGCCCCATGGTCGGCCAGCTTTAGGGTGATGTCCTCAATGGAGTAGTCAACGAGTTCCCTCGCATAAACTACTCCTTTCACAAAGTTTATGGTAGAATGCGGCGGCACACTCACTGGGGTGCCATGAAGTGCCTGAAGAGCACTTATCTTGGCCGCCTCGGCGGGATTCGCCGCATTCGCCAGAAGGCTCCCGTCCGAGAAAGGGGTCACCTTCGGCTCTCTACCATTTGCACTAGCTAATCCTCTCCTCTGATGGATCATGTTGCCCTTGGACAACATGGTGCCATCAGTGGAGCGAATAACGAGAAAGCGTTTTTAAAGCCAGACATCAGTTTGGAATTAAAATCAGCACGGATACATGGCAATTCAAATGCCTACCCATGGGTTTCTGTGGCGTTCCCTATCTAATGCAATATTGCATGGAGGCCATTGCAACTTCTTGGGCCCACAAGCACGGAGCGAGGGCCTTCACATATCTCGATGATTTCCTCGTGAGCGGGGATCTGAACGCCGTTCTTAACACACTTGGGGAGTTCTTAGATTCCAGCCTGACAATAAACATCGCCAAGTCACAGTTAACCCCTACAGAACAAATAAAGTACCTGGGTGTCTATATTGACCTTCAACTAGTCAGAGCCAGGCTTACCGCTGTAATGTCGGAAAAAGTAAAAAAAGGACTCAGATATTTTACTCACGACAACCTCGACCATAAATACTGGCAACGACTCGGGGACCTGCTGAACTTCGTGATTCCCATTTGGATTTACCCTTAATGTCGGTACAGTTATGTAACACCAAGACCAATCAATGGCTTACGGACGGACGACTTCTCTCCTAAATACCTCTCATTAACACCAGATGGAGAGCCTGGTTTAACTCAAAATCAACATCTCTTCAGGTCGCCTGCGACGCCTCCCTTACCAGCATTGCCATTAAGCATGCTAATACTTTTGTATAACTGTTTTTTTTAAATTAAGAGGACTCGGAATTAATAGATTTGAAGTTTCAGATCAAAAATCACAATTGAACTTTGAAATTTTTAGGTCACACATTTCATTAAGAGAAAGGCATGGAGAGCGATTGTTTACTCAGAAGAATAGAAGGCAGAATAACAAGAGGAAAAGTGGAATATATGAATCGTCTGATGGAGGAAGTTGGAAAAGAAAGAAGTCTAGTAGAAATTAGAAAGGTCGATAATAGAGCTGAGTGAAATTTCATGGTTGCTAACCTCACCTTTGTAAAGTAATGTACAATTACAGTCAAAGCTAAAAAAAAGAGAATTACGAAATCTTAAACTAACTTCACCATAACCCCTGGTGGATTAATGACGCCAATCTTCAAACACAAAATATTTCATTTTTCTACTTTCCTATATAAAGATTTGGCGAATGGAGATGCCAACCATTTTCTTTAAACTCTTTTTCGTATGCAAATAAATGTATCATTTACAGGAGGGTTTGACTAGTAATTTAAAATCCCTTGAAATCCTTTTAGGGTTTTTAAACATAGAATCGTCCCCAAATCCCAAATTTCGTTTACCTTCGACCAATAAAAGTAACTTGGCAAATTAGCAGACAAACAGACTATAACGAAGATCAAACGAAAATTCATTTGGAGATCTTAAGGTAAAACGAAGCCTTGTAGATCAGTGGAGCACATAGAATATTAATCTGGATAACTTGGAATAGCTGTATCAATAGGATAAGAGAGAATTTAATACAATAATTATCAATTTTATAAGATCAGTGAGGAACAAATTTCAACCTTTTGTTTTATAATTTAGATTCGACAGTTAATTATACGTAATTCGGGTGCGCTGAACACGAATATTTACTCCGTTTTGCTCTATCAGGTCCTGATTTTGTTCAACACACTTCCTATTTCATCATATTCCTAAAAAGGATATTTTTTCAATACTTACAAGTCTATTTGCAGTTGCACATTATAATTATAATTATCTATTAGTACCTATTTTAACTAACGTTTGTTTTTATATTTCAGATTTTGAAAATAAGAAATTGAAATACCTTTACAAATTGGCAAAACAATCGAGTAATATGTCCTCAAATACTAGAAAGCTTATATGCAAAAACTCTCCTGATTCATTTTGCTACATATGTGGAAATTTTACACTTCCATATGAATGAGGAAATATACGAGATAGTGAAAAGAGCTTACTTAGCTTATTTTGGCATAAAACTGGGGGATTAATATAAATCATGGGTTCCACATAAAGCCTCCACTGTATGCATTGAAAGACTGCGACATTATACAAGGGGTTCGGAATCAAAAATACCTTTAGGAGTTCCGATGGTAAGTTTATGATTTCATAAAACTACGTAACTTAGTCATTTGTATACTGTAAATTACCTAAATTTAATTGTAACTTAAGTACAAAAACAACTTTTGATAAATTCGCTTTTGTTAACGCTCCACAATTTTTTTTCCATTTAAGGTGTGGCAAGAGCCTACTAACCATGAGACGGATTGCTACTTCTGCTTTGTCAAGACTTTGGGCTTCACTAAGAAAAATAAATTTTGTATCGAGGACTCAAATTTTAACCCCGTAATACGACCTGTGCTACATTCAAATGAAATTCCCATTCCAAAATTTAAGAGTCTGCCATCTGAGGAATTAGTTGAAGATGTTTCTGAAAATATTGTTATGCACTCTGAGGAGTCTTGTAGATAAGTGGTGATTGGCAGACCGCAGTACTAGAAGGGCCGTGGAAAAAAAGTACGTACGTAATTTTAAGTAACTGTAAAAGTGCATGTGAGGGACTTACACATGTACCGGTAAACCTGATGCAATATAAATGTTAAATCAAAAGGTTATGAACTGCCATCTACCATAGTTGTCTACCAAAGCTGGAGAGATTCTCCCATAGAGTAGGAAGGGGCAAAAGAGCCAAATTTATTATACATCTTTGTACTCGTGAGTTGCCATATCAGAACTAGAGAATTGCGGTTTAAGTAAGATCTTAATATCTCTTCGGTGTCAATCCAAGGTCAGAAAAGAAGAAAGAAACCAATTTCAGAGCTGACCGAAGGGAGAAAGAAATAAATCAAGTATCAGTTAGATGCACTATTGCATTTTAATAGTAAGTTAAGCAATATTCATCTCCATTCTTAACTACATTGCTGAAGTGGTTTCAACAACTTCTAGAGGCAGATCATTCCATATTTTAGTAATTTTATAGTAGAAGAATTTCTGCGCTCTCGCATTGTCAACTCTTTTATTAACTAGTTTGAAGTCGTTGTTTTTCTTTAATTTTGATCCCATTCATGCTTTGTTTTGATTGCTGTTATTCTAGGCTTGCCCAATCCGATAGGAATTCACTCTGTTCTTAAAGTTTCTTTAAATACTTATATTGAAATATTTTAATCTACTATCGGTCTTATTCTAGAAGAATAACTAAGGGAACATTGTTAAAAAAAAAAATTCTAATTGAGCTCAAACTAACACTGCAAAATACACTTACTAAACATCTTCATAGTAAGAAAGCTATACATCTCTTTCATATCAAGCTAATTTCCTTTCAATTCTTATAGATACAAATGGATATTAATCCTAAATTATGGAAGGAATAATTGAAATTGATATAAAAGAATGGACAACATAGTTTTTCAAAATTAAATTTGAATTTACTAGTTTGTTTCAGAGGTGGAAATCTCATAGGTCTGTTTTAGAGGTATTATTCCTTAATTCTATTTTCACTCATAACATTTGAGCTAAGCGTTATAAGGAATAAAAAAACCTATTTTAAAATTCCCTAAAGGAAAAAACTACCTAAAGTATAAAAAAGAATAACTAACTCAAGTGAATCTAAATTAAATATTACATTAAAAATATTACAAAAATTCAACTAAATGAATCATTAATTACAATTTACTAGTTATGATTTAGATTGATATCTCTGAATCATCACTTAATTACCTTAATGAATAAAAAATTATCTAATACAGTATTTCTCAACCAAGTTTCTGTTAGAAGGTAGTAGAGATTACACGATAGATAGTGACTAATTGAGTAATCATATGAAAATGAACTTTTCTAGTAATTTTTATGTGTAAATTAATATTCGTACAGCCGCGGCCAAAGGTTTTCGGACACCCCGGAAATTTTAGCAACTTATATAAATACAGGGTCGTAAAGTTTTGAAATAACAGTGAAATAAAGAAGAAATATGTATAAATTATAGATGTATACCACATTCAATCAACAAAAAATAAAATGCAAAATTTGACAAAATATGTAATATCAGTAACATGTACCACGTAAGCTGATAAAACTCTGTGGAAATTACAGCAATACCAAACTTATAGAGAAAGCTCAGTAGCGTGTCGAGAGTCACTCGGCAGTGATGAAGGCATTGATTCTTAGAGGAGTTTGGTGCTGGCTCACTCGTCGGTAATGACTGCCTTCAGTTACTCATTGGAGGGAGGCTGACGACGTCTTAAGACCTCTTTTTGGTCTTACTATAGATTTTTCAGTGGATTCATATCTGGAGACAGGTGGCCAGTCCATCACTGTGATATTGTTGTCTCGGAACCACTGGTATGCTGGACTCAGACTTGGGACATGTGGCATTATCCTGCTATAAAATCACATTCTAGCCATTTCTGCAGGTTTAGAGATGAGGGCAGCATGTAATCCCTCAGGACAGGTGGTACTTCAGCGAATTCAATGTGTCTCCACAAACGGAGAGACAACCCAACCATAAACTTTACATACAGCTCCATAGCATTACAGAGCGACCCTCATGCTTTATGTTAGCACTATTCATTGGCCTCTTGCGGGCCAGGCTAACTAGGACATGGACTCGTCAGACCATAAACACTTCCCCAGTGACGCATGGTCTGCTTCCGGTGAGCACGTGCCCAAGCTAGTTGACGTTGCTACTGCTTGATCAGCGGCTTCTGGTGGACTTTACATAACTTCAGGCCTTTTTTGCAAGCAGTCAACGACGGACTGTTCTGACAAATGCAGTATCCTGGCTATCATCTGTGCATTCATGTTGCAGCTACGCAGATACCTTATTATATTGCCTATTTACCAGTGCGAGGTCAGAAATGATTTCGATCTTGGATTTTCACACTTTCTCGGATCTTTTTCAACACTTCTGAATCCCCGGAATGCGATCCACCGACACTCGGGGCTATTTGTCGATAGCTGAGATCCTCTTCGTGCAGGGAGCGTAACAGACTTCTTTCTTCCACGGTATAGTTACGTGTTTTCGCCAATATCATATCATTACCAGATCCTGTCTCCATGGCATGTCATATTAAGCAACAAATATGATGCGTAGGTACAGACCTTTCGACTGTAACCTCCTGCATATTGATACCATGATTTCAGACATTTGAATAGCATCGCTATTTTAGAGATTTCAAAAAGAGTAATAATAAAGATTGTAGTCATATTTTGCTTTCTATATGTATTAAACACATGCATGAAAACCTACACTAACATATTTATAGACATAGGCACGGAATAAGTAAAATTCCGGGTATTCAAAAACGTTTGGTCGTGACTGTGGTTTAATTATGCGTTTAGAGCATTTGGATGCTTCATAAATTCTTGCTGATCAAAATTTTCCCCTTCCAATTTAAAGCAAAATACTAACAAGGGCGTATCCCACAAAAAGTATATAAGGAGAGATTTGTAAAGAAAGTGGTGAAAATGGAAGCAGTGAAAATATATGAAAGATATAGCCGCAGATCCTTCCGCAGGCAATGGGGCTGTTGTAGGGAGGGCTGCGGGCGTTGAGACTGATAAACTGCAAAAGTTGGGTCATGTGCTTTTATCGAGCGCTCTTTCCCCAACTAAAGAGAGGCTTGAAAGAAGAGATTAGTCTTTAATTGGTGCGTAAATGGAGCCATTTGAAATTAGAACTAACTCTGCCAAGTTTGCACATCTGAATCCATTCCCAGCCAAAAATTCTTTGTTCATCCAATATAATAATGGCGCAGGTGTATATCAACAGATATAGATCAAGAAGATAATACATTAACGTGAAAAGATAAAAAATGAAATAAAAGTAAAGTGAAAATACAAAAGAATAGCATACTTTGTTCAGTACGAAAGCTTAATATAGATAAATGCAGCCATAGAAAACTTCCTCCCTCAACAAATACCTACGAGATACTACTGAGGTATTAAAATGTAATATCGTCCTACTGTGGAATAAAGTAAGAGCCAGGTTATAACCATTCAGCCATCGCTGGAATTGTATTTTACTCTCAAACTGATGAGATTCGAACGTCCGAAATGTTCTGGTGAAGACAGGTGGATTCAAGCGAGTCTGGGAAAATAATAGACAACTACATATGGTGTCATAAACGATCATGATTGAGATGGAGGTAGTAGAGTGGTATTAAACTTCAAAAGAAGAAGACTTTTTTTTTAATTTTTTAGAAACATGCAAAGAGAATGGTCGAGGAGTGATGATAATTTTGCGTTTAAGCCAGTTTGAAAAGAACTTGATGTAGTGAGAGAAGGATAAGAAGTGTGAGAGATAGTCCTAATAGCCAAAGGAAAGAGCAAGTTGAGTGATATGGACAGTGCTCAGGAAATTCTGCTCAATTTTAGTTTGTTTAATAAGAAGTTTCGAATCTTGACCAAATAATAATGGAAGAAAGAAGTGCGTATGAGTGAAGAATATCCCGATGGTTTGTGGCTATGAATTTAGCCATACATATTTTGAAAAACGTTTCTCCAGCTCAAAATTTGGGAATTACCAAATTCGCTAAAAGAATCCTTGCTTTCTGACTTTTGTGTTAACCTTCTTGACATTTCTACTAATAAACTTCTCAAGCATAAACCATTTTTCCTAAATTAATCGTTTATCCCTTAATGTCAGAATGTATCGAAATAAGCTAGCAACATGTTAATCTCTCTTATGTGTTCTCGTACATCATAACATAAATCTTTAAAAATACAAGCCAAACTCATTTTATTAATAACTGCAACACTTGGCAAGTTCTTCTTATTCCTTTTGGACCTAAAACTAAATTATTGCCTTTCTTATGTTTATAAAAACTAGGAAAAGAGGGTTTAGATACGTAATCTTGAACTTCTTGCTCTTCTGCACAAACTGTTTGTTATCTGTATTTCTCTTTCAGTACATCTTTACTATTTATTTATTCTGCCTACTCTTGAATTCTTCAACCAGAACAGATCCAATTCGATTACATTTTTTCTTTATTAGGGCATGGTTGAAGTTGATTTATTTCCCTGAGTGTTGTGGTTTCTATTCTCAATTTTGGACCTGAAGTAGAATATCATGAAAAACTGAAATTTGGACAGTTGTTCACAAAGGAGCATAGTTTCATCGGAGCCGCATATTCTGAACTGTCGATGATGGAAAACGTGTAATCTAGGAAGACTGTTTAAGGTGTTGCTCATATTGATAAAGGTGATAAATGAGATGTGTTTTAATTACAATAAAATTACCCTTCAGTTTAGTTTACCAATCCCTTAACTACCACGCCTATATGCAGCTTCAGAATAACTGGCCTATTTTGTTATCTCCACAAGAAACACAACGTATATATGCCAATCATCAAAGAGTAAATATATCGGGTTAACCTTACTGATACATTGCGAAACTAGCCAAGGAGCATTCTGCGAAATTCTTAAATAACAAATTGGTCGGAGAAATCTTAAATGATTCAGAAAACTTTTGATATAATTCGAAGATTTGACAGCCAATCCACTTCAAATTTAAGGTTATCTGATGATACTGGGAACCATTGAAAATTATAACAACTGCATTTTCAAACTTTGAAAGTCCATATCTGACATTTGCAGCAATCATTTGACCAAAAGTTTAAATTACTTTCGATTAGGATAGTTGATCAAATTTTCATCTTCTTTGCTAAAATCAGGATGTAGAAATCACTATTTCTACATAAATAAATGAGTTTATGCAACTCGGCTGATGCATGATATATATTTATTCTATTTATACTAATACAAATTCATTCAACTACAGAAAACGCTGGTTTGATAAATACTTTTTGTTAAATTGCATATGTTGTTTTCTTACAATATACATATTCTTATTCAAATCAAAACGTTGTCCATTTTCCAAGTTGATGATTCGTAATTGCCTTATTTTGTCTGTAATCATGTATCATTTAATTCTCTATCTTGCTCCCTTAGCTTTTATGGAAAACAAAGACATACATATATATCATATTTTTTCAGACAACGAAATGATAGTAAAAACATATTTAGATGAACGAAAGTAAATAGCCAAGCGATTGGTAATGACAAGGTTTATCTTAAATATTCTTGTTCATTGGAATATAAGAAATCAAAAATCAGGTATCGAAAAATAAAAAGGTGAATATTTTGAGCACACGAATTTTGTATTTCATATCAAGACACAAATACACGATTTGGTTGATAGTACCTGACTCAGAAAAAGCATTATAGTTTTTGCGGAAACGCAGAAAGTAATTTTGAGAATATAATGATTCAGAAAACTTTTGATATAATTCGAAGATTTGACAGCCAATCCACTTCAAATTTAAGGTTATCTGATGATACTGGGAACCATGTATCAAAGAATCAATTATGCCGTATAACTCATCAGCAATGTTCTGCAAACGAAGTGAATCCGAACTCTGCTGTCGTCAACGAATCTTTAAATGACTGCAATTTTGAATGAATTAAGTTCTTTACTTAATTAAATCTCTCCACCAAAAAATTGGAAACCCAGGAAATATTAATTACTCAAAATGGAACAATGTAAAAAAATATCAAAAAGTCCCCATTTCCCTCTATTCAGTACATTTAAAAAATTCTCATTTCTCTGTAGGAAAATTAAATATGAGAAAAAAAAGGTGAAATTTGCGGAAGAGTAATAACGGTAGCATTTCAAATAATGCTGGCTTTTACTAAACCCCAAAACATACGACCAATATAGTTGTATTTTTTTACATGGGTATAATCAAATTACTTTTAAATTAATACATACCAAAAGTACTTAAAAACTTTTCTAATTGGTACAAAGTAAGGGATTTAAGTGCTTTTCGTAAACAGTTTTCGTTTGCTAGGATTCCATCAAGATGACCCCAAAAGAAGTTGTCATTGCGGTTTTAGAAAGATTTTTTACCTCAAATTCACCCCCTTTTTGTTAAAAGGGAGAAAAGCTCTTTTGTGATTATAACGAAACATCGACCTTTAAAAGAGAAAAGGCAAGGCAATTTGCGTGTCAAATCATCATATACAAATTGTCCACAAATTCGGGTCGACGTGCATTCACGTCTTTGACAATAATGGAAATTAATTGAAATCAAAAGGTGAAAATATGAGTTCTTAAATAAGCATTAGCAAAATCATGGTCATTAATAAAACAAAGAAACCTCATTTAACCAATGAGGGCATTTTAGTGGAAAAAAATTGAGCGAGAGACGAAGAAAATAATGTTCAGGATTCCAAGGTCGGTCAACCCACAATAGAGGATGTGTGCATAAATTCAGGAACAATTTCGTGTAAAAAACACATTCCAAATTACTAACACAAATACCTCGAAATTGAATTCCTAAATTATTTAATAAAAAAGAATGAAACTTTTTTTATAGAAGAAATAAATTGAAGCGTAAAAACTCGGTCCAAATTTCTCAATTTTTCATCATTTGCAAAAATTCATTTTATCCATTAGCCACAAATACTTTTTTACAATTTGCAATAATTAATCTTTAAAATTTACTTCACTTATTTTTACACTTTCTACATTTGAAGAAAATTAAATTTACCATGAAATTTAACTCAATTTCGTTCTTTATTCCTAAATTTGAACACTTCGAAGTTAAATTGGGCGGTTTGGGGAAATTCTGGAAAAAATTGGATTGGCAAAGTTACACTTGGATAAATTAGATCAAAATAAAAATGGGCTCAAGCTGAAGACCATAACCTATAAGCAGATTTATAAAATAGATGGATAAATGAAAACTAATAATATTCTATTATGGTAGCATCCTTGAAAACAATTCTTCGAAGCAATTTATTTAAGCAGGAAAAGCTCAAACTATTGGAAGCAATTTATTAGAAAACTACAGTTGTTTATCATTTAATTCGACTATGCAAATGGTTACAGAAACAAACTAATACGTCAAGCGACTCTTTGAGAAACAGACCTTGAACAAAACACACAAATGAGATCTTGGAAAGAATTAACCGAGGCAGAGATGAGAAAACTCCAGGGTTTAATTTTACTGCGATATAAATACCCTCAAATGGAAGATTACTGTAAAAATAATGCTCTTTACCTTCAGTCACCATTTCATCACATAAAGATATCTAATAAGACCTTTGCTAAGAATTGGAAGAATTAGCATTATTCGTAGGTAATAATGAAAAGTAAAACCTAGTGATTGGTTTTAGAGAATCGTAAACCTAATGGAAATTGTTTTGTTCAAATGCTCTAAGAGTGTTCAGCTCATTGATAAAAGCATGATTAATAATCGTGTTGAATTGTCTTTCAGTAATTCAACACATAATATGTCACATCTATAGTGTAGAAAAATTACAAATAGTGGAATGAAAGTATCTATGTTTTGAATGGCAAGTTTAGTATTGTGTTGATTCTAGTTTGAATAAGAGATAAGTATTGTTATTGATTTGAGTGAATTACCTCTCAAATCTAGAGGATTGATTTGTGCAGATATCTGGTATTTTCTGATGAGCTTTAAAAGGTTTTGAAGGACAACGACACAAATTATTGTAAAACTATTATAAAAAGGCATGAAAATCATTCTCTTAGAAGAAAGAAACCGTTTCAAGAGGCCAAGTAATAGCAGCAGCAATGATTTCTATTTCTCATGGAAATGTGATGAATGTTAAACAAAAGAAAATCCTTTAAAGAAGATCTGCTCAGAAACCGTAGTTAGAGACTATAACAAAAGTAAATGTGCGATAGAATTAAGTTACCAAAATAATTTATTATCATATTCATGCTAGAAAAAGTGCGAAATAGCTTTGCAAAATAACATTTCAACTCAATATTGATGTTGTGATCAACTTGATTATTTGTAAAAAGCCCAACGCAACAAAGATGCGTCTCCATCAATTTAAAAAGTGTTGGCAAGTTGTTGACTTAGTAATTTCAGCTTCCCTTGTAATAAACTTTAATTACCTCATTAATTTACCTTAATATTTAGAAGTCAAGCATCAGGAATTAGGAGAAAATCATATCTTATGCAATGAATAAATATTAAAAGCAAAAGATGCAGATGAAGCACGAAAAGCACGTTTAAACTCAGTACTTTAGCAACAATAAACTTATTGTCTTGCATATTTTAATACTTTCCAGTAGTTTAAAAAATAAACTTTTCATCTGAAATATTTCTCTTTTGTCTAAATAAATATTAACATTTTCCTTAAACTTTTGCTGAGAAAAGAAAATTTGCAAATTAATGGAATTCTTTATAATTTTTTCGAATTAATTGAGCTTTGGAGGTTGTAATTCTCACTACTCTTTATAGCTAGGGATTTTTGGCTGATTTTATATTAAAAAGTAAAATTTATTATAAACAAAAGTAAAAATTCGTTTAAAATGTAGTTTTAAGGTAATAGCAATAGTCAATATTTTGAGAGCCACGGTTGCACTATTTTGGTTGCAAATGGATTTTTAGTCGCGTGCGGGTCTAGTCGCGAGCGACTCTACATCTCACTATGTCGGCCGGTCGGTCCCCGTTTTGCTTTTATTACTTTTGTAATAGCATTGTAACTATTCGGCCGATTCTAACGAAATGTGAAACTCTTGTTATTTTATATTCTCTTTTGAATGATATAATTGCCAAAGTCCTCCCAAGATTAGCACATGAACTATTTTATTTCGTCAATAATTATATCTATTCGTTCGAAACTATTATGTGCTTTAAATTCTCTTCCGAATGATATAACTTCCAGGGTCCCCCTAAGGTTAGTCTTTGAATTATTGAAAGTTTTGAAGGTCATAAGGTCATAAATCATGAATAATTGAGAGCACGTGACCTTTTGGTCCGCAGACCTTGTTTTTAATTATTATTCTTGCCTTTCATATTTTCTTTGACTTCCTATATGTATAAACTCAATCCTGTATCATTTCCTTGTGTCCTAAGGAAACGAGGTAGTCTGAAAAGAATTCACAACACGAGCAAAAACACGAACAAAACATGTTACCAACAAGTACCATAATCTTAAAATTCACTTTTACATAACCTTTTAATCATTTGAAAAAGAGAACAAAAATGGTTCCTTTTATTTTTTTTAAATAAATCTCTTTCTTTAAATGGAGGATTGGAGCACATATGAGACATATATACGTCTCATTTTGACTATCTGTTTACCATTTATTCAAGAAGAACCAACCAACAAAGTCTTTAAGACCCACTCGAAGGTAGTTCAAGATATAAGGAGAGGGTGGAAGTCGAAGAACACACCAAAGGAAAAGAGATTATAGATAATGTAATATTTACCTAACCTTTTTTTAGTGATAGGATTTAGAAAATCTCGAATCTAATGGAAAAAGAAATTATTCAAATGCTCTCAAAAAATTTCAGCTCATTGATAAAAGCATGATTAATAATCGTGATCGAATTGCCTTTCTACAATTCAATACATAAAACATCACAGCTATATTATAAAAAATACAAGTTGTGGAATGAAAGTATCTATGTTTTTAAGTGCAAGTTTGGTATTGTGTTGATCCTAGTTCTAATAATTAACATGATTTAGTCACGATAAATTGTCATTGATTTTAGTGAATTACTATTCAAATCTGGAAGATTGATTTGTGCTGATTTCTTTCAAAGGCCAGTCTAGGCTAAGTATTTCAACTTCAAGTTATTTTATGTGAAAAGAAATTTTATGCTATCGAAGTGTTAAATTTTGGGTTTACTAGTTTTAAACCGTTAGTTATGTTGCTAATGGATTATCTAGCTAAAATATCGAGTCATAATTTAATAATTATGAACCGATTTAATTTTTTAAAGAATTCAATAAGATTGCCGGGTAGATAACGATAATCCAGGCATCGAATATTAAAGTGCCTCAACTTGTCTTCATAGGATAAATTTTTAAGTTCAGGAATTAGTTTCGTCCAATGACATTGAACGCGTTGTAATACTATACTACCCTTTCTTAAAATGAGGTCTTGCATACGATTTATATAAGAGAAAAATAATAACCTTCGATTAAAATGCAAAATGTCTTGCTCTGTAGTTTAGAACCTTACAATCCTTCTATGAAGCTACAGTGAATTGTTTACAAAATTTCGGTCATTCTTTTTCCATTTTGACTTTATTTAAAATTTCACCAGCCATATTGCATTTTCTTACGAGGTTATCGTTGCCTATCTGCATTACCAGATTTTTTTGCCCACATTGAAGCATCTGCTATCTTCCAAACCATTCTACTACTCTATCAGTCACTATGATATTTTACCCCTTTACCTAATCATGTGACATCATCTAATTTTGGAAGTTTTACATACTAGATTTATGATAATGTCGCTTATAAAAATATTAAAAATTCGAGGGTCCTAGAATAGATCTCAGAGTTACGCAGCTAGTGACCAATACCCATGAAGAATGATTTTCATTGACAACTCTCTTCCTAAGGATTTATAAACAATCCTCAATCAATTTAGTATGCAGCCTCTATTTAAGAGCAATTTATCAAAACATACAATAATCTCCATGCCAAGAATATATATACATATTTCTCTTCTCTCCTGGGACATACAAGTAGTATTATGAACGTATAACCAATATAATAAAAACGCAGGTATGAACTTAATTTGTAATAAGCGGACATGAAAAAGTAAAAAGATGGGTATGTCTACATTCATCCGAATCATCGATGTTGTTAAGATACAAGAAAGAGAAAGAACTAGCTAAATATATTTCTTATTCTGAGAAAATCCCTTTATTCTGTGGAGAGACAATCTAAAAGTGCTCTTCTGTTTATAGATCTCTTTTTATCCTGAAAGCTCAATATTTTCCTAAGGAATGTCAAGACACGGCATAGATATCACATGATATCTACATCAACATTTTATAGGAATCAAAATTGCTTATTCCTTGGTATATAACGCAGCTAAAACAATGAAACAAACTACACCTAATTCCCTTATGTTTAGCTATATATACGAAGGTAACAATAAAGAAACACAGGGTTTGGGCATATACCTTATTATGAAAGATTGTCTAATAGTACTTCATATTTAAAAATGGGCATAGATTAAATATTGAAGTATCAAAAGCTCTCATGCAAGAAAAAATAAGATACAATTTCCACGTATTTTCGAACTTGATTCAATTCGTTCCATTTATAGATATTCTTCAAAACAACTTAAAGTTCTGAAGTAATTGGAATTATTCTTTCTTCTTTCCAGGATGACTTTGTTGCATTTACTGCATACCCCCCGAATGCGAGGTCAAATTAGCTTTGAAATAGTTTATCTATGAATATAGATGATTTAAATGAAATTTAAACTATATCAGATGTGTAGGAGAGTTTTAAAGAAATTCCTCAATACATGTAACATTTTCCCTGCGCTGATTGAGGAGGTGAGTAAATCGAGTAAATATTTTAATTATATTCGATGTACCTAAGCGATATACCATTCCCTTTTAAACTCTTGATGCAATATTAAGTCCCTTTTTATTAGCACTCAGATGATATTCCTTCTGCTACACATTTCAATTTAGGCAAGACGCCAGATCCAGCAGTAGATTTCTTCATAAAGACGATTTATTACAGTAAATATGTAAAGATGAGTAGATCTCTCACTATTCCAATTCACTTTAACTTCATAACATTCCAAAAACTTGCTATCATTCATAATATTAATAGCGTATCATTTAGAGTAGTATTAAATATTCATTAGGTGACTGTAGGTTTGGTTGAGTCTTCAAGACCTTCAAAATTACGGCGTATTTTCATGTAATTGGTTTGCACAAATGGCTGACATCACCAAAATAGAAATAACACGGTCTTAATATCTTCCCTATCTCAATCTATCCGAGTTCATTTAGATATTCTATGAAACAAATACTTACGTATGTGAAGGCATATGCAAGGCATGGAAGAAAAAAGAAAACACAAAAAACACACGAATAACTGTTTCACATTTCTAAATGGGTCTTTGAACGTGGGGGGAGAGGTTACAGAATCACGGTCTTAGAATTCATGACACCCCAAATTTATTAACATACACGTTCAATACACTTCCAGCATAAAACCACATATTGTTGAATTACTGCTGCAATAACACTATGAAGCGAAAAGGCCCCCTCAACAATATTACAGCACAACAGGTCTTCCCTCGTTCACACAAATGGAGCTTTGTGCATCTTTCATCGGAGAACAGAAATGAATTAAACTCCGCCTCGAAAAGCAGCGGAAAAAGGTAAGAGAGAGCACGCAATGCAGACGCTCACAGCCTGATTCACCAGCCAACACTGAACTTCTATCGCTTCCCATCTTCGTTTAAACACCCTCATTTTCTCTTTCCCTCTCTTTTTCTTAACCTATTTCTCTCTCTTTCTATTCCACACAAATACACACGTACCATTATTAATACTTTTATTATTTGTGAATTTTAATGATATCCCCATTTGGCGAAAGTTCTATTTTTCTTTTTTAGGGAGTTTTAATATAATTCTTGATAAAAACTTATAGGTTGTTAGTCGCTTTTGCACGCGACTCTATAATTTACTATGCCGGTCCATAGGTCGGTCGGTCGGTTGGATGGTTACCATTTTACTTTTCAATGCGTTTTTTGGTAATAACATCGTAACTATTGAGCCGATTCTAACGAAATCTGGAACTTTTTATGTTGTTTTACATCCTCTTTCGAATGATGCAATTGCCAAGGTGCTCCAAAGGTTAGTCCGGGAAATATTAAAATAAAACTAACTATGGATCGTATTGCCCCACTTGTGAAAGGTTTGAAGGTAGTAAGGTCATAGAGTTATAAGGTTATAAGTCAGAATAATTGAAATCACGCGACTTAGGTCTGTTGACCTCGTTTTTAATGTATGTCGGTGCGTAGGGACGCTTCGCTATTTCACCAATAACATCTTTACAGTATTTTGGGATGTAGTTTACCTATTATATACGAGAAGTAAATGGATGAGAATTTTAGGAGCAGGATTGAGATAGAGGTGAACCAGCAAAGGAAAAAAACGAATTTCAAAAGTTAAGATGGGGTCAAAGGTTGAATAATAACAATGAGATAATTAAGAATATAAAATAGAGTGTATTTAAGAGTCTATAAATAATTTACACATAACTACCTTAAGCATTTGACCATACCATAATCTTAGTTATTTCTAGCAAATACTCTTAAAATTTTCCCTTATTTTATGTTCTTAAAAATCCCATTCATTTTGCTCAGTCTCTCTGCCTCAGGACGAACACTAAATGATGTCCTGCAGCACAGAGCACCCCAGCTGCCCCAAGACGTAAGCTAGAGGATATCCTGAAGCACAGAGTGCCCCAGCTGCCCCAAGACGAAAGCTATATGATATCCTGCAGCACAGAGCACCCCGAGAGCTCCAAGACGAAAGCTAGATGATATCCTGTAGCACGGAGCGCCCCAGCTGTCCCAAGACAGCTGGTAATACAATGCAGATGATATCCTGCAGCACAGAGCGCCCCAGCTGTCCCAAGACCAAAGCTAGATGATATCCTGCAGCACAGAGCGCCCCAGCTGCCCCAAGACTAAAGATAGATGATATACTACAGCACAAAGTGCCCCAGCTGCCCCAAGATGAAAGCTACATGATATCCTGCAGCACAGAGTGCCCCAGCTGCCCCAAGACGAGAGCTATATGATATCCTGCAGCACAGAGCGCCCCAGCTGCCCCAAGACGTAAGCTAGATAATATCCTGCAGCACAGAGCGCCTCAGCTGTCCCAAGACGAAAGCTAGATGATATCATGCAGCACAGAGCGCCCCAGATGCCCTAGGATGAACACTATATGATCTAATGCAGCACAGAGCGCCTCAGCTGCCCCAATACGAACACTAGAAAATATACTGGAGCACAGAGCACCCCAGCTGCCCTTGGAATGAAGCTTAATTAGACTAGATGGTTGTCCCTCTTGCCCAATTTGACTGAGGGTGAACTCAGACTAAAGGATGTGGGACATAGCGCCCCATCCGCCTGATTGGACGAGGTGTTAGAGCAAATAGGCGCCAACAGTGCAGGGATGAACCATGACAAAGGAGCTAAATCACAAAGCCCCCATCCCCGAGGAGTAACCTAGACGTGACGAGATGCTACAGCACATAACATCCCCCATCTACATAGAGATAACCCACGAAAGTAGGACATACTACATCACATAAAGCCCCATGTGACCAAGGATGAACCGTAAATGCACCATCTGTCTAAGAATTAAGCCAGGCTAGACGAGTTTCTACAGGGCCTGGCGCCCGACGAGCGTGGGTATGACCCCTAAGTGGAAGAGAGGATATATTACAGCACGCGGTACCCCAACAGCCTTGTATCAGACTGTGATATGTGTTATAGCACATAAAGCCCCATCAGCCCGTGAATGAAACCTGATGAAACTAGTTGTCATAGCACTTAGCGACTCATCGGCCTGAGGATGAAGCCTGACTAAATGCCATAAGACATTTCACTCTATCACCCAAGGGATGAAGCCTGACGGGACTAGGTGCCATAGCACATATCACCCCATGAGCCCAGCGATGAAACCTTACGAGGCTAGATGCCAGAGCACATAGTGCTCTATTAGCCCGGCGATTGACGCAGGCTAAAAGCTACGCTATATAGCAACCCATTGCATTGCCAAGACGTTTGCAATAGATAGGTTGGTTGCCTTATTTGTCGTCTATGCGCGCATACCACACTTTGAGAGAATGACGTCAGAAATGAAGATGTTGAAATTATTTAGCCGTATTTGGTGACCGTCCTTCTTTCTCGTTAAGATTCCGTCGAAGATGTTTTTGAATAATTAAGCTTTAATCCATATGTGAACAAAGCCGCTTCTCAATTGCAAATTTATTTTTCTCTTCTTAATAATCCGCTGATATAATAATCTGATACCTAGAGACCGAATAAAGTTTGCGCTCTTCGGGACATGTAGGTGTTTGAATTCTAACATGATTTTCTTATTCCGATGTGGGAAGGAAGAAGATAGTTGTGTTCCTTGTGTTAACCTGTATTAGCAGCCATATGATGGCCCTGCAGACAGGGCAAGGACAAATATCACATTACCATGTGAACCCTTTTTATTAGTGTGATCAATTAACTTCATTTCCTCCAGTCTCGTACGATTCTTATAGAGGGCTTGAGTTAGTTTGCTTTATAGAGTAGTTTCATACAGTAGGGGCTCTTACAAACTAGAGTTGTGTGGCGATGGCGATTTTACTCATTGCCCTAAGGATTTCTCGTTACTGTTATCCAGTATAGAAAGGTCTGTGTAGGTTTCAGAAAATGTTTACCAAATGTTGCCATTTGTATGGTTTTAAGAATATAGAAAAACACCTGACCTTTTTTGAAACCTCATAAAAACCAGAGGAATTTGGTACCTTTATTTGTTTTTTTATAAACTACTGACTAAAATTTAACATGAAATGATGTACTAATTAAATATACAGACACTCAAGAAAGAATTCGTACAGCCACCTAATACCACACTCTTTCGTCATAATTCATGAACCATTCATTGCAGGGTAACAGAATTTGGAGACAAGAAATCGAATGTATTAATAAAGAGCCATAAAATTGAAGCAAGTTTAATGTAAAAATAAATGAATAATAACTCTTGCTACAAAATTTTGCAATCAAAATGTATAAAATTTGATACCTATTACTCATTGGTATAATCTTGTTTCTTCAAGACACTCCTCAAACTATTTTTAGAATTTTTGAATGATTTAAAACAAACTTGGAATGGAATTTTGCCTCACTTGTCTTTTCAAAACTTTTTCAATTCATTGATGTTTGAAGGAAGTCTTGAATGGACATAGACCTTCAATTCATGCATTAAATTATTTATCGAGTGACTGTAATGGCCATTCCCCAATGCATATTTTAGCTTCATTCAACCAGAAAGAAAACAATTATGATGTGTGCTTTGGGTCGAGTTTTGTTTAAAAGCCCATCTTTCTAAGTCAAGCTTGCGAGCTTAATTCTTCAGATAATCTTTCCGTTAAGTTGATGAAATGTCACACCGCCTCTTGAACAGAAACTGCCCCAT
Source organism: Ceratothoa steindachneri (assembly GCA_963969495.1). Taxonomy (NCBI): domain Eukaryota; kingdom Metazoa; phylum Arthropoda; class Malacostraca; order Isopoda; family Cymothoidae; genus Ceratothoa; species Ceratothoa steindachneri. The sequence goes on along the minus strand of OZ018318.1, from coordinate 200,739,890 downwards.
CACATAATAGATCCACCTCTATGTTTTACTGTGAGAACAGCTGGAGGAAGATCAGCCTCATCACTTTTGCGCCAAATATACCTGACATCATTTGTGCCGAACAACTTAAGCTTCGTTTCATTTGACCTGTAAATATAAGGATGTATGAAAAGGGACGAAAAGATAATTTAAGAAAGTAGCGTAGGTGAGTTGCGAACAGCTTCTAGCGTCGCGCGACCATTGTTAGCGAGCGGCGAAACTACTTCGCTATCCTGAGTCTCAAAAAAATCAGTAAATCGAAGCTTTTAAACTGCTCGCTTACACTTAGCACTTTACAGACCAAAGCACATGGCTTCCAAAATTTTAATATTTGTCCAAATGATCGTTGGCGTACTTCAGGTGAGCATTCAAATGAATGTTTTTCAATAAAGTTATCTTCTTCAGATGATATCTATGCATTTTAGCTTTATGCAACATATTGGATACTGTATTCAAACTAATCTCGACGGCTTCCTCTCCTAACTTATCGATCATTTGTCTTCTAGTCATCCTTGGGTTCTTCTTACCAGATCTAATGCTCATCCAAATCGAGAAAAATGGAATTTTCAGAAATCACCCAGAACTAGGGAGGTCTACGGTTGTCTTGAATTCCTTAAACTTTATTATTACTGGCATCATTGTAGATTTATGGACATTTAGTTCTTCGGAAATCTTCTTGTTGCCCATCTTAGATTTTAATTTCGCAATTATTTTCGATTCGATGTCAGAAGACAATTAGCTACCTTTCGCCATCATGATTGTTTGTATAATGAAATTGCCAAGTTTGCAATAATAAGAAGGGAAAATTAGAACGTTCTAGACTATTTCTGACTAATCTAAATTGTAAATAGAAGTCATATGAAATACTCCTGTGACTTCAAAACTAAGTCCTGATGTAAACCTTATAAATTAAACATATGTATTTGAAAATGATACGATATGAATACTTTTTAGTTTCGAATTTTCATAAAAAGTATTTTACCCCTTTATCTATCAAACTTTGGGGAATTTTGTCGTGTTTCTTAATACATTTTCCTAAATGCCTCTAAATTTCGCTACACTGTAATAACATTTTATGAAATATGGCGAAGAATTGCGGGGTATTAAGATGAGGTATGAATAAATACTTTCTGAGCAGGTTTAACTAACTATAATTATAATCGTTAAAATACGATCTAATTGTGATGTAAATACGAGGATATTTCATTATACGTTCATTTTACCGGTTCATTATTGAGGATCTCATTTTTCTTCCTTGTTACTTATTCTTACCTTTGCTATTTGTGAATCTAGCAGAATCTTTATTCTTTTCATTATTTTACCATGTTTGGAAAAAATCCGAATATCACGTGTAGAAATTTTCCTTCCAGACATCTGTGTTCCCAGGCTTCTACCAATTTTGTCTCCATTCCACCTAAAATCCTTCCTCTCTCAGCGCTTCTTTTTTCTGACGAAACGTTCTTTTCCCTAATTTCATTTCACTGTTTTCTTTCAAGTTAATTATCGAACTTTGGTAAAGTTTTCCCCTCGTTTTTTTGTTATTTGGCAACGAAATGTTCTGAATCTTATCTAATTATATTGGATGTCAATCTCGATTCTTTAAAAGATAAACTCTCATTAATAGATTTGATGAATATGACTGTCATTACCTACAGCCATCTTCCTTCATTTGAAATAAGAGATGGGAAATAGATATTAATTTGATGGAATAAAACTGTTTAATATAACCTCATTCGTACAGTACCTCATTGATCCATGCACCTGCTCGTTCTCCCTAGTAGACGTACAAATTCTCAGAGAAATACTGTACTACGCCGTCAAAATCGCGATCTGAACTCCGAATACCATCATGCGCTTAATCCAGTCCAATTTAGTCTTTCAGATCTTAGAACAAGGCATGGGGAATCTGTCCTAACTTTAATAACAAATAATTTTGCTCAAAATAAATACATTCATGACCAAAGTTTTGAGACTAATATATTTTTTATTAGTTTTTAAAATTTCGGTGATAGAAATAATTATTTTAATATTTAAATTATTTCAAGTTTATTAAAAAGTCAGTATTTCAAAAATAAGGAGAAAAAAATGCACTCCTTCGCTGAATTCAAAATAGCGCTCAGGTCCTGTTCATGTAGGAGGTGAGTTTCAGTCTATGGAGCTTTGCTATTCAACCAAAAGGGTAAACTGATGACAAATATAGGTTAAATGAATAATGTTGTATAATTGTAATCTATTTTGTACTAATTTTTGTCAAAAATGGTTCTTTCCAAGGAAAAGCCTGAAACTATTCTTGCTCTGAACTAAGTGGCCAGAAATGGAAAGAGATAGCTACAGAGGATATTGCATAAGGAAGCACCATCGATAGGAGCATTAATGCCTTAAAAAAAGACGCTCAAGAACTTCAAATGAACAATAAGATAGCTTCCTGGTAAGGCTCTATCTCAAGGGCCGAGTTGCCTCTAGTGACAAGCTTGCTCACAATTGAAAAGAAGCATGTGTGAACACTTCAGCACGCAAAGTGAGGAGCGGGGAGACTTTTCCGTAAAGGTCTCAAGTCGAGAAAGGCTGCAAAGAACCCTCATCTCATCAATAAGAACCTTACAGATAGGCTCCATTTTTGTAGGAAATACATATAAAGAAAGGACTGTTGAAAACTGAGGCAAAGTGATATACTCGAACGAAGCTCACTTCCGCTTGTTTGGAGATTCTAGAAGATCCCTCATTAGGATAAGAAAAGAGAAGCGCTTCCACGAGTCATGTGTCATGCCCACGGTAAAACATCCGGACACTCTCCATGTCTGGGGCTCCTTCTCATCTCAGAGAACTGGAACACTAACAATTTGGACCAAGAACACTTCCAAACGTACCAAAACATGCTTCATCAGCACCTTATTCTCCAGTTTAAGACAAAGTTGAGGATTATAAATGTATTTTTGAGCAAGATGGCACACATTGTCACAAAACAAAGGCAATTACAAAGTTTATGGCCCAAAATAACATCAAACCTTTGGGGCCTTGGCACGTGAATCACCAGATTTGAACCCATTATAGTATTTGTGGGTGATAATCAAACTGGTGGTTGATAAACAGATGTCGTCTAATTGCGAGCAGGTGCAGATGCTTAATAAACAAAAATTGGCAATATCTGTTAAAATATTTTCACAAATTTGGTTTCCACCATGCCAAAACTAATTGAATACTCGCATCAATTGAGTGTATTTATTAATAAAATGGGTTTTTATTATAAATTTTAGTATATTTCACTTTTAAATTATGATATAACTACTGAAACAAAATGTTTGATTAGTTCTATTAATTTTCTTATATTAAAAGATATAGTAGTCTCAAAGTTTTGCCCATGACTGCACATATTTGGATTCAGAATAGAAAAACTATATTAGTGGTGAGATTTCCATAAATTTTGGAGAAAATGTATTTAAAAATTCACATTACACAAATAATAAAAATAATAAAAATACGAGTCAGCAACTCACTGATGTTGCAAATGACGTCATTGAGTTGTCCTAAATTGTTCACCTAGGCATACAGAAGAGATTTTAGCAAATAAGACAACACGAGACTTATGAATTTAGGTAACGCTAAAATATAGGTGGACGGTAGCGGGTTACTTAAACAAAGTAACTCATCAATTCAAATATTAATAGGATTTTAGAGATTAGATGCATGTTTGGCTAAGCTTACAGTAGTGATATAAATATACAGTAGCGGCCATAATGATTCGAACACTTAGGTTTCCATCCCAAAACTTACAATGTACATGTACAACTTATGGCCATGCTTATTTTTATATCTGTAATTTATCATTCATTACTTACCTGTATTTGGTTTTAAACTACGCGAAGTTTTGTGATGGAAATATAAGTGACTGAATCATTTTGGCCGCTACCCTATAAATGGTGGATTTTGACGACATACAAACAGACATAAAAACAAAGAGCGACAGGCAGGAGGATATACAGACAGAGGAAAACAAGAAATACAGGTATGCACACGCACCCAAAGAAACACATAACCTGACAGAGAAAAAAGATACAGATGAACAGATGAACAAAAATAGACTAGACAGACAAACACAAATAAGCAAGTAAACAAAAAGACTCAGACAGAGATTGGTTGAGATTGAAAGACAAGCTGGTAGTTGTAGTTTTAAAAGAACTTTACTACTCTTTCCCATCTGATGTGCATTGTGGTTAATGGTTGTTAATTATTTTTAATTAATATTTATTATTGGTTATTAATAGTGGTACATGGTTAGGAGTAGTTTATGTTTTGAATAGTGATTTACGGGTGGCAATTGTGCTTTATGGCTTTAAATAGTTATTAATGGTTGATGATAAAGGTTAATAGAAGGTAATGGGTGTTAAGGGGAGTCAATTGTTATTAATCCTGGCTGATTGTTCATAATCATGATTAATTGTGATTAATGTTTATTATTAGTGGTTAAATTTGTTTCCAGTTGTTATTGGTTGGCAATAGTAGTTAATTATTTTAATGCTTTTCTATTGTAGTAAAGGGTGATAAATTGGTAAAAGTTTTATAATAGTGGCAAAATGGGGTAAAGATGATTAGTGGCAAAGGGGTAAATGGTTGTTAATGGATGATATTGGTTTAAAATTGTGGATAATAGTTGTTAAGGGTAGTTAAGGATATACCTATCGGTAATGGTTGTAATTTGTTGTTAGTAGTAGTTGAGGGTTGTAAAGAGAGACGTCTTTATTATTAAATGGCGATCAAAGGTGGTTAATGGTTGTCATTATTGGTAATTTTTCAGGAATTAATGCAATTCATGTAATTAGCGAGTAGTGGCTGTTAATAGAGGGAAATGGGCCGCAGTGGTTCTAGATGGCGGTAAATAGTTATTACTAGTGATTAATAAGTGCTAATAGGGTTTGTGGGTTAATGGTTACTGGTGAGAGCAGATGGTAAATAGATGTTAGTAATGGTTTGCGAGTTAATGGTTGCTGGTGATAAAAGGTTGTCGTGGTACAACCACTCGATACCATACACTATTCCTATATTATGTTGGTGGGGGGGGTGACCTAATCACCTATTGCAACGCGAACCGTCGAAGGACTGTTTGCAGGGATTAATCACTGACTAAGAGGTCACACTTGAGGCGTTGGGTTTCAAATCCTTAATAAGCAAACCGAGCGCATAAATGGTTGGCGACGAGATTTACTTAAATAGGCCGAGAGTATCGTTTAAGGTTAGTTAAAGATCAAACAACAAAAATATAATTTTATTTGCCAAGATCCAAATAAGAATAATAATAATAATAATAGTAATAGATAAAGGGGAATTGTTTAAATGAAAGAATCTCTTGATAATTATTATAGAGAGGGATTCTCAAATGTAATAAATTGATTAATGTAACAAGGCTCAGATCAAATGGGGGAACTTGACAATACTAATAATGTAGGGGGGTTCAGTCTTACGGGTCGATGACTTCGAGGACGGTCCTTTTTGCGATGAGGCGAATGGGGCCCAATCCGAATGAGGCAGGTGGGGCACGATCCAAACCAACCTTCCGATTAAGATAGCCATACTTCAAAGATGACGTTCGACGGGGAATGTGGGAATTCTCGTAATTTCGCTGAAAGAAGAATCTTCTTTTCCTCAAAGGAGATTTTCTTTGGTTCGATCAAACGAAGGGAGACTGTTGCGCAAATTCAAAGGCTTGCCGTTCACAGAAACTACCAATTAACTTGGGTAGAATCACGGCTAAAGAAGTCTGCTGTCTGACGAACGCTCACGGGACGAGACGATAAGGACGGCCTTGAGGTGCGGGCTGGACTCCTCGAACTACAGAATAACCCGAGTATTTGTATTCCTGATTCTGGAGGGGAGGGGGGAGTTTGGAGAAAGGGGTCACAAATTCCAGATATCTAATCCGGAGGCGGAGTTGATTCATCATTTAGCAGTAAGGGGCGAGACAGAGTGGCTCTTTCACACCTCGTCACCGGGAGGGGGGGAGGTAGCTTGTGACGAGTTCGCAGGATTGGGAAATATTTTCCCAACGTGCTCATGAGTCAAAAATTCGAGTGTGTTTGAACAGGAAATGACCTCGTCCATAGCGGGATACCATAGCACGTGGTCTCTGATAAATTGGGGGGGGGAGAGGTTGTTCTTTTACACAGGTAGTAAATTTTTGTTAGTAATGGTTTGTGGGTTAATGGTTACCTGCGATAGCAGGTGGTAAATAGTTGTTAGTAATGGCTTGTAGGTTAATGGTTACCGGTGATAGCAGGTGGTAAATTTTTGTTAGTAATAGTTTGTGGGTTAATGGTTGGTCAGAAGACGTTTGATGAGGCTTTAGGAAGTTAAAGGCAAGTATATGGACAGACGACCTTGAATGGCCACATGGACTCGGCGGCAACTTAAACTCTCCTACCGAAGTAATGGAACTCCTTGAACTTTTACACCGGTCAATAATTGAATTGTTCACTGAATCAATAAATAATTAAATTGATTGAACTTTCTAAACGGTCAGAAAAGATTGATCCCCTCAAATTCTCCAGCGGTCAGGAAGCAATTAAATTCCTCGAACTCTCCAACCGATCAGCACGAAATGAAACTCCTGGAAATCGATGACCGGTAAGGAATGAATTGAATGGCTCGAACTTTCCGAAAAGTGAGGCAAGAATTCTACTCCTCAAACTCTCTGACTTGTCAGAAAGGAATTAATCTCCTTTAAATCTCCAAAAGGTCTGAGAAGAATTGAATTCCTCGACCTCTCCAACCGATTAGCAAGAAATTAAACTCCTGGAACTCTCCGACGGATCAGGAAAGAATTGAAGTCATCCAACTATTCAACTGTCCAAGCAACCAGTCAGGAATAAATTGAGCTCCTTGAACTCTGCAATGGTCAGGAATGAATTAACCTCCTCGAACTCTCCAACGGTCAGGAAGGAATTGAACTTGAATTCTCAGAAAGATCTGACCAGAATTAAACTCTTTGAACTCTCCGACCGGTAGGAAGGAATTGAACTCCTCGAACTCTCTGACCAGTCAGGAATAACCTGGACACCTCGAACTCTGGAACAGACCACGAAGGAACTGAACTCGTCGAATTCTCCGACCGGTCAGGGAGGAATGTAACTCTTTGAACCATCTCAGTAGTCAGAAACGACATAAACTACCTGAACTCCACCTACCAGTCAGAAAGGCATTGAACTCCTTGAACTCTCCCTCGTCATGAATGAATTGACCTAAAACTACGTTCCATAACGTTGAGGGGTCGGCCCCAAAAGGGTTCAGAAATAGGTTTGTCTTAAATACACTGGTACTCTAATGCTTGCAACATAATTATAGTGTACCCGTAGAATGCCTACTACATTCTTACACCCTTACTACGACCTAACCACAACATGCTTGCAAATACTTCTTCAAAATTCACACAGCAAACCTGAACCTGCCTCAAAAATGCCTACAATACGCGACCAACCAACCTTAGTACATTCCTACAGCATAACCACATGTCTAGGGTATACCTAAATCCTACCCATAACATCCCCACAAGATACGACTTACTGACAATATTCCTAAAGGATGCCAATAACGTGTCCACACAATTCCAAAACCACGCACACAATATACCTTAAGCATACCTATAGCATCCCTTTATCAACTTCAAAACATACCTACAACATGGTCACAACATGTCCACGCATGACCATAACATGCCCACAACATTCCTACAACATTCCCACACAGCATGTTTTAAACATATCTACGGAATCCATATATCCCATAACTAGAGCATGGCAAAACTTATCTACAGCAACATATACGTAAACATCTAAGAACTTGGTAAACTGATTATAAAGTTTTGCTATGGAGAATGTAATTCGCGGAAAATCTGACTGTAGTGATTGGGAAACTTCCCAATTTCACCTCCAACAATACATCCATCTCAAATTATCTCCTTCAATTATTCAAAACAATTTCCTTTCTACTAAGGTCGAAATTCAATTAAACTTTTAGCTTTATTTCAAGTACTTCGAAAAAAAAACATGAATAAGCACTCGAAGAATTTACATGAAGTTTGTATTGGAGCTTTGGCAAGGAAGGATATGAAAGGAACGGAATAATTAGTATCTTGGTTTGTTTGGTTTTGCCTTGGCGCAAAACAATCTAAAGGGAAGGGAGCAACATGATGGTTCTAGTTAAACTGAAGAAGGTTTGTGATTATGTATGCGTAAACATAACCATACACTCATCCAACTTGTTTAACGGAAAATAAGTTTACTAAATTCAAAACTTAATATCCAAAACAATTGAAATATTTGACAAGTGGTGCTTAGTACACAGTAATTCACATGTATGTTCTATGAGTAGTGCAGGCACAAGTGGTGCTTAGTACACATTATTGCACATGTATGTTCTATGAGTAGTGCAGGAGCAAGTGATGCTTAGTACACATTAATTCACATGTATGTTCTATGAAAAGTGGAGAGGCAAGTGGTGCTTAGTACACATTAATGCAAACGTAAGTTCTATGAGTATTGCAGGCGTAAGTGTTGCCTATTACACATTAATGCACATGTATGTGCTATGATTAGTGGAGGTGCAAGTGGTGATTAGTACACATTTATACACATGTATGTTCTATAAGTAGTGCAGGCGCAAGTGGTGCTTATTGCACATTAATGCACATGTATTTTCTATGAGTAGTGCAGGCGCAAGTGGTGCCTAATACGCATTAAAGCACCTGTATGTTCTATGAGTAGTGCAGGTGAAAGTGGTGATTAGTATACATTAATGCACATGTATGTCCTATAAGTAGTTCAGGCGCAAGTGGTGCTTAGTACACATTAATACACATGTATTTTCTATGAGTAGTGCAGATGCAAGTGGTGCTTAGTAAACATTAATTCACATGTATGTTCTATGAGTGGTGATTAGTATACATCAATGCACATGTATGTCCTATAAGTAGGGCAGGCGCAAGTGGTGCTAAGTACACATTAATGCACATGTTTGTACTATGAGTAGTGCAGGCGAGGGGTGCTTAGTACACATTAATGCAAATATATGTTCTATGAATAGAGCAGGGGTAAGTGATGTTAGTACACATTAATGCACATGTCAGTTCTATAAGTAGTGCAAGGAGAAGTATTGCTTAGTACACATTAATGCACAAATATGTTCTAAATGTAGAGCAAGGGCAAGTGGTGTTTAGTACACATTAATACACATTTATGTTCTATGAGTAGTGGAGGTGCAAGTGGTGCTTAGTACACATTAAAGCACATGTATTTTCTCTGGGTAGTGCAGGCGCAAGTGGTGCTTAGTACACATTAATGCACATGTATGTTCTATGAGTAGTGCAGGCGCAAGTGGTGCTTAGTAAACATTAATGCACATGTATGTTCTATGATTAGTGCAGGAGCCATGGATTCTTATTACACATTAATTCACATGTATGTTATATGAGTAGTGCAGGCGCAAGTAGTGTTTAGTACCCATTAATGCACATGTATGTACTATGAGTAGTGCAGGCGCAAGCGCTGCTTAGTACACATTAATGCACAGATGTGTACTATGAGTAGTGCAGGTGCAAGTGGTGCTTACTACACATTAATGCACATGTATATTTTATGAGTTTGAAAGGCACAATTGGTGCTTAGTACACATTAATTCACATGTATGTTCTATAAGTAGGGCTGGGGTTATTTTTCCTTAGTACACATTAATGCACATGTATGTTCCATAAGTAGAGCAGGCGCAAGTGGTGCTTAGTACACATCAATACACATGTATGTTGTATGAGTAGTGCAGGCGCTTCAATGGCATAAATCTTTTAGTTTTAACAAGATAAACAAAAATTAAAAACTTGGCTAAAAATTTCTTGCCGCGAAATTTTAAATTTTAAAACAAGGTCAACAGACCTAAGTCGCGTGCTCAATTATTCTGAATTATGACCTTATGACCCTTTGACCTTACGAACTTCAAAACTTTCAAAAAGTGTCGCAATCTACGCTTTAATTACTTTTCTTTCAATAATTACTGGACTAACATTGAGAGTACCTTGACAATTATACAATTCGAAATAGAATCTAAAACAACCAAAGGGTTTTGAATTTCTTTAGAACCTGCCAAATAGTTACGATTTTATAGCCAAAAAAAAACCATTGAAAAGTATAATGGTTACCCTTCGATCGCCTAACCTACGAACCGACATAGTAACTTATAGAGTCGCGCGCGCGACTAAAAAACTTTGCATAAACAAATGACGAATGCGATCAGCTTTCTCTAATCAATGGAGTCAATGGCTTTTTCCACGAAGTGGCACTCTTTAGAACTTGATCGAATAGAATATCTTCTCGTGATCTCTTACAATGGATTGCATAAACAATCAGAAAGTAAAAAGATTGCTCTCAATGTGTCTTCGAGATGAATACGTTGGGGCCGGAGCCTCTTGGAACTAAATTAGTTCCTTCACGGTACCTTTCTTGTTCTCTGCTGTACCAGTTCGGGGTCTCTCATTACTCGGGCTTTCCCCTAGTGTTTTAGTATTATTTTCTCTTGGCCGATTCCAGTTCATAATGGAAAATTCGTGACAAATCCCATTTGCATTCAAACCTTTTGGTTAAAGATGCGGAGCCTCGTGAGTGTAAAGGTATGTTTAATACATTTCGTGGGAAGAAGATCCGACAACAGGATCCCAAGTCTATTTATCAAGGTCAAGGAGTCCGAACCCACGAAAGTGGCGTGTGTATAAAGGAAGGCCGAAAGCAGCTACATGTTTCTATCTACCTTTTATAATTTCCTTCTTCAACCTACTGATGATGCGAAAGATTAGATGGAGGAGGAGGCGAAAGAAACTTCGGGTGAGGTGTATGATCAAAAAAAGATAAGATTGAAGATGAATTAGTGAAAGATTAAGTTTAAAGATTTGTTGATCGTAAAGATGAGAAAAATTATCAGTAAATAAATGTAAATGAGAGCCATAATATTTAGACGATGAATAAATTTCTGATGAGGAAGATTTGGACACTTACTGAAAAACATGAGGGCCATTGTGAGGAATATAACGGCTCTGTTTATAATGGTAAAGGTGAAATTATACGGCCAAACTCAAATAAATTTAATAGGACTAATTAAATGGATATACTACCAAGAATAATTAAACACAAACGATATCATCAATTATAAGGAAATCGAACACGAATAGAATATTCCCTACCGAGTTCTACAGATTGGCTTTTGTTAATGATATAATGTTGATCCTTCCACAACAACAATAGTTACTTGACGAGAATTAGTAGGATAAAGTCTAGCACAGACAGAAATCTTGCCTGTTGCCTTACGGGGAACACCACCATAAGTCTTAAGGTGTAAGGAAGAAGGATGAGGAACAGGTCTGTCACACTCAATAGGCTATGGATAAGAGAAAGTATTCTTAGAAAAAGGGACCGCGCATCACCTGTATCAATTCTATAATTATAGAAACAATATTTAAAAATAATGTGACATTAATGGGATTAGTTTTAGTAGCAGTAACATTAAAAACATATCTTAGCTACAATCTACCTCAGTGACTCGATCCTTGTTCAGTTTATGGACTCGATCATTCCTTTGGATTTTGGTTTGGTCCTACAAAAATTAACGCTTTGTACATTTGTGCCTTTACTGATTACAAACAAGGCAAGTAGCACCCTCGAATGGGCACTCTCGCTTCCAATGTAATTTACAACAGCCAGAACAAGGCGTCTTAGGTTTCAGTGTAGCATCCACTACCCAAGTTTTAGGCTGAGTAGGCTTTGGCTTTAAAGTATGGCTCTTTTCATGCACTTTGTTTATAGTAGTGTCCCATAGCTTGTGCATCTCTGAAAGCTGCTTCTCTAACACTGGTTATTTATACAGATCAAATGAAAGTTAAATCCGATTTTGCAGCAAAAAGTGTAGTGTAAACTTATTCGATAGGCTCATCACAGATCTGTCTATTAGCATATATGTTAACTGGTCCTCAAACTCACATGTGTGAGCCAGTGCTTTAATTCCACCAACAAAATTAGCAATAGTTTTACTAGATTTTTTATTCCTACAATAGAACTTAAATCTTTCATCAATTACAATTACCATGTATTTGTACTGTTCCTTCAAAACCTTAATAATATCATATATTTACAAGTCCTTCGCTCCTTTGGAGATCACAGACTCTAAGAAAGGCTAGTAACTTCTTCTCCTCTGGGATAGAGTTAGATAGAAAATAGAATTCAACTCTATTAATATAGGTCTAAAAATCTTCAATCCTAGCATCTAAACTAGCAATAAAACCTAAGAGATATTCTATTGCAAAAAATAACCTAACAACCAATAAAAAATGCACAAATCCTCAATCTTCGTCGCCAATGTAATAGATTTATTAGATATCAATTATAGTTATAGCGTGAGCAACAAGTAACAACACTCACCATAGATGATGTGAAGTGTCAGATGCAGTAATAAGTATCACGATAAAAGCACTAGTAGGGGTTAATAAATAGAGTATAAAATATACATTTAGTTTATGATAGGAACAGGTTGGGTAGAGCTGTTGTACCTCTAGCTTTGTCGTAAAAGTAGGTCTTTGTTTATCTTCATAGAGAGGATGACGGGCGTAGACTGGCTGATAGATATTGCAATCGCAATATCTATTTAATTAAAGCCCTTGGAATTTATGACCCGTGTTTTTTAACAAGATGAAATTCCCAACATAACATGCATGTATATAGAGTTAAAGTATCCTCTTTATTGTATAGGTGAAAGCATATCTAAAGATAGATCGATATTCTACCGACCTTAACAAAAAATCTTCGATGCAAAAGAGAAGTTTATCTCTTCCAGCTTAGCCAAGGGAAAACAGCGCTTTCCTATTTAGCCACATCTTGTTTTCTTAATATTCGGATAGAGTCCCAATTCGGGTCACCTTTACGGCTGTTGCTACACGCTGCAAGACTAGCGTGCTTCGGATCCCACGTTAATCATTAGGTCCCATTTGAGAAATTTAAAAGGTATCTTTAAACAGTGCAAATCGGTGGCAAAACTCCTATCAAAAGTGAAGTCCTGTAATAAAACCCTTAAAAAGAGAGTAGTTAGGTGATAAAACAATTGTCTAGTTTGTATATTGGTGGTAAAAACTTTACCTAGAGCTCATATCGGTGTTAAACACTTACTAACATTGTGAATCTGTAGTAAAATCTTTACCAAGAGCGTAGACTGGTGGTAAACCCTTACCTAGAGTGTATGTCGGTGGTAAAGCATCTACCGAGAGTGTACCTATATAGGGTGGTAAAACGCTTACCAAGAGTGTATATCGGTGGTAAAATCATTGTTGACTAGTTCTAGTTTGTGATGTACGGTACTGCAGTACGAGTATGTTTTACCTTACATGTGCATGAGTACCATGTACACCGTACTTATCACACTTTCTCACCTTCAGAGTTATTTTAGTGTATTGTCATGTTTTGTTTTGTTTTTATCCAATTACTTAATATTTCTATTTGTGTTCTTTCAGATCCCACGGACCTCGGACTTGTGTAAACAAGGTAGATAACTTCTGTTATATATGTGGTTGTGACTTTCGCATCATAGAAATGCAGTATAATTTATATGGTTAGGGAAAATACTATCTATAATGTGCATACAAAATTTGACGAGCAGACGAAATGAAGGTTTATCGCATATGCTATAAATCTTGGACAACAAAGCTTTACCAGTATTTGAACGGAAAGAGGAATGTATGGCTTTTGTTGTGTCTATGACTCCAAGGGAACCACGAGATCACAGATGCAATCACCACTTTTACATGATGCGTCTAATTTGGAAAAAAATTGTCAAAGAAAAAATATGAGACAGGGCTGTATGCAAACAGTTCATCAGCCATGGAGAAGGAATGCAAGTTCCTGATAAAGCAGAATCCTTCTTCTTTGAATTAGACGAGGAAGAAGATGAACGTTCTAGTCCTGAGTCATTCGATGTTACAAGATTCAAATTTGATCAATTTTACTCTACTTAAAAACAGCACTAACTAAAAGTAAGCTGTAAAAGCTCATCAGGGATTTGGAGCTACTCAAGAATAAGGCAGAGGTGTTAGGTTCTAGGATATATTAGTGGAATCGCCCCTTGTCAGTTGGTGTTTCCATATTTCGTGACAATCAAGTAAAATTGAATCATTCTTCATCATGAAGGTGATTTTGTAGCTTGAAAAGTCACCTGTTCATAGATTCATTCAAAACAAAATTTAAAACTGTTTTACTGCATAATGGGAATAATTTTCCTAGCAATTCCATTGGATTATGCTGTCAATGTGAAGGAAACATAAGTATCACGAATCAGCTTTTGAGGTTCACAAGCTATTACCAACATTGGTAGCCGCTATGTAAACAAAGTAATCAGATTTTCTGTGAAGGTGATACTCGACAAGAGATTCATTCTCTATCATAAACCATGGAACACTCATTCCTTCATTGGAGACTAGGAAGAAAAGATTAAGCATCCACCACTTTTTAATTCAAGAAAGGTTGTGATACCACACTTATACGTAAAACATAGCTTTCAAGTACACAACTACAAAACTTCCTGGATTAATTGAGGGTAAGATAAAAATAGGCTTGTCTTTGGTCCTCAGATTAGTAAACTGCGAACTATTTAGTTTGACCATGCATTTCGTCGCATGGAAAATAAAGCATGGGAAGCCTTCAGGTTAGTCTCAAAGAAAGATTTCTTTCAAACACAAAAACTTAGGATGACAAGAAATTTGTGACAAAACTCATCAAAGTATAAGCATCTATGGGGAGACGTCCAGTTTAACTTATGGCTCTCACGTGGAGAAAAAGAGAGAGATGAGAACCTTCTCTACATTTCTATCTACCTTCCAGTTCAGATGGAAGCAACGTTCCCTGAGAATACATTACTCTCCAAGCAGGAAACATGTCAAACTTCCCCAATTGAGAGGAAAATAAGTCTGTTTGGCAAGTTGCGCCGGATATCGGTTCATTTCATTTACCAATCAACTTCATTCAAGCCCGCAGAAGACTAAAATTATCACCTGCCTCAAAAACGCCCCCCGTCTTCCATCTCTCCTGAAGTCACAGTTAAGAACGCTGCGAACCACTCATCTCTCCTCTCATCTATGAACAAATGTCCTCGAAGCCTATATCCACAAATGCCTGTCAAGTTCACACGCGTTACTCTTATACCTTTACCGTTTTCACAGGATATTTCATTTTTTCCGCAAGTTATCACTAAATTTAACATGCAGTGATAAACATATGTAGTTATTAATTCCTATAATTAGTGTTTTCAGAGTGACTGAAGTAAAACGATAGATTCAGGACAATAATAGTAAATTAATTCCTAATAATAACTTCATTTGAAGTAAATAAATACATCTTTTATATGTTACATTTTCCTTTTTCATATTCTACTAATATCGTTTATTTGACCGTTTACTGTGTTAATAGGGCACATAATGCAAACTTCTTCTTTGTAATCCTACTGAGTAAAGAGGATAAATTCGATGTCTACTAAATTCGATCTGAGAAATCATTGCCTTCCCGGTTTCAGAGGTGGATCAAAGCCAAAACAAAATGTACTAGCATACAACTTTAGTCTCAGAACCTACAAAATTATTATCATCAGTTCCAGTGGTGCTTGAAAATGCATGAGATGCAACATGTGACTCAAGATAGAATTTTTGCAATCTGACCTGGATTTCTTTCCAGTGGACGTCAGAGGAGAGAGAGGGAGGAGGACGGCGAGCGATTTAACCAAAATATTTCATTTATGCGTAAACGATATCAAGATAAATATGGTCAATTAATGTCTGCAAACAGTGATAGACAGACAAGAAATGCTTTATTTCAGGACTTTTCAAACCTTTTTCACTGGCGACCCCACCCCATCTTACCACTGAGATCGTGCCTCCAATAACAGCAGCAGGAAAATTGAATGTAATGCGGAATATATATATATATATATATATATATATATATATATATATATATATATATATATATATATATATATATATATATAACTATATGGGTAAAGATCACGAGAGATAACACGTGAATAAGTATAAATATTCAGTTGTACCACGTAGGGAAAAAGAAAGATTGATTGGAGCTAGTACTTTCATTATCTTAATTACATTTTCAAACTCACAATGGTTTATAAAATAGAGAGACACTGTATTTATACAAAGCAATGTTTTCCCTATAAAATAAGATGGTCAGATTTTTTATGACATCTGATAAGTTTGACTTAAGGAAGAAAAATAGGACTGGATCTAAAGAAAACAAACTGGTGCTAATATTTACATTTGTCTCCTTTGTGCTGGAGATTAGGTACGATTCACAGATATTTCTGCTAATAAAATCATTTATATGCATTATGGTATTTGCTTTTGACCAATTAATCTGGTGACCCATCTTAAGCCTGTAGACGGCCAAAGCATTACTTGTATATCCCTTGGATACTGCATTTTGATGTTGCTTAATTATTACAGCGATAATTTTAGAAGTTTGACTTACATCGAATAAATTGAAATCCAAACCTACAAATAATTTATCCTATGTCCATTTCAGGTCATTCTAAAAATATTAAAACATCAGTATTTACTTCCATGTATCTTAGGCCACTCAGAATATGTAGTCCTGACTATATAGACAAAGAATTTACAAATATTGAAGAGATTGCCTTCAATCTGTGCTACCCAAAATATCTTTTGGAAACTGTATTTATAAAGATAAAAAACATTCTATAACCGCAAGTTAGGGAAAACAGAACCTTTTCACAACATATTACTTCTACCTTACCATGATAATTTCTTTTATGTAGTAACAATGTTAAAACAACTTGATATAAATGTAACTTTTAATACAATTATACATTAAAAAATATTTCCAAGGAACGATAATAATGTAATATATAGTATACCTTGGTTGGAATGTAATTTATTACAAAGCGAGCAACCGCTTTGAGTGGTTAAATGCTCGGTTTAATTGAGATCAAAGTGGTTGCTCGCTGCCTCAATGTGCTCGGTTTTAATCCCACCCCAGCTCGGATTTTTTCAAAATAGGAAATACTCGTAACTATTTTGAAGAAAAAATTATTCCGTTTTCTCCTGCTTGCGGTGTGTTGGATTTATTTCATCATTCTCTCGCGCCCGTGAGAGATATACAACTCCTCTCTCTCTCTCTCTCTCTCTCTCTCTCTCTATATATATATATATATATATATATATATATATATATATATATATATATATATATATATATATATGTGTGTGTGTGTGTGTGTGTGTGTGTGTATGAGAAGCTCACAAAGTACCGCGTGATTAGAGCAATAAATGCAAAAAACCCACAAGAAAATGAAAGACGGATTCCAAGTACTTTCGAACTTATTAAGTTCATTCGCCATTCTCAAGGAATGGCAAAAAAATCGTTTTACAAAAATTAAATCCTTCCCGTATACAATTTTAAGAACTTCCTTGTTTTAACGTTTTCTGAGTCCTTTTCCTTGCTTCCCTGCCTCTTGAAAAGTTTAAATGTTTCAGTCATATTCAAGTATGAGTCTACCATGTACAAAATGTTGATTCATAATCAGAGGTGAGTAGTATTTAACTACTTTGAATTTAAAAACTTTATTTAAATACATTTATATATTTAAATTTGTATTTGTAAATACATTTTAAATTATGTATTTAAATACTTTTGAAAGTATTTAAATAGCTATTAAGAACGTATAATGCATGTTTTAGCTTGTCGCAACTTGTATGACACAAACGGTTGACTGCGTGAGCCGCTGAGGGAAGATTGCTTGCATCAGTTCAAATTCAGTTAACAGATAGTCACATTTGTGTTCGTTTGTATAGTGAGAGCGCTCAGCGTTATTTCAACTACTGCATGGCAACTTCAGCTTCTTCGAAAGAGTGTTAAATGGAGAGATTAGACAATAATAAAGACGAGGAAGATAAAGAATCATGTAATTATAGTTATCCTTTACCAGATAGTAAATATTTTAGAGTGAAATCTTTCGACAGAAAAAAGTTAAGTGTGTATGTACATCATGCAATGGCGAAATCTCTGCGGCGAGCAATGCTACTTCCAATCTACGCATTCATTTGAAGGTAAGAATTTATTTAAGATAATTATATGATACTTAATTGAATTGATAAGTTTCACTATTTCTTATTTATAAAAAATGGCAAAATTGCTAGTAGCTAACGATAATGTTAAGTAGCCTATGGTTACCGTTCACGAACCTACCTGTTTCCTTTTGCAACACCTTTATTTATAGTATGTATATGCTTATTGAATTTAACGTGCATTATGGCAACGTGAAACAAATATTCTACGTGACAGCTCAAAGATAAGATTCAAAAAGTAAATGTTCAGTTTTAAACGATGGTCCTTCATGCAGCGGTGTTAAAGTAAAGAGATTACCGGAGTGTTTTGCGGTGAATACTAAGAAGATCAAACAATCTGTTGTTGATAAGCTGATTGCATATTTTATCATACAAGGTGTGCATCCCATATCAACCATGGAGCAACCAGCTTTTTTGAGATTAATTAAAGGGGAGTTATGAGTTACAAATGTTGTTTACAATTATAATATTAGTAGTACAGGTTAAGCTCTTATAACGACCGAATACTAAAGCGCTTGGATCATTGGTCACTACGTAGGCTATATAACGAAGTTAAATAAAGGAAGAAATATGCAAACAACAGAGGTTAATAAAAAAAATCATGAATAATTAGTACAATTATTGATCGATTATATGTAGTTATTATATGAATTCCTATAAGGATGTATTTTGTTATAATAGCAATACCTGTATATCATCATGTCAAAACTAGCATGCCGCCAGTCAAAAATGTAAGAAATAAAGCTTGATAATGTATATATTCCTATCAATACTGAAAGTCAATATTTTACTATGTAATTCTAAATATGAATGCCTAATAATATATTTATGAATTAATGTAGCAGTCCTATATAGTTATACGATATTCATATAGCTACATTTTATATATAAAATTTTACATGCATACAAAATATTCTCATTTCACTCACAATAATCACACATTTCCCTACCGTATATCTAAATTCTTCAGTTGACGTCATTTCAAGGCGGACGCTAGGCCGAAATCTTATAGAAGAAGAGAAAGTTACAAGAGCTCTATTGAAGAATAAACTAGTCAGCACCTCTTACTTATGTCTTACTGCAGATACTTGGTCAACTCGTCACCGTAGTTTTTGGGGCGTTACAGTTCAGTGGGTATGTTAAGATTTTGCTTTTTATGAAATATGAAATTGAAAATATCTTTACAGTTAGGGAGTTATCAGCTCTCGGCTGAAAGCAGACCTATTTGTTGGTGGAATTTCTCTCGATTATATTAATATATAAAATTTATGGAAACATTTATGAGACAAACATTGGACTATTTCATTTTTTCAGCTTGAGGAAGCTGCTCTTGTCCGTCATTGTGGAGTAGTGGCATTATGAGACTGTTAGTTCATTTTTTTTCAGCTTGAGGAAGCTGCCTTTGTCTGTCACAGTGGAGGATTCGTATGCTGTCGCTTTAAAGGAGAACATACGAGTAACTACATCAAGATTGCTTAACATATGGAGAATATCATCAATGAATACGATATCCCCCTGCCGAAAATCCCGAGCACCGTCACTGATGACGGTTCTAATTTTGTTAAAGCGTTCAAGGAATTTGCAGTCACTGCTGCAAATGTGTCCACAGATTCAGAAGATGGAATCCAGGAAGGTGAAGAAGATCAGGGTGAGCACGAGCTGGAGGGTAGTTTCTTAATGAGAAGTGACTTAGATCAGGAAGAAGAGACCTTTCATCTGACCCATGCAGCTTCAGCCGACTTAATCATGTGCGTTGTGCTTCACACAAACTCAGTCTCGTAGTCACAATTGATGCAAAATAGGCACTAAAAATATCTTCTTTTGCAAACATCAATCATGCGGCGATGAGGAAATGCTCAGCATTATGGAATAATCGCGGTCGTCCAAAATCAGCAGAGATTATCAAAACTATTATCATCTGCTCATTAAAGGTGCTTTGCATTACAATGTGGAACTCTCTCTTTGATACATTGTGATTACTTTTAAAATACAAGGACAAATTACATCAACTCATGACGTTCCTTGAGCTTCCAGTGTTCAGAAGTCACGAAATTGAATTTCCTAGAAAGTATGTCTCAGTTTTGGCTCCTATTGCAGTGGCAATTGAACCCCTACAGGGAGAATAAAACTGTTTTTATGGAGAACTGCTCCCTACCTTGCTTACTGTGGAGAAAAAGCTGAAGAGCCTTTAGTCACGTTCTCTGAAATTTTGCCAACCTGTTCTAAATGCAGTCACTAAGGGCTTTGGAAAGCGCTAACAATCTTATTTGACCTTGGCAAATAAGGCCAGCGTTACAGATCCCATTATTGCATAAACAAATCGTCCATTTTTCAAACTCCGCTGGTTAGATATTAGTATTTCATGGGACAGTTCAAGTCACCAAGACTCTGTTAAAAATATTATGATTCAAGTGATTGAGAATTTAGCAGAGGGACCCGAAGCTGAATCATCCAGTGGTGTATCGGACACTGACGATTATTTTGAATTTACAAAACCCACTCAAACACAATCAACCGCCGATTTAGAATTGTTCAGTTACCTCCAGGATTTAATTAAAACACTTCAAAGTTTAGATAGATATCCAAACATAAAAAAGTTATTAATTAAATACAATACCACCCTTCCGTCGTCAGCTCCTGTGGAATGGCTCTTCTCTTTAGGAGGATTGACGTTATCTCCCAAACGGAGTTCTTTATCTGACGAAACATTTGAGCAACTGATATAGCTAACTGAAATTTCATTCTATGCCACTTTTTATTTTTATGTAGTACCTAAGTCCAATTGTCATCGAATCCTTCATTAGTAATTATAATATACTGTACAATTTCATTTTAATGGATATATTTTGTTGTGATACCAATGGTCCTTATCGATTGTCATTATATTTCATGTATTTGAACTGTATTTAAAAATGTATCTAAATAAATTTAATGTATTTAGTATTTAGTATCTAAATACATTTTTCTCATGTATTTAATATTTAGTATAAAGGGGGTTTATTCTGTAGATTATGCCGTTTTCCCTAAGCAATACTTTAAGCAAACCTGTAAATCATTAAGTGTACGCCAGACCCAACATAAATAAAATATTAGAAGAGGTGAAAGTAATAGTGTTTTCTTTGTCTATTTATCGGAAAACAGTCCCCCTATCAATTGGAATTCAGCTAAATTTATTTACAAATCTGATGACTTTGTTCAAAGAAATATTGTCGAATGCTCATTCATTAATTCCTCACCATATTTTAATATATCCCCCGGTCTCTTTAAACTGGCCCCTGTTATTAAAAGGCTTATTTATTATGAAATTGTCCATTTTAAATCTTATCCCTTTGATTTACTAAATTAGTTATGTTTCTTTTGCTTATTTGAATGTATTTATAATCGTTTGTGTATGTAAGTACTCATAGCTTTGTGAGCTAAATGTCTATATTCTTTTCTCACATTTGGAACTTCCGGAAGTAGACCTTATCTATATGCCTTTACCATTCACATCCGGTATTTAATCCCGTCTTTGATAATATTTCTCTATTCTGTGTCCTTCCGCTGTACATGGGCGGGGTACCATCCTGTTGTCTCTTATATATACCACCTCTGTTAAGTAGTTCGTTATTCCTTGAGAATGAACAGAACTAGTTCGAAAGTACTTGGAATCCGCCTTACATTTTCCTGTGTGATTTTTTGCATATATATATATATATATATATATATATATATATATATATATATATATATATATATATATCACAGAAACAATTATACACAGATTTCTGAATAATATTTTTCTAGGTGGTACAACATTTGCAGGTTTCTTAATACAAATGTATTATGCAAGTTTAAATGTATATTCACTCTGCTTCAGATTGAAAACAAAATTAAATGTCAACACTTGTGAACGGTAGTAAAGAGAAACCTGTAGTTGACAGAATTTGAGCAAGTGCATATAGTTAATCAATGGAGGAAGGTGTAGCGTTTATAAATCGAAAATGGATTGGTGAAAAACTTCCTCTTAGAAAAGACGACTAAGACCCGTTCTAGGCTAGTCTAAGAAATAATGCAATAGTTGGAAGTCAGAGGCGAAGGAGAGCTAAAAGGAAGAGAGAATATGGATAAAGGATTGTTAACAACTCCTAATACTGTAAAGTAATATTCTAAATAATATTTATTTATTCTGTTCTTAAAGATATTTACTATAGTACTTTCAACCGCATTCTTATGCCAATGTATTCCAAGTTTAGCTATTTTATAAGAAAATAATTTTGTCTTATCTCACTGTTATACATAACGATCTTCCATTGAAAATAAATTACGATGCCCTTAGTAAGATGTCGTTCGACAGTCGATGCATTCTACTACTGCATTGTTCTTTCGCAAATATGGAGACCTCAAATGCACTGCATAGTACCAATAAGATCTTACAAAAGGTTTATATAATAGAAAAATAATATCCTTTGATATAAACAAAAAACAGGTGGCTATGTAGGCTAAAATCCAATTCGCCTGTTATTAGGCTACAGTGCTTTGTTTTGAAATATTTACATCACTCGAGATTAAGCCACATAAATTCTTTTCCATGTTGTCATTTTCCAATTTGGCTACCCATGACTTATGTCTATTACCTTACATATGCTCACTTCTTTTTGCAAGTTTTCACACTCACTGGGATATTTTGACCTAGCAAATTGTCATCAGCAAATTTGGGAATTTTACTTAATAGATTTATGTCAAGGTTGTTTATATATATTAAAATAGCAACGTACAAAGAAGAGATTTATTAGGCACGCCGCTAGTTACCGATTGGTGTTCAAACTAATTTTCAATCCATTTTATTAAGCTGCTCGCTTTTTTTGTGCACTATCCTGATCAAGTGTTTTATGACGATCGGTGCAAAAGCATTTTTGAAAGCTAACTAACATACATCTACAGATTTACTTTGGTCAAGTGCGATCAAAATATCAAGCAATTGTAAGTCATGAGACTCTCCATCGAAAGTGTGTTGTGTATCCTTTATTAAGTTATTTACATCCATACACTAAACAATCTTGTCTCCAACAATATAATTTAAAATTTTAGGTACGACTGAGGTGAGAGAAATGGAACGAAGGTTACCTGGATAAGCTTTTATGCCTTTTTGAAAATTGGAGCAATATTTGCCTCTTTCAACTGCTGGGTGCTATGTCCTCAGTAATATTTTTTAAATTTTACAAAGGTGTTTTCACAACTTATTTTCCAATTCATTAAGGTAGACAGGATAGATTTTTATCGCACCCCAGTACTTGAAGGTGTACCGTTTTCATCAAAATTTATTCTGTCTTGTGTTATATTTATTTATATTAATCTTCGATGGCATCTTTAGACGCAACTATAACTTTCAATTCATCGACTTTTTTTCACAAACTTCTAGTGTTAGCGA
This sequence comes from Ceratothoa steindachneri, assembly GCA_963969495.1. Lineage (NCBI taxonomy): Eukaryota > Metazoa > Arthropoda > Malacostraca > Isopoda > Cymothoidae > Ceratothoa > Ceratothoa steindachneri. Next base: position 200,716,305 of record OZ018318.1, on the reverse strand, counting down.
AAATCAATAAATTTTGTGTTATATTCCCGTTGCTTTGATTGTGGGCATGGTTACCACATTGTTACGAACATGTTCAACGTAAGTGAATCTTCCATTTCTTATAAGGTTCCATCTTTTTTAGTTTACGACACACTAAACATTAGCAAATGGTTTGGCACAATCCAGAACATAAGATGAAATGATTTAATAAGTTATATATCTTAGAATTATTAGCCAATTACATTTGAAGTGTCATATATGAATTAGCGTGTCAAAATAGATAATGAGTTCATCAAGCAAAATACTAGTCACATGACGTGTTTAAAATAGTTAAAACTATACTGACATGAGGTTAACATTAAACGAGGATAATCAGTAGGTTTCTATGTGGGAAGTATGAGACGGTGTGGGGGAATCCCACGTGGAATTTCTTGTCCAGCAGGGAACTTCCATGCGCTGTAGAAGGTTCTGTTAGGCTTAAATTGGTAAGCCTACCCCTCCCCCCCACCCCTTCTACAAGCGGTAGCCTCAAGCCGCGTCCACCACGGTCCGCCTTTACACGGGTTAGAATAGCCTCGGAAAGAAGATTCGAGGCCATTCGAGAGTACATAGAGCTGTTTCCCACTAAACCCCGCGGGGAGAGCCTCAGGCATATATAGTGCTCGTTTCCCTTGAGGCAGACACAGAGTTGAGAAGTCTCGCCCGGACCCAAGAAGATTCCCCTAGTTCCAAGTCAGGTGCTAACAACAAAGCAAAGTGACGGCTGAACTATTTGTGTATTGGAATTAGCCCCAGCCAGTGAGGTAATTCCATTTAGCGATCGCTACCGAGCGATTTTTCCGACTTCACTCATGAGCTCCTGTCGAAGCCCTCCTCGTCTGCCCTTCGTTTCAGGTGGCCGAAATACTCTCCCTTGGACCGGACGTTACCGTCCCCCCCTACCCTTTTTGGAGAGCCGTCATCACTTTATCATCCAGCTCAGAAACTCCGAGCGGCCTCGCCTCACGTGCAGAAGACATCTGTGAAGCCTTACCCCGACGTCTCACCCGGAATCTTCCGTAAGACAACTCCTCTCTCCCTTCAGTAACCCATTTGAGTTAATTCTCCCCATTTGAATAGTCTCCTCCCGTAATACATTAATTTTAACTTCATAGTCTGATTCTTAACTACAATTCCCCCCCTCGTTTCCCGGTGTAATTTTGCCCATTAATTCATCTGATTTAATTTTGCCCATCAACTCTCTCATTATTTTTATGTAAATAAAATTATATTTTTGTACTGCCTCTTAAAATAACCTTGAGCTTTGCCATTGCCCATATTTTACCCGACCTCGTTGCACTCTTATCTCGCATTTTTGCCCGTCTAAACTCGTGGTGTTCCGTCCCTTTGTTGGTTCGCCTTTAAGTTATTGGTCCCTCCCTCATAGATATAATATGGTATTGATATAATATAATGGTATACCACGACAGACCGGATTCAGAGATTTCTCAAAGATGGTACGTTGCAGTGCCTTTCTCTTAAGTTGTGTTTAAATTGGGGCTCAAGACAGATTTTACTGAGTGGTAAAAAAGAGTGATTACATTTGGGCGTGCCAAAGGCAAATCTTTGAATGATTTAGCGGAATTTGCAGGTGTATCTACGCCTACTGTCATACAGGTTCACCAGCAATGACAAACAAAACAGTCTAAGGAAATTTCCGCCAGAATTATGGCGAAAACGATACTGAAGTAGCGAGAGCGCCGTAATGTTTCATGACTCTTGACTAAAATTCACTTAGCTTCAAGGCAGGAATTGCTGCAAGACGTCAAGGCTCGACATTTGACACCCATTACTGAAAGAGCTCCGCAGAACTGCAAAGTAACTTATAGAGTTGCGTCCACGCGATTAAGAATTCTATGTATATTTATTTAATAAAAAAAAACTCCGTTTTCCTTCTCAACAGTGATATTAATAAAGTATAAAGTCCATTCTTTTCTTGTTGTTTATTAAGGTAGTAACTTATATCTATTCTTATTTTACATATGCAAATATTATTTAAAATTGGACAGAAACTAATACAGTTCAAGTATATCTCACATTACTATTTTAAATTAGCGTTCGTTGTTTTATTAGTGAGTTCTGATTAGATACCTAATTATGTTTCTGGGGGTGTAATGGCATTCAATTATCAGCCCTCAATCTTTTTAATACCATTACTTTGCCATTTTTATTAGGGTCGTCCCAAATGCCTTTAAACGAGGAAGACAATGGTGGAAGCTTATCTGGTTCTACATATTTGCACGCCATCCTATTCACAAGTGCTCCAACTTATCTCCTATTTAGACTACTCTAGTTACTTTTAACTTCCACACATTAATTTCATTGACCATAGGTTTGTTTTTCACTTTCTTTACAATACATTCTTCTTGTATTTTGCCGGTTAAATTTCGGAAAATGTCGCCGTCGATATTTTATAAATATCTCTTTTTTTTTTAAATAGACGCACATACTATATAGAGTATATTAAAAATATAATCTATATTGCACTTTCACTAATTAAGGCGGGCAAATTTCTAATTATGACGAAAAATAGATCGGCCGCCATCTTGGGAGGCACATTGTTAGTTGGAATCACATTATGTTGTATTATATATTATTTTGAAGGGATTTTTTTTTTAATTAAAATATGATGTGGACATTTCATATTAATCAATTTTAAAGAAAATATGATTGATTTAAATAGCATTCGAGGGCGATGCTTATATGTTTGAAGTCAAGCAACACGGTATAAAAACTAGAAGCCTAACGACATCTGGCAATCGCCTTTGAATTCAAATCTAATCATAGACTTTCGAATTAGGAATACTATGAGTTTATTTAAAAATAACGGAGGGTTGAAGCCCTTCATTTCAAAATAACTTTAAAAATTATATACAATATGATGCGATTGCAATAACCTAACAAAAAAATCCCCCCAAAACACTATTTTTAATTTTCCGAAGAGAAAATCGTCTCTAAATTTAGACAACACGTGTTTGTAAGCACAAATATATGCATATAAATTAACAAAAAAAAATCGAGGGCGAGCATTTTCCGAAATTTAATCATTTTGCCTTTTATTTTAGTAAATAATAATAAAAGATCCTAACTTTATATTTCATTGTACTCAAAAAATGCCCTTGGCTCTCATCTGCCATTCTTTTCTTTAGCGTTTCATATATGGAAATTTTATAATAAGCATTTGCTTTTTCTATGAATATCTTTTAGCTCTCTTTCATATATTTAAATCTATTTTTTTATTCACAAGTGTCTACCATGTTAAATTGCCAAGATATCATTTGCATTTTTATCCTCCTGTGTAATCTCTAATATATTTTTTTTAAGTTGACCTCTAAACGCCTGATATGAAGCGTTTATAGATATTGACACAAAGATGTATTGGATAGATTTTATTAGAAAATAATCATAATTTTGTGATTGTACCGTTTGGTTAGAATAAGAAAAATAGGAATGGGAAACAAATTTGAAAGAAGCGACCATCAACGAAGCAAATAGGAACAGAGAGAGTAAGAAATAAAGAGCTATGGAACGAATTATGAGAGGGAATACAATAAAATCGATTCTCAGACTGAAGTAACACAGATGGCAGCGATTTTCAGGCAAGCAGCACGAGAGATTTTAAGAGGCTCTTCCCATTTCAGATTGCAGTTATCAATGATTCCTATTAAGAAAAATTATATGAACTCTTCTTGATCTGCCAGTGGGCAAATCTCCCACTTAACACATTATTCATGTCTTAAATTCAAATCTATCTATACTCTTTATTCCATTTTTATTGTTGTCTCAGTATTCTTAATACTGTTCTGGACTGTTTGATTAGCATTTGTATAGGATGCAAAACAAAGATAGCTTTCATAAGGTTCTCTATTAATAATATATTATTGGATATAATGATATCCAAAGGACAGAATAACAGTAATTTATTAATTCATTATTTCCAATTGTGTCTATTCTTTGTAATAATTAATTTTCTCATTAACTCATAAAAAATATGTTTAAAAACATTAGAACGCCAGGGGAATTATTTTACATAAGAAAGAGCAACAAAGTTTTCTTATTAGTTAAATGCATTTCACATTTATCAGAATTGACTGCATTTTACTCAACTTGAACAACTTTTAAAGGATGCGTTACATGTGAATAGGATTTCCATATACTCGTATATATATATATATATATATATATATATATATAAGTTTTCGGTTTTAACTTCTGCGTGGGTTGCATAAACCATCCCTCTCAGCGCTACTTTTATCTACCACTATCAACCTTCTGTCTACTCACAAGAAGGTCAATGGTATCTCGGAGAGAAATTCCCTACTACAACTGAAACCTTGAGGAGAAACACGACCTTTCGTTTCCAGTACACCGCAGTGAGGTACTCTCCTCTGTATCTGGAGGAGAAGAACATCCTTCCGGCCTCAGTGCCCGCAAGGAGGGACCCAACACAAAGGAATTCTCCCCTCTGGGTCGAGGTCTAAGGGGAGCTGATACTTGCCCCTGGTCCTTCTATTCGCTCTTTCCACTAATATATCTTCATCCCTTACATTAGATCCTTCTGATACTGCCCTCCTGGACTATGGATCCGGCTCCTCTTCCATTGGATGTTTGGTGTGGTGATCCCGACCTGTCCGATCTAGTCACTAAGCCGGATCTCCCGCTGCGACATGTGTACCACGTATGATTTGGTCTGTGGATGGCATCGGCCGGGCTGCGCAAGAGGATCCCATTTGGCTGATCCCTTGTTGGGGTCAGAGTAGGGCTGTTGTGCGCATGAGAGCTGAATTTCGACATTTTTGATCATGAAAAATTATGTCCCTTTTAATTTTCCACTCAATATTGGTGCAGAGGTTCTCCTCTCATCACCCTCAACCGACAGAATAGCTTCAACTTTATCCCTTTTGGAGCCACTCTCGAGTAGCTCTGCCTCTTATTCCTATAAGGAGGTGGTCCCCCTGTGATATTTTAGGCACCCTTCCAAGTTTCTCCTACCGGAGAGGGTTTTTTCCCATCTCCAATAGATACGTGTTCGGGAGATTCCCTCTTACCCCTTATGCAGAGTTGCCCTATTCTTTCTAATGGGTTGCCAGATAATTAATTCTCTTAGCGGAGAGGGCGCTTCTCCTTATCCATAATGATAGGTTTGGAAGCTTCTTCCTTACTTCCTTTCAGAGAGTTGCCTCCAAAGCGACTCTCCACTTGCGGTGACTCCCTTTTTGCCTTCTTATCGGCCCACCAAGAACACGGCGAGGCTGTTCCGTTCGGCTTTGGGGTCCTTTCCAGGGGTGCAGAGAAGCAGGTACATTCCGCGATTTCTTTTCCAATAAAGAAAGACAAGAATAAGAAAGCAAATAAAAGACTAGGGGTTCCTCTCCATCCACAAGTGCTCCGAGGGCTAATCGGTCCGCTCCTACTTCGGCAAAATACCAGGCCAAGACCAACACTTCCGGCCCCAAGGCGCCCTCGGGAGGCGAGGCTCAGGCAAAAACCAAAGTGACAAGTGCTCTGAGCGCAGCCTCGATTACGTCGGGGCCACTCATTCAAAAACTACTGGGCGTTTTTGAGCCCACTGGCTTTAAACGTTTTCTTGTTATTCACTTTACACATATCAGCATGTTGTCCAAAGGCTACATGCTCTGTCAAAGGTGAGCTGAAGGTGACCTGTTTCCCGAACGGAAGCTTTCTGGGGAATGTGTCAGACCCTTCCAAGGCCGCAAATTGATTGCCCTTCGGCCACTTAATAGTTCGTCTGTGAGTTTGACGACGCTCTCTATCCTGAGCTTTTTGAAAGTAGTGGTTTATGCTAGGGGACTCTTGGACTACTCCTTTAGAAGGCAGCACCCAATTGCTGGCTGAGCGTGGAATGGTCAAAGTCGAATATGTGGTGAGGAAAAGGGAGGGCCTTCAAGACCCACCCCGACACTCTTTGACAGGCTTCCGGAGTCGCTGTGTGTTAATCGCTATCGCTACGGCATGAAGGCATTCGTGCCACTGCTACGAGGATTTTACTACTGCCACCACTTTAGCCATGCGAATCACTCGGGTAGACGTGCAAAGTTGGGTTTACCTCAAGTCTGTATAAGTTGCCCAAGGCCGTCCCCTCAACCCAGTCGCTTTTCTGGTAAAGCTCGAACCACAAATGATTTACACCCAGCCTTGGCTAACTAAAACAAGGCCACCCTTCATGTAAGGTGAAGCAGCCGCGCGGCTCCATCAAGTCTTGAGACTTACAAGAAGCAAAACCCTGAAGGTGGTTGTAAGTGTTCTAGGGTTCCTAAAGCGGCTTTCCATAGGAGAACAGCACCTAAGGCGCTTTGGCTCCTACACTTCCACCCAAGAATAAACCAGGCGACTCGGAGACGCGAAACCATCCAAAAGAGGGGCCCCCGCATCCAAAGCCGCACTCCTCACCAAAGGTTTCGAGGGGAAGGTAGGAAGGCGACAGCATTTTAACGTCTTGTTCGGCCAACTAACCTCGCAAGTCTGCCTCCGGGAAGCGTACGGCCATTCTTGTGAGGGTCTTCTCTTCGAAGATGGCCCCCACATCTCCAAAACAACTTGGAAGAGTTCCTGAGGCTCATCTCCTCCCGTTCCCCGAAGGTGACATCGATCCATCACACTGGTCTCCGTTTAGCGACCACTGCTTTCCGCACGTCCATTATTGAGAGCCTACTTGTCGATACCGAGAAGATGTCACTCGATTAGCGCCGTACACACGGCATTATGCGGTTATACGCTTGGCCCGTCGTCTCCCTCATTTGCCAGAGGCTCTCACTGCATCCATAGCAGATTTCGATGGTGCATATGCCGCCGAGAGACGCCAGTCATACCCTAAGCTTTTGAGGTTTAGAGCTTGGAAACTATTTCGAAATCTCTGTGTAGCTCTCAGCCCGGTAGTGATTCTAGTTCTTCTTAATTATATCAAAGAAGCCACCGTGGAGGGTACCACCTTTGACTATTTGTCACTACTCTTTTGCTTCCAAAGCTTCTATAGCGCAGAGTGTATTGCGTTCGACCTTTATGAAGCCTGCTTTGTGTCACACTTGATCGCTGTCAGTATACACGGGTGGCTTCATGTCCTAGGGGGGCTAGCTTTCCACGTCGTATCCATTCTGTTTGAAGTCACCAGGCCATAAGTTTGTATTTACTGTTGAGCCGGTTGCAATGCAACGCTTTGGTACAGAAATAATGTGTCGTGCCTTATTTGGAGACATAATTGTGATCTTTAGCGACTCGCAAAGTGCCCTGAGTTTTCTCAGGACAGTGGAATCTCCTAGCTCCTAGTTCGTAGTATCGGCGAGGCTATGATTTCCGCAAGCCCGGTGGATGTCTATATTATCTTCTGCTGGGTTCCTGCACATTTGGACTCGGCAGGAAATGAGAGCGCCAATGAGTCTGTTATGACTGGGCAACCAGACCATTGTTTTACTTTTCCTCACACCCAATACATAACATGAATCAGACTAGCCATCAGTCTTCCTGGCAAAAAAAGATGGAAAACGTCCAAAGCAAACGAAAATTTGCATGCCTTTGCGCAGCGACGGTTTCAGGTTGCTTTCTGTCCTCTCCGAATCGGACACACTCGCGGGAGCACCACCATTTGATGGAGCACTCGCCTGCGCCCTATTGCGATGACTGCGTTGTCTTCTAGACTGTTCGGCACATTCTCGTTGAATGTCGCAGTCAGGTTGATCTTCGCGCATGTTGCCTGTCCCGGTACCGGGATGAGCGGGGTCGCTACCGCATGCCTCTTATATTCGGGACGGATTCGTACACACCGACTTGTGGACTCACTATTTAGAGGAAGTTGGCCACCTCCATTTTATTTGACTCTCTTTGGTGTTGGTCCGATGACCCTTCCCTCTGTGGGGGCAGGTCTCCCTCCGACACCAGATCAGGCTTCCTTCTCATTGCTTTTATTTTTTTATGTGTTTTTTGCCTTTTTTTAGTTTGTTTTTTGTTTGTTTGTTTTTAAAGTAGCCTAGTACTAGGCTGAAATTTTAATTGCAGCGACCTTATGCCTTTGGTAGTAGTCGCTAGATGGGCGCTTACAATAATCAGAAACATCAAAAATAAAGAAGAGGTGTAATTTTCTTGGTAGAAGGTACGTAATGAGGGAGAAATGTAGTCAATTTTCTCTCAATTTCTATTCGAAGCTGTTAGTATAACAATGAGCTGCCTTTTTCGCACGCTCTTTATCCACGGCAAGCAGGTGTCGAATAAACCAATAGAACAGCACTAAGAAGAAGAGCCCAGTAAGGGGCGCGGTGATTTGCCTTCCTGGCGGCCGTGCTGACGGAACTCAGCACCCCGTCCGACCCCACCTTAACCTCTTCTGTTTCTTTCTGACACCTTGTCCTCTTACCTTACTACCTCACTTTGCATACATACTCTACTACAACTTTCTCTGGTCGGCCTCTAATTTCACGGGGTAGATGCCAACCAGTTTTTTCTCATCCAACCATCCCATATCGGGGCTGAGGGGGAAGTGGTCCAGGCCCCTCGCCCCTGAGCTCCGGTTTTGGGAGGTAAGTTTTTAACAACCTGCTTAAGCCCCACCCTCACCTTCCGTACATCCCCTTTCTCTCTCATTTTCAGTCTATCGAATTTCCGCCGTGCCTAAGGTGCAGCTGCCATGCCGATAGGCTACCAGGTCAGTAGGCAGGAGGAGTGGCCTCAAATAACGGCAGATGGCTTTGTCGGCCCCGTGCTCACCCCTCGCAGAGCGGGCTACTGCATGGGATGACGAGCGTTTGCGTCCCGTGCTAAAAAAAAGTGGTCACCATACCCAATTATGAATTAGAAAAAATACCTACTTCTTTATCTTTCCCTCAACCATCGTCGGAGCCACCCTCGGGCAGCTACATTGATAAAAATGGAGGTCCTCTCCCCCTGTACTTTATCAAGGGACTTGCCAAATTTCCTCTACCGGAGAGGAGACTTATTGCTCTTCTTTGCCTACGAGTGTATGGGACTCCGCGTCACCCCTTTCTCTGGAGGCGCCCTTGGTTTCCTCCCTCTTTTTAGCGGCAGTCCCTCCTTTTCTTTCACAAGAGACTGCCAATAAAGCACGCAGGCAGCTGAAAAATGACCGCTACAGGTTGGAGCGGGGGGACAAGAGATGGTAGGGCCCGTTGGTCATTGCCCCCTAACATGCTGCACTCGTGCGCTAAGAGGCGGTCACTCTGCGTGCCCCCAATCTTCCTCGATGGTTGTTAGTTCGCTGGCATTAGGTAAAAGTGTACCTCGAATAGGATCTGTGATGTTTCAGGTGGGCGAGATGGCCACATGGAGGCCTTTTCTGAGATGGACATGGTCCTTGAGGTGACACCGCCTTAGACGGTAGGATCCTCCATGGCCGCCCGAATGATTTCACTGTCGGTGAAATTCGTCGGGCTAGGGCTAGGTTCCGGTATATTTCGAAGCACGCCCGCCACTCTTTTGGCAAGCATACGTGTCTTAACTTAACCTGAAGACCCTTCTAGCAGAAGTGTGGAAAAGAGTCAAAAAGATTTGGTGCAAGTACTCGCAGGACCCTCCTCTCGTTCTCCAGGAAGAGAATATACCGCAATCTCGGACTCCGTGTCCGTGGAGGAATCCTACGCGACCGCTTTCTCCGCATTCTCTAGCTGGAATGCTGCTCCGCTAGCGTTCGATGCGCGCCGTTATGTCGCGGAAGGACGCCGACTGGTCTTTACCTTCCAGAAGCGGAGAACCATTCAACGACAGGTTTACTCTGAGTGAGTTGCGTTCTGCTCTTGCTGCGTGCGTAGACACCACCCCTGGTCCGGACGTTGCTCCATACGCCAAGCTTCGTCACCTGCCTGAGTGAGGCAGGGCATTTTTGTTACATTTTTTTAACAGGATCTGGGTACAGGGTATCATCTCATATTCCTGGCGAATCACTACTATGCTCGCTTTTCGCAAATCAGGGAGTGATCACTCTACCCTGGCCGATTTCCGTCCAATCTCTCTAAACTCCTGCGCTTGCAAGTTGATGGAAAAATTGATAAATGTTAGATAAGCCTTTTTTTCTGGACAGCTGTCTTCTGCACAATGCGGCTTCCACAAGTTCCTCCCCACGTCATATGGTCTGCTCCGACTGGGAAAAAGCCGTCTGCGAGGACTTTCTTGGCAGACAGCACTACGCCACGGTGTTTTTCGATCTGGAAAAGGCCTATGATACCGTATGGCGATACGGTATCACGGAGACTCTTTACACGATGGGGGCGAGGGGACGCCTTCTAATCTTTGCGAGATCATCAATTCCCCGTACGGGTAGGGGTACCCCTCTGTAAAGGCAATCGCGGAACCCGGTTCACACGGCCCAAAGAAAATACACACATAAAATTTATAGAAGATCAGGGATCTAAAGACCTACCAGAAATTCACCAGAATTAATCAGGACGGTGCTAAATTATGAGGTATCTGCAAGGGGCGAAATAAATACACACACAAAAGTATTTACAGTATTATTTACAACAAAATTAAAATCAAATAAATTAACTGTTAACAAATTATACAGTGGTCATCAAACAATAAGAAAAGTCGCAAATGCTTAACCCCATCGAACGACCACAATTCGTTTTAACCCAAAAGATATTTGCGCATACAAAAATGGGTTCTATGGATAAATTGTTTAAAGCCAAAACGACACGCGCCGTTGAAGATGAAAATAGGCTTCGCTACTCTAGTTACAGGTGTTCCCGGAATAACATCTCTGTCTTACGTCCCTTACCAGAAGGCCCAAAGTTATATAAATAACACTTATAACACTGAATTAATTAAAAGGGGACGTAAGAAGAAAGATACTCCAAAATACCTGTGTCGTAGAATGGACTCTCGACGATATACCATATATAACTATTCGTTGAGGGAACTTCTTTAATTATCTTTAGAGTGTGTGGATGTCTGGCGGGCCGATATTATGTATCTTTGATATGCTTAAGAAGTGGAACTGAGCTCAAGGATAATAATATTGCTATCATTAATAAAATAGAGTTTTATTAATAATAACTATCAACAACACACAAAACGGAAAATATTGACATAAACAGAGAATGGAAAGGGTCATGTGGAATTGAGCTAATCCGAGGATTGAAAGATTTAAAAAGGTGAAACAAATATAAAGTTAAAGAGATGGGATGGTTCGCTAAACCATTTAAAGCACAGGATAGAAATGACAAAAGGGTTAAATACTCAAAGGTAACGTTCAGGCTACGTAATTTATACTTGTTGTGCAGAGGAAGGCGACGTGATGGAATTTCGGTCCGCTGGCGAGTTCCAGCCGAAGGGGGGGGGGGAATTAAATGATCCTGACATGGCGTCTTGGGAATGAGAACCGTTTCTTGACGAACAATGGCTGCTCTACGTTGTTCTCATCTGAACAACAGGGGGGGTGAGAACCGTCTCATGTCTACAGGCTCAAGAACAATGGCTGTTCTAATGTTGTTCTCTTCTGAACAACAAGGGGAAAGGGTGAAAACCGTTTCTTGGCGAACGGGCTCAAACTAACAATGGCTGTTCTACGTTTGTTCTCTTCTAAACAACAAGGGGCGGGGGGGGTGAGAACGTTTCCTGTCAACGGGCTCGAACGAACAATGGCTGTTCTAACGTTGTTCTCTTTCTGAACAACAGGGGAAGGGTGAGAACCGTTTCTTGGCGAACGAGCTCAAACGAACAATGGCTGTTCTACGTTGTTCTCTTCTGAACAACAGGGAAAGAGGTGAGAACCGTTTCTTGTCAACGAGCTCGAACGAACAATGGCTGTTCTAACGTTGTTCTCTTTCTGAACACCAGGGGAAGCCTTGTGGACTCGGCTTCGAAGGCTCGAACCTTGGCACTCAAGAGATATTGTCCTTCTTCTGGACAAGTTATGGTGAATCTCGAGGTCGAGGTCCCTTGGCGCACAAGGTGAGAGAGGGTCGTATGGATGTTTTGCGACGGAAATCTGGATCTCCAATCTGCTCTTAGTGGTAAAGTTTCCATCTAAATAGTCGAGACACTCCCTTGGCGTGGGGGACAATGGAGTGGGAGCTTCGAGGGAATGCACAGCTGAGCCTGAGAACAAGCCTTATCTGCCCATAAGCCTAACTCAATCTGGCGAGGTCGGTGCATGGGGGCGAACGGGGGAAGATAAACCTCCTTGTTTAAACATTGACTCAGGTGGCTGCGATAAGGCGCCAAGCTTCAAAGCAAAGATGCACGTGGGCAGCATCGTGGTTTTAAATAACATGTGATAGTGGTTGAAATTATCACGGCCTCAACCCGTTCTATCACAGACGTGAAGACCACAAGTTCCAATTTTCAACAGCTGAAAGGGAGTACCTGACAATCCCTTTTGAACACTGTTGAACAGTTTCCAATTGACAGACAGCCCATCCATACTTATTTGAATATTTTTTTTCTAATATCTTTTGCCCACTTGTACTAGGTATGTTTTCCTCTAAAGCAAGCAACAAATTGTCAGCAGTGGCATTGCCTAAGAAGGCTGAAGTGATGTATATCTTGATTACAATGCCTAGGCTGTCAATGTAACGACAATGAATTTCCATCTGACATTTCTGAGTAATCTTGTTTAGAGATTCATCAAACATCACAACCAGCAGATCAATTGAAGATATTAAAGAATGGATTCTTTCACGATAATATTCGCCCAGACCAAATGTGATCATGTAACTAGCCTTATCTTTCGACATTTTAAATTCCTTTACAATGTCACTGTCAGGAAACATTTTACGAAACAAGTCACCCGAGTTATCAGCAGACCTGGCAGAACTGTGTGTATGGACAATTTTTAAGCAGTACAGGATTTATGCCTTTGTAACTGCACCTCGCAGAGCCTGTGAGAATACAAATGAAGGCGGCTGTTGATTCTTCTGTTTCATTTTGCAATGATTTATCAGTAGCACTTTCATGTTCTGTTGGTGATTATTCACAAGCTGTCGTTGAATCTTTCTCAAATATATTTTTTAAGGTTGGCTGTCTCATTGCTTCGATTGTTGTAATATGAGATTTCCCCTTTGCGTGAATTCTTACCTGAGAAATGCCAGAACCGCTTATGGCAAAGGTTTTCTTGCACATAACGCACTTGGCTTCATACTGATTTGACCCAGCCGCAAGCCATTCACTAAATTCTGGCATGCAAAGCCACTTAGTCTGGAAATGATTTTTTTCCAGACATTATAGAAATAATAATTATTTTATATTTTTATATATTCTTAAAAAAAAGTGAAGGTTAAATTAAAAATACTAAAAAAATCTAAAACAAAAAAGGATTCATAGTTAAAACAAAAAAAAAATGGAAAATCACTTCATTAAATGAATAAACAAAATAAAATACAGGCGAGCCTGTCGAACACCCTTTGGTGTTGTTGTAGGCAAAATTATTATTCCAAGTCCAGCTCAATAAGAGGGTCATGCAAAGAGTGCCAAGGTAAAAGAGTTAGTCAGGTTAAACAGAGGGTCATGCGAGTGATAGACGGACAGCACGACTACCGCAATACCCTTCGGTATTGCTTGCTCTTCTGGACCTTCGGTATTGCGCAAGTCATTAGCTTTGGGGGTTTTATGTAACTGAGGGACCAAGTTTTCTTGTTTTCAGAATCAAACCACGCAGACTGATAATTTTTTAGCACCTACCACCAATTTTAACACCTTTTGAGCACTTTTCGAGCATTTGAGCACCTTGTAGACACCCTGATAAACCAGACTTGCGGGAGAAAGTCAACTCTCCATATAGGAAGACTATTCCTATAATCTGCACAACTATAGCAACACAACACTTCTAGTGAAAATCAGTGCCACACAGAATTACAGTACAAGATTCAATTCATTAAATGCCCACAAAAAGCAGCTATAAAAAAAAATTATTCAAACAAGTAATGAGGATGTGATTATTAAATTCTGTGTAGGTGACAGCAGACAAGAAAACCAATATCAACAAAAATTGTACCTACGCCAGTGAGAAGACAAAAATACATTTACAAATTGACTAAGAAAGAAAAAATTGCTATTACATGCTGGCTGTTATTCCTCAACTGGGTTAATTTATAAGCATAGCGATATTCCAGCGTGCCTTCTGAATCATCTCAGTATTTTTATTACCTGATCTGAATTTTGATTACTTTTTTATTACCTTGGGATTTTTATTATTTTTTATTACTTTTTATTACTTTATTACCTGGTAGACACCCTGTTATTAAGACGAATGGCTTGAACGACATAAAACAAAATCCATAAGGAAAACAACAAAGGAAACATGACAATAACATTTATGAAAGTGATAGGCCTGACCACCAAGTGCCTAGCATCCCTTTGCACCTTTCCACACTTCTTTCTCTTTTCACCACTTGTCTATTTTCAGCAATCTATCCACACACCCTTTTTTCCTCTTTTGCATATACACACACTTACATCAATTAGCAATACTGCTCAGACACCATTAAAGAAACAACATAAATTCAGAGGAAAGTTGCCACTCGATAAAGGATGTACAGGAAAGCAAAGGGAACTCAAAAACGTGAAATCTTTTTCCTTTTCCAAACTGGAATTAACAGAGAATAATACATTTGGAGGATGTGAATTGGCGACACATCAACATTTTCGTTATTTATTATTTGACTCCTCGAAACTCTTGGACGAACTGTGAGCACCGCTAACCAAAGTTGACAGTCTAACGGTGAATTTTTATTCACACTTTGAAAGAGATAATACAATTTTTATTCGTACGGAAAGAGATGATACAATTTTATTCGTTAAGAAAAAGAATACTACAATTTTATTCTAAGAGTCAATAATTAAATAAGAGGTTAATATCTCTTTACTCCATTCACAACACTTATTGATTTGGCATTTTATGGAATGTTTTTGTTTACTGTGAACCATTTATAGAATTTCATAAGACTTCAAAATGCCCATCTTTGAGGTATTATTTAGTCATATTCGATTCTATAATGTGTTTCCAGCACCACAAGTCTCCTCGAAGAGCCCAATCACTTCCGCCCTTAAAAGTTGATAATTCTGGTCAGATATAATAGCCGTGTGAAGACGATCGACGTTCTCAGGAGAAAGTGAGGCTAAACAGGGAAAAATTTAGTATCCTCCTTCTTTATTCCGAATATGTGAAATTGGGCCTCTACAATTTGGAAGCAACCAGCGACTGCCGTTTCATTAAAGATGGGTGGTTTGATGGTGATAGCGTTTACGAACTCCGTCTCACTTTTTCCTGCCTGACCATGGCTTGATGCGTCCATTTCCTCGACACCTTCACTCTCTGGCCGAAACGAAAGGGCCATCAATTTATAGCAGGTCATCAAGGTTAATAAATACTTAAGAGTTTAAAGGACCTTGAGGTTACCAGTTTAAGGGTGCTCGATGTTATTACCGGGTGACCGGGCTAAAGCGGATTCTTTATTTGGGTGGAGAGGATTCGCCAGGCCTACTCCTTTGCTCTATGAGGGGTCACCGGCCACAGAGTCTAGCAGGAGAGGAGCACTCCACAACCGGTGACAAGGCTTGTTTCACGACTGATGGACGAGAGGAAGGAGTGATTGATGAATATGAACTGATATCTAACGCCGACTGTCTTCTAACTCAGAGTGTCTGTGGCTTTCTCTATCTATGACTGTCTACTTACTCGTAGTGTGAATTTCGTAGTATATATGTGTCCTGGAAATAATGGGAGTTTATCCTATGTTTGGGGAGAAGCCTAGTCAACTCTCTGTTATCGATAGATTCTTTTTTGGTCAAAATACTAAGACCCGACTGAATTTTCGCAGTTCTCCGATATGCAAACAACGGCCGCTGTTAATTAAACAATGACAACTGCTACCGTGTTTTCAGTCTGCACCTGCAATCATTTTGAGTATTTTTTTTTTTACTTTCGTATTGCTAAATATGGTACTTTCATTGAAATACGTTTGGCAAACCTAAATAAATCAGTTTGATCATAGAAGTTGGAGGCGAAGTTTGCCCAAGATATTTTTAACGCTTGACGCGTTAATTAGTGACCGCGAAAAACTTATACAATTTTTAGGCGACCATAAAATAATCCCGTTGTCAATCCCTTGTGAGCATTGTGCCAAGCCCCTCGCTATACAACGTGATTTAACTTTCAAATTTTCTAAAATTAAGCGTAATGAATCGATAGGTGAGAGCACTAAACATTTTTTTTACTGGTCTGCTATCAAAAAAACATTAATTTCAAAGATGAGTCTCCTTTTTGAAGCGATCCCTTAGATCAGGGGTCGGGTAACTTTTTGGGTGTTATCCCAAAAGAATTTGTAGTAAAATGAATTTACCTCTGACTTTGAAGTACTCTGGGGGGCAAACCAATTTACTCGTACTTATAAAAATCCTGGAAAATAAAAACAAAAAAATTTATATTGGGATAATGTTTAATTTTTTATGTCATCTATCATTAGGAAATAAAAGTCCGTCCTTTTGGCATGGAAATAGCACACAAGAAAAAATTGTAGGAAATTATATATTTATAAACAGAAATAAAACAGTCACTTTTTAGCATTACATGGAACACAAGCAAAATTATTGACTATGTCACTATCATGTTTTAAAATTCGTACAAAAACAAAAAAGGAAAATGTTATTGAATCCACTATTATGGGGAAAAAATGTTTACCCTTTCCTGCATGAGAATGGTACACAAATAAAACTAATGAAAAAATTATTGAAAACTTGAATATATCAGCTCCCTCAGGGTTTGGAAAAATGATACTGTTTCATCTTTGATACAACAATTTTAATATCAGGGATTTTCGATGTCACTGCTACTTTGATGCTGTCTTCAGCATCCAACTGGTTTCTGTATTTTGTTTTTTTAGATTTACAAGGGTAGAAAAACCTTGTTCGCAAAGGTAGGTTGTTGCAAAAGGTAGTAGCATTTTAGTTGCTTCCAAATGTGCAGTTTTATAAGCCTTTGCAGCTTTTGACATCCAAAACCTTGAGAGGTCATTCTTGGGCTCAAATTCCATGCTTGTTTCACTGTTGGAACGCAGTTCAATAAGCTCTTTTGCCAATCCTTCAGGCTCTTCAGGCAAATCAGCCAGTTCACATTTGAAGGGATTTACAACCCAGCTGACAGCTTGTGAATCAAGCTCTGGAAAGTGGTCACAGAACCTATTCCTAAGTTTGGTCAGGTGCCTTGTGACTGATTCCTTCATTTCACTAAGACTGCAGTCTTCACAGCCTTCCAAAAACTCTGCCAGGTTTGGAAAGACAGCAATCTTATTGGCATTTACTTTTTGGTTCCAACACTGAAGATTTGATACAAATGCTGAAACTTTTTTCCTTGCTAAGATGAGATTGATTTTCTTTCCTTGAAATTCCTTGTTCAGCGTATTTACATGCCCAAAAATGTCAGCTAAGTATGCAAGAAGAGCTAGCCAGTTTGATTATTTGAACTTCTCTGCAAGTGTGTGTTTTTGATCAGTCAGAAATATTTCAAGTTCACTTGTTCTCTCACATTTTTTGCCAAGATGGACATTCTTTCTTTAATAACTCTTGCAGACAAAGGCACTGTATTCAGTTGGTTAGCTACTTTCTGCCCACACATTATTTCTGGCATTTTTACAGTCGCCGGTTTGATTAAGTTTTCACCAATAGTATGTGGTTTCTTTTTTCGAGCAACCAACCATGCCACTTCAAAACTAGCTATTGCTGCTAAACGTTGGTCAAACGTTGCACTCTTTTTATTTTACAATTTCTGTCTTTTGACTGTTTCTTCCAGATTCTGAAAGTATTCCCGTGGTTTGCAAGACAGATGTAAATGAACTGTGTCCAAGTGTTTCTTCAGTTGATTCTTTTTGAAAGACTCGGCAGTCAGTACTTTCATACAGACGACCCATTGAAGTTTCATTTGTCCTTCTCCTCTATTTCTGTGAAGCCATAATTAAGGAACTCTGCCTGATATGTGTTTTTGCTTGTTGATGCTATCTTAAAATGAAAGACAAATCTATCCCTTTTTTAAGGTCTTTTGACTTCTATTTTTGAAAACTAAAAAATTATTTAGTGACGAATTTAAGTTTAAATTAAAACTTTAAAATAACATAACATAAAATCATACCACAACCCACAACCATATAAATTCAAACAGTAAGACTTAAAACGTGTGAGCATTACATCTGGAGGGGCTGTATGAAATCTTATTAAATAGAGTTAAACGTTAAAAAACATACTTTTAATATAAATTAATTCATTAAAATAAAAATAAAGAAATAAATAAAAATATAATATTTGCCCCCAAAAAAGTGAGAAATGGCAACTAAATAGTTGATGGGACAATTAGGCCCCTTACAAGTAAACTAAAATATCCTAAAGACTAAACTAATCTTATATTTATATATTTAACTTTTGTTGAATTTTAATCACAAAAGTCTATACAAAAAACGTAAATATTATAGATTATATCATAACTCACCTTATGTAAATAATTATTATATCACTTGATCAGCTAAACTAATTCATCAACTACTCTGAAAGAGGTATGTTCAAAACATGGTAAAATGCCACTTAATTAGGAGAAAGGTTGCCAGATTTTACCTAAAAATAGAAGAAAGGCTCCTCGATTAATTCTTTTTCTCCAACTTTCATATTTGTTTCCCTCATTTAGCACATCCATAGAACATCCATTACCCCCCCAATTTTTCTAAATTACCCCATTTGGGGCAGTTTACCCCTGTTCCCCGACCACTACCTTAGACAATATATTGGATTTGGGGAAACCAAAATGTTTTGGGATCTTTACTCGCCAGAATGATGGAAGGAACATTCTTTTTTTTTTAAGTAACGAAAACAAAAATATCTTGATCCGATTTGACCTGGAACGTAAACAACATATTAATGCGCGGGTTGAACGAGACCTAAAAATAATAAGATCTTCAATACATTTCGGCTGAAGAAAAACAAAAGACGAGAAGTTTGTCGTAAACTCTAATGCTTGTAAAATCAAGTCACATCATAGGGTCGTTAAATATTATATATATATATATATATATATATATATATATATATATATATATATATATATATATATATATATATATATATATATATATATATATATATATATATATATATATATATATATGTATGTATATATATATATATATATATATATATATATATATATATATATATATATATATATATATATATATATATATATATATATATATATATATTATTTATATATATATATATATATATATATATATATATATATATATATATATATATATATATTAGTGTAGTTGGGTATCTCTTGAATGCAAATTTTGTTGAAGACTATTGTGTATTTTGCCTTAATTAATCTCCTTTAGCAACTTTCTCTTCTTCTAACTATCTTTTTTATTCCATTTTGTAGATGGTGGATTACTTGTCTAGTATTCATCTCGAATATATATATATATATATATATATATATATATATATATTTATATATATATATATATATATATATATATATATATATATATATATATATATATATATATATATATATAAAACGGGTGTTCCAATAACGAGGACCTATTTTAAATGTGAGTTAGGTTTAAGCGTCTAATGATTTTTTCCTTTTTCTTGCAGATTTAACAACTTCGTTCTTTGGCAATTTCAACCATGGAAAGATTAACAATCGAACAACGTGTTAAAGTTATCGAAGCCTATTACGAAAATGGACGTTCAAACAGAAACAAATTTCGGGCACTTGGCTATTTGTTTGGTCAACATAATCGACCAACCGAGAGTGTAATTGGGAAAATTGTTCGTAAATTTAAACAAACGGGATCGGTGGAAGATATAAAAACGCAATTGCGTGCTCGTTTACGTCGTTCAGCTGAAAACATTGCTGCAGAGCGCGAGAATGTGGTCGAAGATCTAGACACCTCTATTCGTCATCGCGCGCAGGAATTGAACCTCTCCACAACAATGTTACATCAAATTTTGACAAAAGATTTGTCTCCACACGCTTAAAAAATTCCATTGACACAAGAACTGAAGACTACTGACCATTTGAAGCGTCGTACATACGTCAATTGGGTGCACGAGCAAAGACAAGCCGATGATGATTTTTCGCAAAAAAAATCATCTTTAATGATGAAGCCCATTTTCACCTTGGTGGATTCGTTAATAAGCAGAATTGTCTCATTTGGGCTGATGGAAATCCCAGGAAGATTGTTGAAAAGCTACTGCATCCACAAAAGGTCACTGCTTAGTGTGCATTTTTTGCTAGCGGAATCATTGGGCACTATTTCTTCGAAAATGATGCCAGGAATTCTGTTACGATGACAGGCGAGCGATATCGTGTCATGATAACCAACTTTTTATGGCCTGAATTGAATTCTATGGATGTCGAAGATTTGTGGTTTCAACAGGATAGCGCCAAATGCCACACAGCCCATGGAAGAATGGCTCTATTGAATGAAAAGTTCTCAGGTCGCATCATCTCTCGAAACAGCGAGGTCAATTGGCCGCCACGATCGTGTGACTTGACGCCTTCAGATTTCTTCCTTTAGGGTCATTTCAAAAGTAAAGTTTATGCCAACAAGCCAAAAACAATTCAACAGCTGAAGGATGAGATAATAAGGCATATTGGTGAGATCAAGAGCAACTATGCAGAGACGTCACAAAAATTTTGACCATCAAGTGGAGGTAGGCCGCGGAAGCCTTGGCGTACATTTAGGCGATATTATTTTTGACACATAATTGCCATGAGTCAAATAACATAATCCAATAAAGAAATCAATAAATTTTCACTAATAACACTTTTTTATTTACTGCTAACTTCGATCCGTCTTAATGGAACACCCTTTATATATATATACAGGAAATATCACGAAAGTTAGCGCGTGATAACTATAAATATCAATATTTACCAAGGAAGGGAGCTGAATAAAAAGCGGATTGCTGTTAGTACTTTCTTCGAATAGACGAAAGGACTAACTCCAATCCACTTTTTATTCAGTTTTCTTCCGTGGTACAATATATATATATATATATATATATATATATATATATATATATATATATATATATATATATATATATATATATATATATATATTTATATTTATATATACGAGGGGCGGTCAATAAGTTTTGCGAATCGGTAGGGCAAAACAGAGGAAGGGGGATGGCTGTTTGTGGGGGTGTTAGGACAAGTTAGGACAAGTCAGGATCTGCACCCGCACGCTCCTGCCTCGTCTATTTAGGAGCAGTAGCTGATCGCAGATCGTCAGTCACAAATTTTTCAACAATGGAGAAGGTTGAGCACCGCGTAGTGATCAAATTTTTGACCAAGGAAGTCAAGAATGCAAAAGAGATCCATGAACGCATGGTTACAGTATACACTGACACCGCCCCTTCCTATGCAACCATTGCTCGCTGGAATAGAGAGTTCCGCCATGGTTGTAAGTTGCTTGAAGATGACTGCCGTCCAGGACGTCCGTCAGACGTGACCAACGAGGACAATGTGGCCCGTGTGGATAGGATCATCCTCGAAAATCGACGGGTGAAGGTCGAAGAAATCGAGCGTGAACTTGGAATATCACATGGAAGTGTTATCAACATCATCCACGACAATTTGGCCATGACCAAAGTCTCTGCCCGTTGGGTCCCTAGAAACCTCACGCCCCATGATCGACTTCACCGTCATCAAAGTGCACAAGGCCAGAGTTTCACAAGCTGCCATGCGCGAGTGCGGATTTGAGGAGCTCAACCATCACCCCTACAGTTCAGATCTGGCCCCTAGCGACTACTTTTTATTCCGCCAGCTCAAGGCTGCAATGCGTGGACGCCGGTTTGGTGACGATGAAGATGTCCAGCTCGCCGTCCAGTAGTGGAATGAACAGCAGTCGGGAGATTTCTGGTTGTTCGGAATTTGAGGCCTCAGGGACAAGTGGCGCGAGTGCATTGAAGTTGAGGGTAGTTATATTGAAACATAATAAAACACTTTTCCTCATATCTCGTTTTCTTATATCCGAATTGCAAAACTTATTGACTGCCCCTCGTGTATATATATATATATATGATAAATAACACCCACAAGGAAAATGGAAAAACGATTCCAAGCGCTTTCATCTTTATTCTAAAAGACCTCTTCATGGAATGACGTAGGTCAGGACAGACAATGTCTTAAATAGTAAGGAGTGGGGGGTTAAAACGGCTACCTGCATCAAAACCCTAACTAGTGGGTACAAATTTGAGGTGAAAAGACATTACAACTGGTCCATCTATTATTTGGAGCAGTATTTTCCTCTTCCTCTTCACTACTTTCACTGTCATCCGATATGATATCACTGCTTTCATCACCACTAGATAACATCAAGGGTATTATAGAACTAGAAGAAACGCTTCTTCTATTACGAATTCCACTAACACTCGCCATTATCCTCGGAATACGCACCAGCACACAAACATTGCCAAACGTGACTAAATATAAATAAAACGCTTGACTAACTGCAACGGAGTATACAAAAAAGGTACCAGATGTCGCGAGATGATTTAACATGAAATAGATGATGACTGTACAGCGCGGAAATGTGCAAAACATCAATAATTGGTAGCCGTACATTGAAAGATTGTACAAATCATCTATTGATGATGACCGGTTTTTCTTAAGGGAACATCAATGGATGATGACCGGGCTTTAAGGGTTAAAACACTTTAATTTGTGATTTAATATAATTAGATATGATAGGATTTTGGCTAAACAATCCATGTCTAATATTAAAATTTGGGAAAGTATTATTAATAGAGATACACTCCCAAATATTTCTTGAAATATAGTTTG
This sequence comes from Ceratothoa steindachneri, assembly GCA_963969495.1. NCBI lineage: Eukaryota > Metazoa > Arthropoda > Malacostraca > Isopoda > Cymothoidae > Ceratothoa > Ceratothoa steindachneri. The sequence continues at coordinate 200,693,480 of OZ018318.1, read as the reverse complement.
TAGATTTAATAATAGGTTTAGCACTATTCCAATTAATAGTATGACACCCATCATATATTTTTTTGTGGGCTATCTGAAAGTAGCGGCTTTACCCATGCAAAACTATACATCTCTTTGTTAGCTATCTGAGAGTAGGGGCACTTCACCCTGGCCTCAGCATAAATTTCTTGTTAGCTATCTGAGAGTAGGGATTTTAACCATGCAAAACCATACATCTCCTTGTGTGCTCTCTGAGAGTGGAGGAATAATTATCTGTATAAAAACAACATTGTTTCAAGTTTAAATACTTCAATAAAGCAGGATGGAGTTGAGTCACTTTGGATAGATATTCGGTTCAGTAAAAATAGAATGGTGCATTTGGGAGCTTTTTACAGACCACCTGGGCAGACTGATGATATAGATGAACTAATGATAAGGGAAATAAGTAAGGGATGTGAAACAGATGCAGTTATTAATGTGTATTTCAACTTAAACTCTGTGGACTGGGAAAATATGATAGATAGGGATAGAACAAGTGGCAGGTTCATAGAATGCTTTGAGGATAATTTTTTGAATCAATTTGTTAATGATCCAACGAGGGGGGACGATTTATTAGATTTAATACCTTCTAACAGTGATCATTTAGTTGAAGAATTGACTGTTGGGGAAGCATTGGGAAATAGTGGCCATCAGATAGTTCGTTTTAACTTGGGAATTGAGAAGGGTAAAATAACCGAGAATGCTGAAAAAGTTCCAAATTTTCATAAGGGAGATTATGTAAAACTCCGAAGCTTGCTAAATTTTGTAGACTGGGATGTAGAATTCAGAGGTAAAAATGCTTATGGGATGTGGGATACTTTCAAGCATATAATAAATGTAGTCCAAGAACAATGTATCCCAATGAAGGCTATTAGGAACAAAAGTAGGAAACCATTATGGTGGAATCAGGAGATTGCTAGAAAAATTTCAGAGAAGAAAAGGGCATATGAAAAATTACAGGTAGAAAATAATATTCAAAATTTAAGTGATTATAGAATGGCTAGGAATGAGTTAAATAAGATTATTAAGAAGAAAAAAAGGGTGTCAGAAATTTAATTAGTTCTGATAGCAACAAAGATCCTAGAAAGTTCTTTAGTTACTATAAAATTAATAACAAGTCTGGCAGAGTTAAAATAGGACCTATCAAATATGAAGGGGTTGTGAGAGAAACTGATGAGGAAATAGTTGAGGTACTAAATGGTCATTTTGCATCAGTATTTACAAAGGAGAAACTAAATAGTCTTATGTATAGTACTCATGGGTCAGGGAAAGAGGTGTTTACTACCATTCGTGTGGATCGGAGGACGATAAAAGGACTAATAGGTGAGTTAGATACAACCAAGGCCTCCGGCCCTGATAATATTTATTCTAGGATACTTAAAGAAGGGATAGAAAGTATCTCAATAGCTCTGGAGAAGTTATATACTAGATCACTGGAATATGGAGAAATACCCGATGATTGGAAGAGAGCGAATGTAGTCCCCATTTTCAAGAAGGGTAGTAAAGAGGATCCAAATAACTTTAGACTGGTTAGCCTAACTCCTGTAGTCTGTAAAATTCTTGAGAAAATAGTTAAAAAAGGGATTTGCCAACATCTAGAGAGGGAGGGGTTAACCATCAATGCTTAGCATGGGTTTAGATCAGGTGGATCATGTTTGACTAATTTACTAGACTTTCTGGAGTTTGTAACAGATCAAGTAGATAAGGGAGAGAATGTAGATATAATTTACTTAGATTTTAGTAAAGCATTTGATAAGGTACCACAGAATTAATTAAATTAGTTTCCCCCTTAAAAATTGGTTAACGTTTTCTCTACACACAACAATAATATAAAAATTAGGCTTACGGACTCATGTGGAGTTTAAAGGCCTCAGAAATGTTATTTACTCTCGACGCGTGCCGCTGGCCAGATGTAGATGAGCGAGATCACACGGTTGTTTTGGCGAGGGTGGCAGCTGGGGGGTCCACACGTTCTTCCGGAGGGGGGGTTCTTCAAGGACGAGAACCAATACGGTGCTTTATGCAACACCTTGGCAGTCGTGGTCTCTCTGGCGAGAGTGAGTCGAACTTGGTTCTTAAATCAAGTTAACTTGGAGTGCGGCGTGACCACCGAGTAACGAGCTCGAGGAGGAGCTTTTCTCCTTCGTTACTTATTTCCTTATGGACGAGGACTGAACTCGGAGAGGGTCTTCTTCAAGGGTGAGGATAACGGAGAGGAATTTCTCTGGCAAGAATAATTTGAACTTGGTTCCTTACCAAGTTAACTTAAGAGTTCGGTGTGGCCACCGAATAACGGGCTCGAGGGGGAGCCTTTTCCTTCTTCTATTCTTAATTCCTCAAAGACGAGGAATACCCCTGGTGTTTAAGGTGCACCAGGATATGAGGAGTCTCTCTGGCGAGAGTAAGTTGAACTTACCAAAGTTAACTTATCGTTTGGTTTGATAACCAGGGACTTAACTCGAGGATGAGCTTCTTCTTAGCCCCTTAAGGTAGGTAGCCCTGCCTCTCTTGCAGGGTCAAGTAGACTACCTCTCCAGTCTCGGTAGTTCGGTTTGATCCGAAGACTTCGTCACCTAGAGACTGACGTTTACTACCTCGATTTTCCTCAGAGTTCCTCATTTATACCTCGTCACCCCACTGGGGGAGTGGTAAGGGGGGGGAGGGGCTTGAGGACGGCCCCAGGAGAACTCTTTTTCCAAACGGTTTTTCACACGAAGTCAAACATCGGCTCCTCGTTAGCCTTCGAGATTGGGCGAAACACGTCTCCAATTTCTTATTTGACGTGAAACTGGATCTCACTCTCCTGGGGGAGATCTTTCATTTTGACCTTTAGGATCTTTCATGGCACCAAGTTGTGCCACACTGCGGTTAAGCACTGAACCCGCCGATGCCTTCGACGGATGTCTTTGCGGTAACCGCCTTGTGACTGCACCAAGAGTGAACGGGGATGGGGGAGAAGTGACCATTCCCCTACAATACCAAATTACCAGCTGTAGTTAAAGATATTGATGATAATTTTAAAGTGCAGGGGGATTCAAATAAATTGTTATCCTGGGCACATAAGTGGCAAATGACTTTCAACCTTGATAAGTGCAGAGTTATTAACATGGGAAAAGATAATAGAGAATTTAATTATGAAATGGATGGGCATTGGCTGAGCTCAGTAGAGGATGAGAAAGATCTAGGAGTAGTAATAGATAAGTCATTAAGGTTTTCTAAGCAGTGTATTGAAGCAAGAAATAGGGCAAACAGAGTGCTGGGTTTCATTAAAAGAAATGTCAGTTACAAAAGTAAGGAGGTTATTCTTAAACTCTATAACTCTTATGTTAGGCCACATCTAGAGTACTGTATACAGGAATGGTCCCCACATTTTAGACACGATATTAACCTTCTCGAGTCAGTGCAACGGAGGGCAACAAAGATTATTCCTTCCCTGAGGCACCTTGAATAAATAGATAGACTGAGGGTATTAAATATGTTCTCGTTCGAAAGGAGGTGTGTGAGAGGGAATGTGATTGAGCTCTTTAAAAAATTTTCCGGCATAGATAAATTGGATGTTAGCAAGTTTTTTGAGTTAGATGATGGAAATCAGACTAGAGGTCACCACTTGAAAATTAAAAAGCAGGGGTGTAGGTTGGATTTAAGAAAATATTTCTTCACCGATAGAGTGGTAGACTTCTGGATCAAATTGCCGCCGAGGGTAGTAGGTAGTCCAAATCTAAATGTATTTAAGAGTAGGTTGGATGAGTTTATGGGGAGGGAAGGTTGTGATGGTTCCTAAGTTTTGTATATATTAATATTGTTTGTATATATCTATAGCTGCATGATTTAGTTCTTGACAAGCCTTGATTGGTGATAGCCTTGTTTCTGGACGCAATCCTCTGGATGTAGTTTTCCTGGGAGTTTGGTTGCCTTAAAAAAGAGTCTGTTTGACTCGGATGACCTATGATGAACCCTTGTGGCTTTTGTCATCCGTTATATTATATTGTGGGGGACTTTGATTTTGTCTTCCCCTGGTAATGGTGCTTTTTGTGGGTGGGTTTTGACGGAGGCGGATGACCTTTGATAGGCCCTTGTGGCTTTTGTCATCCGTGAAATTATGTTATGTTATGTTATGTTATCCGAACTATAGATATGTAAAAATAATGCAGATTGTTGACATTTTCTATTGGTATATTCTATTGGTTACAATAATTCTGAAAAATGATATTATGGACAGACAGGTAAAGAATTGAATGTTAGAGTTAAACAGCACCAAACTAATGTTCGTAATTTTTGTCAACAATCTGCATTATTTTTACATATCTATAGTCAGGATCATACTATTAGTTGGAATAGTGCTAAACCTATTATTAAATCTACAAACTACATTTCAAGAAATATTTGTGTGTATCTCTATTAATACTTTTCCAAATTTTAATATTAGCCCTGGATTCTTTAGCCTAGATCCTATCATATCTAATTATATTAAATCACAAATTAAAGTGTTTAAAGAATTTGTACCCCCTAGTGTGGGTTTTGATGCAGGTAGCCGTTTTAACCCCCCCACTCCTTACTATTTAAGAATAAAAATGAAAGCGCTTGGAATCGTTTTTCCATTTTCCTTGTGAGTGTTGCTTATCATAATTTTGACTCACGTGCAAGTTGTGAGTTTCTTTTCATATATATATATATACTTGTATATATTTTTATTTATTCTTTTTTTGTTCCCTCTTTAAAGCTGTTTTCATTACAGAGAGTTCGAAGAAAACGATTAATATCCCATGTTTGATAGATAAACTAAACTAATATTAGATTCATGTTTAGAAATATGTATTAACTTGTATGGCTTTAAATACATATTGAATTGACAAGTATTGGCGGGAAAAGTTAATGATGATATACACTTTGTAGAATATACGATAATTGTTAGACAGAGCTGTGCTTGCTATATTATAGTTTGTTTCCAGGACCAACAGGATATAAACTCTTACTCTCGGTTCTTTAGGAAATTTACGATTCGCAATATTTTATTATTATTAATAGTGAACTTATTTTGTAGGGCTCGTTCTATAAAAGAGGTAGGACTCTGGCACCTGCAATTTCAACTCTCGAGGTATATGGTTGGCCAGAAAGTCCTGACTCATTTAGGAAACCGTGTCGTGATTGGATTATGTAAAAATTGCACCAGCAAAGTGCCTCGAGGGAATAGGGAAAATTGTATCAAATGTCCATATATCGGGTGGAGGTGGAAAGTAAAGGATCTCTTCGTTGTTCACCATATATATATTCTATTCCACCTCGTTTTGTGATCCTCTTTGCTATTGCTCTCCCGGTAAGATTGTTGCGAAACGTTGATCATTAAACCGTATTTGGGTGATACGATAACGTTCCGAGAAATTATTACCTGACTAAAAAAGGTAATGATGTATATTTTTGGCTGGGGGATGAGCAGAAATTCTGATATGATTTTGCCTTGGAGCAAAATAGTGATGAAAACAAGAATACTGCAGTTCTATTTATTTAGTGGCTTTGGATAGCAAATGGAGGAGGAGTTCGAATTAGATTGATAATCGATTTCATGAGCTTATCTTTGATAATGCTTAAATACAACTCCCTTAATGTTCGTGCTTTGGTACGATGAATGAATAACTCGTCTTGATGTAAGCTCAGTTGCGTAAATGCTATCTCCTAATGCAGAGTAAATGACTTGATTGGTATGACCCGAGCGATATTTGAAACTGTTCCTCGAATCTCTCGAATGATTTCTCTCTCAAATGATTTCTCTAGAATGATCCTCTCTCCTCCTCGATTTGCTCGTTTTATACTTGGACACATTTACAAACATACAGATATATATACATGTGCAATACTTTTGAAAACCTTTTCTCTCGTAGGAAAATTTACTGAAACGGTGAAATTTGGTCAAACACTTTTTTTAGTCTTCCTTAACAAAATAAAAATATAATATTGTGGTTGTAATTTGATGTTCACCGAGTGTCGTTACGATCGAGCTAACACATTTTAGGGTTCCCTTTTCTTTTCTCTTAATGTTTATTTTTCTAAACCGTAACCACAGAAAAATTAGTCTCATTCCCAGTTTACCTCTTCACCGTGACTTTGGTCTTCTTGGGAAATCAAAATGGGAATGGTTCTAAAATATCTTGTTACATGTTACAATGTTTCATTTGAGTTTCTTTTTCTTTCGTTTCACGCACATATATTTGTTTACATTGTCTGAGAGTACACCATATGCACCATATGTATATATATATATATATATATATATATATATATATATATATATATATATATATGTGTGTGGATTTGTGAACCGGTCAGGAATTAAACAGAAAGCCATGAATTCAGATATCAATGAAAATTTGGCGACATTGTCTAGAAAAGGGATTAAGACGAGGCAGCTGTCGTACGTCAGGTGTTATAAAATTTATATCAACAAAGCGTCAACTTTACACGCCATGGATACATGACCAGGGAACAAGGGATTAACGTCGGTCGAGAAAATCCCGCCCTGCGTGCAGAGCTAAAGACGCCGTGCCCTGGAAGCAGGAAGAGGCCACGTTTTTCTCCTGCCCTACTTATAGAAGAAAAATGGAGAACGCATTCTCATTCTTGATTCTAACTCTCGATCTCAGAGTCGCCCCGTTATTAATTACGTTTCATTTAGCGTAGCGAAGCTTCCCTCGTGACCTCCTAAGTCTTGTGCTCGTTACTCTCGCTTTCCTTACCGGTAGTAAGAAACTTTCCTAGCCGTACTCTGTAAACGCGAGCCTCATTTTATCTTGCTTGTTTGTTTGTTTTGAATTAAACGTTATTTTTTTTTTTTTTACGTGATTCCTGTCAGTCCTTTCTCGATCACGAGCCTTCGGTAAGCCCAGCCCAAACGCGGAATATATTAATCTCGTATCTTTGGTTCTTCCATTCATCCTCACCGTATAACTGTTATGGGGATGCCCTTTATAAGTATAAGTGAAAGGAATACCGGTTAACTGTTTGTTTTAATTACACTGGAGCCAAAATTCATTGATATCTGAATTCATGGCTTTCTGTTTAATTCCTGACCAGTTTACATATATATATATATATATATATATATATATATATATATATATATATATATATATATATATATATACGCGTGGACATTTAATACAATTTTCTCTATTCGTGCGATGCAATTTGATGGTGGAATTTTAATGCCAGGGCCATGGTCTTTACAGGCTATTAGCATCAAATTGCAGGATTCGAATGGCCCAGCAAAAACCACCAGAAAATGAACGCGCGGTGTTCTTATTATTATTTATTAAATCTCAGCATTATCCATTCATAAAAAATAAATGTCTAAAATTCGAATAAGGATTTAAGAATGCATAGATTAATTTGCATCTATATATATATATATATATATATATATATATATATATATAAGGCAAGGGGCCGTTGGAAGTGAGAGCGGGACAAACAATGTGCGAACAGGCGAAAGCTCAAAATTACCTGTGTCAATAACACAAACGCGTAAACAAACATTTCGCGTATCAGAATAGATTTATCGAAAGACGTAAGTTTACGAAACACCTGAGTAAACATACCCGCTAGCCAGAATGAATTGTATCACAAAGTTGTGACAAGTGCATCTTGTTATATTGATAAAGCTTGGAATATACAAGTAATTCGACTTACACAGCTTTCATTAGCTCCGCCGCCTTTGGGGTTGAGAACGATGGTTCTAGGTCACGCCCTCTAGGAATATATATATATATATATATATATATATATATATATATATATATATATATATATATATATATATATATATGTATATATATATATATATATATATATATATATATATATATATATATATATATATATATATATATATATATATATATATATATATATATATATTTATATATATATATATATATATATATATATATATATATATATATATATATATATATCTATATATATATGTATATATATATATATATATATATATATATATATATATATATATATATGTATATATATATATATATATATATATATATATATATATATATATATATATATATATATATATATATATATATACGAGGGGCGGTCAATAAGTTTTGCAATTCGGATAAAAGAAAACGAGATATGAGGAAAAATGTTTTATTATGTTTCAATATAACTACCCTCGACTTCGATGCACTTGCGCCCCACATCTTCCTCGTCCCCTAACTAGCGTCCACGCAGTGCAGCCTTGAGCTGGCGGAAGAAAAAGTAGTCGCTAGGGGCCAGATCTGGACTGTAGGGGTGATGGTTGAGCTCCTCGAATCCGCACTCGCGCAGGGCAGCTTATTCAACTCTGGCCTTGTGGACAGGGGCATTGTCGTGGAGGAACAGGACACCACGTGTCAACTTGCCACGCCGCTTCTGACGGATGCACTTCTTCAACCCAGCCAGTTCCTCGGCGTAATATTGGCCTGTGATGGTCCTTCCACGAGGCGCATAGTCCACCATCAACACTCACTCAGAATCCCAGCAGATGGTGGCTATGATCTTCCCGGCTGAGGGTTGGGTTCGGAACTTGAATGGGGTCGGAGAGCTACTGTGATTCCAGGCCATGCTTTCGAGCTTGGTTTCGGGATCCCAGTGATGGACCCACGCTTCATCACCTGTCACTATGCGTGACTCGAATCCCGCCGGGTCTTGGTTGTACAAGAGCAGCAGCTCCTTTGAACTTTGACAACGTTGAAGTCAATCATGGGGCGTGAGGTTTTATGAGGTTTCGTGAGGTTTCTAGGGATCCAACGGGCAGAGACCTTGGTCATGGCCAAATTGTCGTGGATGATGTTGATAACAGTTCCATGTGATATTCCAAGTTCTCGCTCGATTTCTTCGACCTTCACCTGTTGATTTTCGAGGATGATCCTCTCCACACGGGCCACATTGTCCTCATTGGTCATGTCTGACGGGCGTCCTGGACGGGGGTCATCTTCAAGGGATTCACGACCATGGCGGAGCTCTCTATTCCAGCGAGCAATGGTTGCATAGGAAGGGGCGGTGTCGGTGTACACTGTAACCATGCGTTCATGGATCTCTTTTGCATTCTTGACTTCCTTGGTCAAAATAAAAAATTTGATCACTGCACGGTGCTCAACCTTCCCCATTGTTGAAATTTCTGTAACTGACGATCTGCGATCAGCTACTGCTACTTAAATAGACGAGGCAGGAGCGTCCACCCGATTCGCAAAACGTATTGACCGCCCTTCGTATATATATATATATATATATATATATATATATATATATATATATATATATATATATATATATATATATATAGTCGGAGCAGCTCAGTTAGCATGATTATTGTATTGTTAAGAATACTAGATTACATACGTTAAGAATATCTCGTTCACGTTTCCCCATTTAAGTTCACCAAGTCTTATGGCTCCAGAATTTAATACTTCGCGTTGAATATATATATATATATATATATATATATATATATATATATATATATATATATATATATATATATATATATATATAAACTGCTAGTCGCCCGAAAAGTAACTTCGTGGGCTGTTTGCCCTGTTATGGGCTAATATTGGAATAAAGTATATTTTTACCGCGATTACCCAACCAAAATAAGAACACAGTTAAGAATTCAGCTTTGGAGTTAGATACTTAATTCACCTTCAAATAAGTTGGTTACCGCTATTAAATGTTAATTCTTCTGCTGTACACCCCTATTAGACGGTAACCCCATAACTACGGGACATTTATAGAACATTACCCCCCATAAGAGGTAATATCCGTTTAAGCGAAAGATTGTTTAGTGTTTTATTCAAAGCTGGCTGTTATCTGGGACAGATTCGGATGCTGGCTGATCGCTGGAAGATGATGATATAGAATGATGTACTTTACTTCGAAGAATAATTGTTGGTGTTGCTCCATAAGATTTTTTATTTCTGCTTCCTCTAAGTGAGGCAGGACTTTCTGGCCAACCCAATAATATGATAATTTACCTATCATTTAGAGGGTTTGGTGTAATTGGCTATTTAAACAGGTTTATTTTTATGGTAGAGGGTGTATCACGAAAAGTCAATATTTTAACACAATTTAGCAACGCATGAATGCTTTTCAGCATGGCGAATATCCTATTGTTCATGGTTCTCTATTTTTAAGCTCCAAATTGACTTTAACTCATTAAATGAAGGATATTCATTTGAAATACAAGCAATGTCATGTTCAACTTTTCAGTAACATTCTGTCAGAAGAATCCCTTTCGTTGGTAAGACGAATCTCACTGTGCTTTACACCTGAGTTGGTGGCTTTATTTTATACGGACCCTTCTTTTTTTAGCTTTAGGTTTGGTTAAGTTGGGTTTATTAGTCCTATATAATGATTACACGTTGTTTGCATGTTCTTAATTACGCAGAAATTTTATAAAATGAAAACCTTTTTTGCTGCGACGCCATTTTTAAATTCCATGATATGGCGTGTGTTACGCTTTCTCGTTTAAGATACAGAATAAAGGGAGTTATTTTAAGGTTAATATTAGTTCTTTTTATCTATTTATGTTATCGGCTACCTCTACTAGCACCACCCCTGCTCGGTCTGAAGAAGAAATATTAAGTTATTTAAGCTAGATGGTCTTAGAAAAATCTCTATAAAATAGCGTGCCAGGCTCTTATTAACAATTACTGCATTTACGAACTTTCGAAAATGATATTGATCACCAAATATAGAGGATTGTTGGTCAATTTGAATACGAAATACCACAGGTATAGCTGGAAATTTAAAAATACCCTTTTTAAAGGCAAAAGAATAATACTTTATTTTTAAAAATATAACACGCGATCAATTAAAATAAAACTAAGCTGACCTGTCTGCTTTAATGTTGACCTCGGTGAATCACGTTTGGAATAGTGGACACTGGACAATCAAAACTCTCTTAAAACTTTCCGAACCTTCAGAACTAATTCATAGTAACCCAAGAATATCATCATCAACAGTTTGATTCTATCGCAATTATCTAATCAAAATCTTCCTTTAATTACAGCAAATAAAATAAAGAAGGAACGGTTAAAATATGAGAAACAAATCGATGGCTCTAGGTTTCAGTATATTTTTTTTTACTAAATTCATATCTATTTAATGAAACCGAGAGCCATTGCTTCAGCTTAGTTTTTAAATAACTAGGATTAAACAAACCAGTTTTTATGATCTGGGGTCTTTTTGTAACAGGGACAATCAAATCTGGTTGTGTTAATCATTATTCATAAAAAAATCACATCTAACCACCAAATCTGATACATGCGCGCAGGTAGCTCCACCCATATATATCATCAATCACGTGCATCGTAAATTACAACGCTGCTCTCTTTGATTTACCTTTTCGCACACACAAACACTCCTTGTTCCACAGAAGATGGATCCAGCCACATTCACCTGACATGCAACGGGGGACTTATCTTCGATTCGTGCTGGCTTGTGGTTAGAGAAATGATCATTGTAACTTTCATCCTCCGGTCAGAAGCACACCCTGAAGGAAAGTGATATGTAGTGCAATTAATAATATTAATAATATTAGACGCCAATAAACAGGAACTAAAATGTAAACAGCTGTCTGATCATGAAAGATAAAGGGTCAAATGTGACAGCAAAATCGACTATAGAGAGAGATAAACAGATAAATAAAGATATAGCGACAGAGATAGAGAGAGCTACATACAGACACAGAGAGAGAGCGACATGCAGAGAAATAGAGAGATTCAAGTGAGCTATTCATTATGGTTAGAAGTTTGAATATGAATAGAGAACCAGGGCAACAGAAAATAAATGCATTCTTGTAACTTATTAATACTCCAACGTTTTGAGGGAAGCCTTATCATCAGGATACTGAGAATAACACAAGAACCGCTATTTTAGTGCAATACAATGTTTATATTGCTTAATCAGGCATTTTATATATTGTTGTAGTGATCGAACTACGCAATAGGTATACCTTTGGCACCCAAATTGCTGGATTCAAAAGGCCCAAAATATACCTCCACAAAATGGACGCGAATTGATCCTATTAGATCCAAGCATGCCTTATTAAATGTAAAAGATTCAATATTGTATGAGAAATAAGATGGGATCTGTAAATATACATATATGTAAGCAAGCAAGTGTGAGACACAGAGAGAAGGAAAATGGTTGAACACCTGCGTCTGGTAAAGCTGCCCAATTTGTGTCTCAAAATAGAATTATCAAAGACAGATATTTAAATAGGACTCCGAACGAGTCAATGACTCAAATTAACTCCGGATTGAGTCACGACAGTCTGCTATTCGAAGCGGCGTTGCCAAATGTTGTCAAGTCTATAATTACTTATGATTGTTTGACAGAATGTCCACCTATATTTCCCAATGCTGGACTTTACATTGTCCAGCATTGATTAGTCATTTTTGCTGGACAAATGATCTAAAAACAGTAAAATGCCGGACAGTCCAGCAAAATGCTGGACGTCTGGGCAGCCTAGGTATACCCATAAATATATGTAATACCCAAACATAGTTTTTGAATATCGTTTTAACGAAGTTGAAGATTTTATTTGTACTCAAATATCATTACTATAAAAAAATCAAGGTCTGCTCGCCAAAATGTCGCGTGCTCTCACTTATTTTTATTTAAGACCCTACGACCTTCAGAATTTTAATAAACCCAGGAATAACTTTGAGAGGACCTTGACAATTCTATCATTCGAATGAGAATGTAAAACAACATAGGGTTTCAAATTTCGTTCGAATCGGATGAATAGTTATGGCCAAAACAAAATAATTATCGGGCTAACCTTGGGACAGCTTTGGCAATTATATCCATTCGAAAGAGAATGTAAAACAACATAGGGGTTGTAAATTTCGTTAGAATCGGATGAATAGTTATCTTATTGCCAATACAAAATAATTCCTGGGCTAACCTTGGAGACTTTGGCAAGTATATCGTTCCAAAGAGGATGTTTAACAATATAAGGGTTTTAAATTTCGTCAGAATCGGCCTAAAAGTGACAAAAATGATGGCTTGAGATGGACGTGTTACTGAATAGTCTGCCAACATGTGAACAACTAGAAAATGCCATGTTTAGTGTTAAAGAAGACGATAGAAAATTAAGACAGTTTCTTCTTTTTCATTGTCTTCATGCAAACAAAAACTAATTATAGGAGAATGTAAGAGCAAGCTATGCCATGAAAAGAGTATTCAGTACTTAAACGAATTGAATTTAAAGAACAATTCTAAGAGCTTCTAATTTTATGCAAATATAGCAGGTGATCTGCTATATCATTTATGATTACACGGCAATACTTGTTCAGCATACTTGCTAGTAATATTAATAGTAATCGTGGAATTTCTCTAATGAATGTTTAATGGACAAAAGAACGAAATGGGTTGCGTGTAACTACATTAGAGGCTCTATTACAATACAAATTGAACCTTAATTATAATTGCAAAGAATTTTATAATTGATGGCAAACAACTCCGTCACCTTAGATGTGCATACGACATCCTTTTTTTTCGGAAAGCCTTGAAGATTGCAAACATTGTTGAAGAAGTTAACTGAAAAACGCCAAAAAGTGGGGTCCACATTAATAAAAAAAAAACATGATGTACAACGTCAATGTAGATGACAGGATAAACATCGAAGTCAACTTGGAATAGTAGATCACTACATCTATCTGGAACAATGCATCCCAATGGAACCATTCATATAATAATCAATCAAAAGGAGACTAACACTAGGTTAACATTCGGAAGAGCATCCTCTATTTTCAAAAATGAAGGTTATTTTTCGGTTTACGCCCGCCCCCGAATTTCGTAGGCGCTTTGTTATAAATATATTTATTTTTAAAAAATATGCAAATGCTATATAGCAGTATCAGTAGTTAATGCGGGCAAATCTCTTATTATCATGTTATGACGAAAAATAGATTGGACGCCATCTTCGAATTGAAAGAACGGGTTACGTAACACGTTATAAACAAATGGAGGCCTAACGAGATTTGGCAATCGCGCTTTTGAATTCGAACTAATGACAGGCTTTTTCGAATTTGGAATATTTAAGAGGGTTTTTTTTTCATTTTCAAGGTGGGGGTTGGGGTGCGCCCCCCACAATTAAGTAGGGGTATGGGGGCGAAGCTCCCCATTTCTAAATTAATTTAAAAATGATATATAATACAATATGATGCGATTCCAATAGCCTAGCCCCCCGTCCACCCCAAAGTACTTTTTTTATTTAATTTGCCGAAGAAAAACAATGTCTACATTAAAACCAATTGTTTTTAAATATATATATATATATATATATATATATATATATATATATATATATATATATATATATGATGAAAATTAATGCAATATCGCAAGAAAAGATGAGGAATTAAACCACATTCTCCGAAGACAATTTAATTCAGAACAGTTTCAGTGTATCTCACACCCTTCTTCAACTGACACTGGATAGAAAATATACGAAAAGTCCATACAAGCATAACACAAGGTCAGGTCGTGAAAGATCCCCTCTTTTTTCCCCAATTCCCTACTTGTGGCTAATCTGGGGAGGGGGGGGGGTAGGCCTAAACATATTGAAGGACTGACATTTTACTATTTTGTTTAGGCCTAAACATATTGAAGGACTGACATTTTACTATTTTGTTTAGGCCTAACCCCCCCCCCCCCCAGATTAGCCACAAGTAAGGGATTGGGAAAAAAAGAGGGGATCTTTCACGACCTGACCTTGTGTTATGCTTGTATGGATTTTTCTTATATTTTCTATCCAGTGTCAGTTGAAAAAGGGTGTGAGATACAACGAAACTGTTCTGAATTAAATTGTCTTCGGAGAATGTGGTTTAATTCCTCATATATATATATATATATATATATATATATATATATATATATATATATATATATATATATATATATATATATATATATATATATACTCCATAACCCTATATTTTAAGAACGAGATTTTTTCATTTAGTTCGGTTGTAACCTAAGTATATTTAATTTTGTTATCAAAATTATTTCTAATAATTCCTTTAGAAGAAGAAGAAGAAGAAGAAGAAGAAGAAAAGGGTGTTCAGGGTGTTAAAATAAAGAGTCTATAAGGGGGATTAAAAAAGGCGGTTAAGATTAGCAAATAAGGCCGTAGGCCACACCCCGCAGGGGTGCCAGTGTAACCAAGCTCTTCCTGTTAAGGAAGAGAACGGTGGTTTGTATATATATATATATATATATATATATATATATATATATATATATATATATATATATATATATATATATATATATATATATATATATATATATATATATATATATATATATATAATCGAGGGCGGGCATAAACCAAAAAATAACCAAAATGACAAATCTCTACCGTCCCGAAAAGGAAAGTTTATGACCGATACATCCTCTTCACTGTGACCCACGGGGCCTAATCATAGAACCTGATAAAAAAAGTTTCCCTCAAACTACGATAATTGAATCGGGCACATGAGCAAACCATCCTGGACATCACTTGGTAGAACCCCCAAACAACCAAGCAGATCAGGGAAAAGATAGACGCCACGGACATAATAGAAACGATAGTAAAATTTAAACTGAACTGAGCGGGTCTTGTGGTTAAAAGAACTGTCTAAGCCCCTCTAAGCCGCAAAAGAAACCGTGTCCATCAGAAACCATGGCGACAGGACGACCATGACCCGCTCCCAAAACATTCATCTCTCAAGCTGCAGAATGAAACATTGGAAACTTGCTGTGGAAAGCTCATAATCCAACATTATGCTGTTTGAGGGCTGAGAATGATTACGATGATTTCAATGCTCAAATTTTATTATTAATTTATTTATTTCTCACGTATATTTGTGAATTCAACTATTTATTATTAATATCAAAATGTTTAGGTAAATATATACAAAGTAGAAATCATTTGAATTTAAATGTGAAGGTGTCCCCTATTTGTGTTTACCCAAATGTGGCCAATTGACATTGTGGATCTTGTAGATCCAGAATGTAGGTCTTTATGACATTAGTACAGTACAATTTTATATAAAAAATCAATGTTGTAAACATACTCTCATCATAGATATTACGTATTGTTAATACTGGTCTGTAAATATCCACCCCATCCCCCAATTCTTTTTTTTGTGTCATTTTGTAAAATTCACTTATGTATCATTTTGGGAATTTTTTTATGTATCATTGTGTACAAATCTTTTATGTAGCTTTTTGTAACTTTTTTATGCATCATTTCTGCAACTCTTATGTATCATTTTATGCAACTCTTTTACGTATCAATGTTTGCAAATAGTTTATGCATCAATTGTGCATATCTTTTATGCAGCATTTTGTCTAACATTTTATATATAATCTTTGAAGCTTTTTTGTATCATTTTTTGCAACTATTTTATATATCATTTTGTGCACTTTTTATGTCTCAATTTATACATCTCTTTTAGTTATCATTTTGTGCGATTCTTTTATGTATCCGTTTTTGGAGCTCTTTATATATCATGTACACACTCGTATCAAGAGGTAGGCTAAAGAACACTTCACAAAATTACGATGGATTAGTTGTTTCTTATATACTTTAACTTTGCATTCTTTCTTTTAAGTTTGCCTCTTTTCACTTATTGCCATGTATGTAAATTCCATCAATCCGTACGGATAATGAAATTCGCATAAAGATAAGAATCACAATCGATGGTAAGGCCGTGGTTGCCAGGGATCCCTGCAAGCAGAGAATCCTTTGAGGCTAAAAAAAAGCACCTTTCAATTCTACGTGTTGGGAATGTGTTTATAAGAACTCCTTTGGGAGTGGGGGGAGGCACGGTAGATTGATGTGTTGTATGTGTGAAGACAGTTGGGTGGGAGATAGTGTTGTTGCGATTGGCTTTATGTATGTTGACCAACGAAGCCAGAGCTACTTTCAGGTATGCCCAGACTCAAAATCCTTTGCGTTCGCCCTTGCCCAGAACCGAACTCGCAGAGGTAGAAATCCAACGCCTTATCCACTAGGCTTAATGAAAGTAATATGTTTATACAAGAGTTTATACCAATATGATAATTGATTGATTAATTATTTTCAAGAAGGCTTCAACTGTTGAGATAAATAAAAAAAAATTTATAAATACACTTTATTAAATAGTCTAGAAGACTATTTAAATAGTCTATATTACGGAAATGCCAAATTTCTCACCAAAAATTTATTGTTCCAGACACTTGGGAAGCGGCTGATGGGTACAGATTTGATATTTAAGTCACACTTTGCTAATGATAATAATATCCTTAATGATTCTTTACCGAATGAAGACCCAGACCTAAGAGCAAATATACTTCTTAAAAGAATCCTAAACGTGAAGGAACTACAAGCCGTTTTAACACCTTTGAAAGTATTAGAGTGAATAGTAATAATTCAAATGAATCTACTGTTATTCTCTGCCTTTGAACATCTCTAAGCTCTTTTCTTATTATGTAGAAAATATGCAATAGTATATGATGATTTATTTAGTTAGGACTTAGCATCTATTCAACTTAAAAAAAAATCAAATAGATACTTCAAGATTTGGTAAAATACATAATAAATACATATCTTAATTCCGTCATTATTTATTGTTATAATTAACAAGGTGTGCTGACAAAAAAGTCGCGTGCTCTTACTTATTCTGATTTATGACCTTACAACCTTCAAAACTTTCAATAATTCCAGGACTCACCTTGGGAGGACCTTGGCAATTCTATCATTTGAAAGAGATGGTAAAACAACATAAGGCTTTTAAATTTCGTTAGAATCAGCTAATTAGTTATGATGTTATATACGAACTAAATCCACTTAAGTACATGCCTAACAAGGAATATAAATTTAACCACAATTTTAGTGACAACTAGATCGTTGTTTTAGATAATGCAGCGTAAATAGGCCTATTTGGACGTTTAGGCCTCTAACAAGGCAATCATCCCCTTAAGGAACTAAAGTTCGCATATTTGAGTCTCTTTGCTTGCTCTTATAATGCGAACTGAATCCACTTAATTACATGACTAACAAGAAATATAAATGCAACCACAATTTTAGGGACAACTACACTAGATCGTCGTTTTTGACAATGCAGCTTAAATAGGCCTACTTGGACGTTTAGGCCTCTAGCAAGGCAATCATATCCTCAAGGATCTAAAGTTCGCATATTTGAGTCCCTTTGCTTGCTCTAATAATACGAACTAAATCCACTTAATTACATGCCTAACAAGGAATATAAGTGCAACCACAATTTTAGGAGCAACTACAACTAGATCGTTGCAAGATTTCCCGCCTGATCTACGAATCTTGGATCGAAGGGAGCATGACTGTTGCAACTTTTCCAATCCCTGTTTCGTATCTTCATGGTTATTTTTTCCATCTTTGCAAAGACCAGAATATGAGCACAATAAAATTAAGTATTTACTGACTTTGGTTCGGTTTAATCTGCAATAAGACTTGAAAACAATTATCCGCTCAAGAGAGGCGAGTATGCTCGTATTTAGGTGTCTTTCGACGGTGTAAGTCATAGAGGACGAAACAACAAAGCTATGGTGTTAGAGAACTAACAAACACTTAGGAGCAGCGCAAAAAATAAATTAAGTGGATGATTGTTGAAAACTAAAACAGGACAAAACTTGGAACTATGACGCAACTGAAACATTCGCTCGTGCAGACGGCGCAGGGCCAATCTTGTGAAGCAGACGTGGCAACTCTAAGAATTAACCGATTTGAAAAATATCAAAAACATGTATAAACCAATAACATCTTGTTTTCTGGCGGCCTACAATTGATGCACGCTCGCGTTATATTGTATTTTAAGTTCATTTTAAAAATATTAAGTATCTATATAATATTTTTAGTAAATTCCACATATCTTAAAAAATGCTATTAAGGAGCTACTCTTAGAATTACCCCGGCAATTCACTTACTTTCAGGATAAAAGGTCTGCTTTACTTTAAGGCTATTGCGATCGCATCATATTGTATTATATATCATTTTTAAGGTAAATTTGAAATGGGGGGGGGATCTTTTTCTCTTATTATGGCCCACCAAACAACTCAAATATAACCTAAAAAGTAATCCCATCCCTCGATTCCCACGTATGAGAAACGGAATTAAGAAATCTATCTGAGGAGCGACTCACTCGAATAACCAGTTGTTTTGCCAGCCGACTGAGAAGAACAAAATGCGTCATAATAAGAGAAAAGATCAGGTGTTTATTGCCATATAATTTTAGGGCTAACCTTGGGAGTAATTTAGCACTTATATCATTCGAAAGAGAATCGGCCGAATAGTCATGATGTTATCCCCCCCCCCCAAAAAAAAATAAGCCATGGGCTAACTTTGCGAGGACTTTGGCAATTATGTCATTCAAAAGAGAATGTAAAACAACATGAGGTTTTCAAATTTCGTTAGAATCCGTGGAATAATTACAATTATATTACAAAAACAACAAGAAAAGCAAAACGGGGACCGACCGACCGGTATAGTGAGATATAAAGTCACCCGCGACTAAAAAAGCACGTGAACCCTTACTGCCTCTAGTATCTAGTTATATAGTGCTACTAGTATAAAAATGTCTCAAAAATAGATAAAAGACAACAGACATGAATTAATCAATGCAGTTTAAGGACATATCACTCTTATTTTTTTGCCTTACATCCACCGACTTCACTCAGTGTATTCGTGTGTACGTTGATGTAAGCTGCAAGAAACGACTTATATGCCAGTATCACTATGCCCTTGGCATTTTTTCGCTCGCTGAAAACATGACCTTTGGAAGTGTCAATTTTTTTATTATTTTTAACCACTTTTGGCGGGCTCTTCCTGAACTTGACCCGTGATTTTGTCTCTTTAAAACCAGGAAATTATTTCCCGAAAATTTAAATGTTTCTTTTGGATGAAAATTCGACTCGCATAATTTTGTTCCCGCCATCTTTGGGGTGTTTTGAAATTTAGCTTATTTTTATGGTCGCTCGCTTACGTACGTGGAAGGAAATTACTTTACGAAATGTGCTAATTTGCCGGAAATGAACGACTGTATGGAAGTAAATACGTGATAAGGTATAGTGAGTGAACTAAAAGAGGTGATAAGGTATAGTGAGTGAACTAAAAGAGGTAATAAGGTATAGTGAGTGAACTAAATTGGCGAGAAAGTTAGCGATTAAGCTAAATTGGTGAGGAAGTTTAGCGAGTAAACTAAATTGGTGAGGAAGTTTAGAGAGTGAACTAAATTGGTGAGGAAGCTTTTCGAGTGAACTAAGTTGGTGAGGAAGTTAGCGATTGAACTAAATTGATGAGGAAGTTTAGCAATTGAACTAAATTGGTGAGGAAGTTTAGCGACTGAACTAAATTGTGAGGAAGTTTAGCGATTGAAGTAAATTAGTGAGGAATTTTAGTGAGTGAACAAACTTAGTGAGCAAATTTAGTGAGTAGAATGAATGGTTGAGAATGATGGAAATTATTGGAGAGGAGAAGATCGCTACGAAAATGGTGGTTATCTGAGATTTGTGGAAGTTATATAACGAGAGGAAACTAATGGTATTATTTTTTATTATTAAATTGAAAGGGAAAACCAACGAGGGCGTCTCCCCTCGAATGTTGCAAGGGGTGGTCTTTAAAGTCAGTGGCGAAGATAAAGGAAGTGAGAATGTGTGGAAGGGAAGATATATGTATAGTCGCAGATCTTCCTTGGCCATTGGAGCCAGGAGGATACGCAATTCTCCTGATGTCGGCCGCAGCATCGTTGCCCATGTTACATCTGATACTACCTTCTAGGGTACAAACCTGGCTATGTAGGGCGCGCTAAGAACGCATACGCAATTCTCCACTAGCTCACTTACACCATTTTAGGTAGAATTCCTATAAGATGTTAGGGCTCGAAAGGCACGCGCTCCTAAGTACCAACTGTATGGTTGCCGTTGTTAAACGTGCCACTCACCCCCATGGGAATAAGTGTTGCGACTGATATGGAAGGTTATGCCAGTGTACGGCTGGTAATGTTGTCTGGTAATGTTGTGAATACATTTTGAAGATAGAAGATACTCCTACTTTAGTATTAACCAACAGAATATAATTCAAGGTGATTGGAGGTGGAGCTAGACAGGGTTTACCTAAGAATCTGCCTTTTGCAAAGAAACAGTGAAACTACAGTAAAATAGTCGGCAGTATTAAAGAATTTTGCTACTTCAGTTAGAAGATTGTTTGTTGCTGCCATAAGGGTTAGCTGAAGCAGGGAGGGGGGGTCAGCAAGAAGAGGGTTGGGAAAATGATATAGCTGCGTCAGATACTGCAGTCTTAACTTAGAAAAGTAATGTACATTTTGTGCAAATTTCTGAGTCATATTTCATGCCTGTCTGATAATCCTTTAAATATCATTATCATTTACATTATGATTATTATTATTTTATAGTAGAGTTGGAGACTGATTTTAGGTAAGGATGTAATCCTAACATTGATCCCCTTTTTTAAAAAAATGAATACAGTTTGTGATAGAACGGTCTGAGGCCGCTTTAATTCAGCCTCTATTACATGTTAACCATGCTTACCCACATGCTTACCCACGTGCATCCTGCCTGCGAGAGGAAGCAGAAGCGCGTTATCTCCCATCATAGCCAATGTTTAATCAAGGAGGTTCACTCCCCCGTTTTGCCTCCATACGTCGATCTCGCCAGATTGAATTAGGCTTATTGGCAGATAAGGTATTTTCCCAGGCGCCACCGGGACATTCCCCCGAAGTCCCCCACTCAATTATCCCCTACGCCATGGAGATGGCTCCGGGTATTTATACCATAGCTTTTCCCAATTGAAGAAGATCCAGATTATCTTCGCGAGGCATCAAGCTGATCCGGTCTCCCTTATGCACCTAGGAACTCTGCCGAGAAACCCCTTATTGTCCAGAAGAGAACAATATCCCTTGAGTGCCAAGGTTCGTGCCTTCGAGACGCCAAGTCAACAAGGCCCCCCTGTTGTTCAGAAAGAGAACAACGTTAGAACAGCCATTGTTCTTTGAGCCCGTTTGACAAGAGACGGTTCTCACCCCCCCCCCCTCCCCCTGTTGTTCAGAAAGAGAACAACATTAGAACAGCCATTGTTCTTCAAGCTTATTCGTCAAGAAACGGTTCTCGTTCCCAAGACATTACGTCCGGATAATTTAATTCCCCCCTTTTTAACGTTGTTCAAGAGAACGCTTGGTTTCAACAACAACCTCCATTGTTCATTTAGAACATCTCCAATTTGTTGTCACAAGGATCGCTCGTACTTCCGAGCCCCACTTCGCTCTCACTCCTCTAAGACAGTCGTTCCCCCTCGTTAAGGACAACTTCCCGAAGAACCCTTCTGCTGGAAATCGCCAGTGGACCGAAGATTCCTTCGCATCGTCTTCCTCTTCACAATAACTTTGTAATTACGTAAGCTGAGCATTACCTCTAATCATTTAACCTTTTATCAACGCAACCCTGAGCTTTAAATGTTTTAGCGAACCATCCCCCCCCCCCTTTAATTTTTGTTTGTTTACCTTTTTAAATCTCTCCAAATCTTAATCCTCAGATTAGTCAGATATTCCCACGACCCTTTTTCATTCCCCGTTTATGTAAACATTTTCTTTGTGTGTTGTTGATAGTTTAACTAATAAAACTCTATTTTATTAATGGTAGCCATATTATTTATCATTGTGCTCCGTTCCACTTCTTAAGCACATTGAAGATAAATAGGCCTCTCCAGCCCCCCCCTCCTCCTTTGGACTAACCTCAGTCAGTCAGATTACCACGCACTCGAAATATTAGAATAATTTCCTGAACGAATAGTTATATATGGTATATCGTCGAGAGCCTATTCTACGACACAGTTATAAGATAAACTAAAAAAAATGGACCAAAAATGATAATGTTTAAATGTAACAAATCAAAATACAAAAGAAAAAATTTAAAGCACACATCAGTAAGAGTAAGTTAAAACTAATTTAAAAAGCATTTGAATTTATCATATAATAAACAAAAAACGCAAAATATACTACAATAGTAAAATGTAAACACATTACTTGACCTGGTGTAAATATGTTATGTTAACTAAAAATATGAAGCATATATCAATGTTTAGCCTAATCCTATGTGAGCTTATTCGGAAAGAAAATTATAATGTTTTCTTCGTGAAGGACTTGGCTCTAAACATTGACCGTGGTTCAGCATATATAGGTGCTGTCGAGGAATAGGTCACCTCACTAGATAATATATATATATATATATATATATATATATATATATATATATATATATATATATATATATATATATATATATATATATATATTGTTTGGTAGGAAAGAGACAGCTATACATACATATATCCTTTAATGTAAGTACACGTCCTTGCTACGTACAAGTAAGCTTACAAGTAAGACTTCTGGCGCCTAGAGGGATTAGCGTTTGTCGCCCTACCTAGGTCTTAATGAACTCCAACGATGTGGGCGTGAGACTCGACAAGCAGCTTCCAAAATACGGAGATTAGCGTTTCCACGGTGGGATTAAAGCTTTTAGCACGCTCAATTTGATTAACTGAACCTGCGAGGCAGTTGACGGATATTCCAAATTTTTTTTTCCCCGCTTCGTTGGACTCTCACGTTAATCCACGTGTAGTTAGATTTTTAGAACGGATTGAGGGAAGAAATTTAAGGGGCAAATTAAGGGGATATTCCTCTTTGACTTCTATTTCTTTACATGTCTCCCTTCCAAAGATGGCGTTTTCCTGACGCGAAGGGGAGGGAAAAGGGCATCTCGACCAAAAATAATCGGTATTAAATGTCAGCCGACACAGCGGCTATCAAAGTAAAGGACTATCTTCCTTTTATCCTAGGCGACGGATAAAATTTTCACAGACATTGGGGTCAATGGGCAATTAACTAATTAAAATATATACAGTTTCATGTAAAAACAAGACCACAATTAAGAATAAGGAATCAATTAAGCGGAGGGACAATCTAGGAAATAATAACAAAAACAAAAAAAATCAATAATGACAACACGTATATAAAAGCAATACACTCAAACACGTCTATACGCACACACGTACAATTTTTTTTACATTGCGAGCAACGAGCTTGAATATATACATGAACTTATATGATGTATGGAGTTCTACCTTGAGGGAGGAGGGTCTTCTACTGGATTTCTACTAGGACTGTCTGATACACGGTTTTCACTACCTTTTTAATACAAAATTCGGAATTGATACTCCATCAAAAGCAGACTCCAGCGCATAAGCCTTCCGTTTTGGCTTTTACAATTTCTTAGCTACGCCAGAGGGCGGTGATCCGTTTCGATCACGAACTCCTGACCTATAAGATACATTCTGAACTTTTGTACACCCCAACCTGTTGCAAGATCCTCAAGTTCTATTACCGCATAATTTATCTCGCGCGGTAACAGCTTCCGGCTTACATAGGATAGCTATTCCCATCTTCTTCGTACTACAGCAACACGCAACCGACGCCATCGTTGCCTGCATCCGTACGGATACCAAATATTTCGTTCGGGTTCGGGATCCGCAATATGGGAGCAGATGTTAACCTATCTTTCATCTGCTGGAAGTTTTAAATTGCCTTGGGGCTCCAAAAGTGGGAATGTAGGGACTTTTTCTTAAGGAAAGAGTTCAGAGGTAACGCTAAGGTGGCAAAGTTGGGGACAAAGCTGCTTCTTGGTACGAGGAAGGGGTATATCTGAAATTGCCATCACCTTTTCTTGCTGGGGCCTTATTTGATTTTCTCCTATGTTAAATCCAAGGTACTTGATAGTGTCGTAAGCAAAATGACACTTGGAGGGACTTATGGTCAGACCATGCTCACGGAGCTTGTTACAGAGGGAACGAAGGGAGATTTGATGTTCACCTCATGTGCGTGTACCTACGTACACATTATCAAAATAGAATGAAATATTGTTCAGATCATCTAAGATGCGGCGCATCATTCTATTATAATTACTGCAAGCAGTAACTAAACCGAAAGGGAAACGCTTAAATTGCATTAGCCCCTTTTCTGTAGGAAAGGCGGTGTATTTCCGAACACTAACCTTGAAGTGAATCTGATAGTACGCCTTGCATAAATATATCTCTGAATTAAATTTGGCGTTCTCGAACAAATGTAGGGTCTTGTCTATCAACGGGATCGGTTTGGCATCGAAAACCGTCACGACGTTAAGTTTTCGAAAGTCCACACACATTGGAAAGGACTGGTCTGGCTTCCGAACCATAACAATGGGGGAACAGTAATTTGACGAGGAGGGTTCGATTATTCCTAATTTTAGTAAATTTTTGACCTCAGCATTGAACGCTGATTGCAAATGAATGGGCAAGGGGTAGGACTTAGATCGAATCTGCTTTTGTGTGGCTAATACTATGCCATGCTCTAATTGGGTCGAGCAACCAGGCTTCTCGGAAAGGAAGTCCGGGTAGGCCTTTAACAACTGGTATAACTTGGCTTTCTGAGCAGTCTCTAGGTGGGGATTTAAATAAATATCCGTAGGGGGATCTTTATACGAACAGGGGAGCAACGGGAGAGGATAATCATTGTCAGATTCTATGCAAATTTTCTGGGATAGGTTAAGAGGCTCAGGAGGATAGGAGGCTTCCATCACGGCCTCTTCGTCCAGGGCAACAATATTGTTGATGCAGGCGCGGCGGTGGTAACGTTTGAGCATGTTGACGTGAAACAATTTGTTACCAGAGGGGGTTTGAATCACGTAGTCCACCAAGGTAATATGTATATATACATTCATACATACATATATCCTCTAATGTACGTCCACTTCCTTGCTACGTACAAGTACTTTTACTTCGTAAAAGTAATGCGTTAGTTACAAGGTATAAGAGTGCGATTTACTACAGAGGCCGATAGCGCTTAACTGAGTTTACCAAGTTGCAGTTCAAAGGTATATTTAAAGAATGAAAACCAAAAATATAATTTTGATGAGTCACTAGTTAACATATATATATAATATATACATACGGGAAATATAGGTAATATAAATAAAGGACAACTCTGACAGAATACAAATTAATGGACAATCTGGGAACGCTAATTACTCGTTAATCAACTTTTAAATAGAATATTACAAATCAGTTATACACAGGGAATATTTAAATGTCGGAAAATGGGTCGATTATCGCGAGATTAAAGCAATTGGTCGTTTTACCTTTAATGGGGTCATCTCGAGGAAGGAAGAAGGCTAGCGGACGCGGCCCTCGGGTGAATATCCTTTACCGAGTCGGCGCGAGGAATGAAGAAGACTAATGGATGTGGCACTAAGTCGAATATCCTGATGGTGATTAGAATGAAGGGGTGGAGGAACCAGAAGACGAGTTCACGATCCTTCTCGAAGACGGACGATGGCACCTCTGCTCCAAAAAGTACAACCTCCAAATCGAGACACTGAAGAGGCTCGGCACGGTATCACACGGGTAACTGGATATCCTTGAGGGGGGGGAGTCCAGATGAGACGAGAGGAATCCTGGCAAATCCTTCGGGGACGAAAACGATTCCAGGCTTGCTCTGAACAGAGTAACGCTTCATAAAAGAGATGAGTCTGCCTGGTGGGATCCGATCTCGAGGTATAACCGAATACCGGGAAAGGAACTTCAGGAAATAGATACAACGATCTGAACCGAAAGCTACGTATTCTCAATCTCTCCAGAGACTCGAAACCCCAGGGTATTTATATGACGGCCATTTTTGATGCTCGATCGCTGGAAAGCACATACGCCTGGGAGAGGGCTTCTGGCACCTAGAGGGATTAGCGTTTGTCGCCAGAGCTAGGTCTTAATGGACTTCAACCATGTGGGCGGGGGGGGGGTGACAAGCAGTCTCCAAAATACGGAGATTGGCGTTTTCACTGTGGGATTAAAGCTTTTGGTGCGCTCAACTTGATTAACTGCACCTTAGAGGCAGTTGGCCGATATTCCAACAATTCTTTCTTTCTTTCTCCGCTTCTTTAGACTCTCACGTTACTACACGTGGAGTTAGATTTTTAGAACAGAGTGAGTAAAGAAATTTAAGGGGTAAATTAAAGGGATATTCCCCTTTGACTTCTATTTCCTTACAGCTGCTGTTGCGCATATATTATTAGATCTTTTTCTTCTCGACTTTACACATTGGATGCCAATGGCGCATGTAGACATGGTACATAATCTTGCAGTGGAAAATGTAATTTCTGTTACATATAATCGATCATTATGAGAATTATTTAAGTGATCATTCCATTTAACTCGGGAAGGATTGTTACTCGAAAGGCAGCTATATTCAACACGTTGAATTAATGGGTTGGCTTCAAAGTTGGAGAGAGAATATTTCTGATTAAGAGTTATTCTGTGAGGATCCTGGATTTTTATAGACTCAGTGCGAATGGAGCAACCACTAGGGATTAGAAAAGGCGATTCAATTTTAAACACAGAATGATTTCCAAAAAGGTGTATGTGATTTGTTGTGTTCCTTCAAATGAAGCCTAAATGTGGCTGCCAATGTTAAGTTGAATTATCTAATCTGATTTTACAAGGGAGTGTGGATATGGTGTTGATTGATGTGTGATAAATTCAGCAGGACAGGGTTTATTAATAGTATATTCAATTGACTGAGTGATGGGGCAAATAATATCAATATTTGTTTGTAAAAAAGAATAGGTAAGGCATGCAAATGTTTAGGTGAATATGTTTTGATTTACTAGTGTTATTAAAAGAGGGTGTTGGAAAAGATTGTAACTGATAAACGTTGAAAGTTGTTAGATCAAACAGCGGTATGACAACGATGTACGTGTACTGAGTTGGTCCGTGTGTAGTCCATGTACTTTAAAGAAATTTACGATAGTTGGTGTCATTTAGAGGAAATATGGTGTTATGATGTAATGTAGTTTGTGCCACATGGGTGAAATGCTGTAAAACTGAAAGAGACAAGATATTCGGTATGGTGTTTTGGTGTATAAACTTTTGTAAGTCATCTATGATCTTCCGATATATTCCTTTAATTTCTAACAAATATTTATCTATTAGATTTACTTGAATATAAAGTAATGCTATCACTTCTTGATTGCGCTCATGTACTTAATGGCTATTTATAAATGTTCTAAGTGATTAGAATTATCAACTACCCGATGTAGAAATTCATTATTGCGATGTAGGTCGTTTATAAGATTAGTTAATGCGGATTCTACATCATTTTGCCGTTTGGTTAATAGTTTTATATTAAGGTTAATTTAAGTTAGGTCTCACTGACTCTTTGGCTGTTTAGCTGTTTTAAATGTTCTAACTTTGTTTGCGTAAAGTTAATATTATGGGTTAGTGCAATGTGGTCAGCGTATAGAATATTAGATCTTGTATCATTTGGTGAGTAAACAGATATAAGGGTATATTTGGAGAAGGTTCGTAATTGTTTCTGAAATTTTAGCAATTTTTCTTGGAGTGTTAAAGGGGTAGTAAAATCTAAAGGTAGGTGTCGCAGAATGCCCCTTTTTTTCGCTCTACACGTGACACCACTTTTGTCGTGGTATACCTTGTGGAACGTGAAGTACTTGTTTGGTGAAGTAGGCTTTGATCTAAGAGTGCTAATTTTGTTGTTTTTGAGGAAGAGCCGCTTCAACACGTAAGTATAAGAAGGAAACACACAGGAATTCCACAAAATAAACTTATATTTTAAATTTAACAATTTACTACCCAAACACAAAACATGAACCACAGAAATACTCCGAATTTTAAAATACACAAAAATTACTTCAATTAACTTCACCCTCTAATATTGGCTAATTCGATGCTCACTTCAATTTAAAAACAAAACAAAATGCTAACGGCCTTTACTGGCCGCAACTACCTTTGTGGATACCCTTTGGAACGGGTATATAGGCTCTTACTGGTATACCAATTGCCGCGTGGAGCAGCAGTGGTGGACGAAGGCGTCTATACCAAATTGCTCGGTTTAGTGGTTGTCTTCCCTCTATCGTCTGGGGTGACTTCAATTGTGGCGTTAACTGGAATATCGTACTTGTGACGGGGAAGCGTCTTAGCTATTGGACTTTGTTGACGATAACTTCTTGATTCAGGGGATCCATGAGCCGACGAGAGATAACATTTCAAATTTATCCTTCACTATCGAGGACAACTTAGTCATCAGTCTGGGTGCGGACGAGTTCTCAGGTGGTAGTGACCACAACGCAATGTTATTTGCCTTAAAGAATACATCCTTGGCAGAACACAACTTAAGCGACAGAAAGTTATATTTTAGGTGGCAGACTTTACCGAGCTCAGAATTGCGCTCATAGAGTTGAACCCCTCGAGAATGGTGAGGTGGCCACTGTCCTTTGAATTGGCTTAAAAAAACTGTTCAGGATCAACAAACTAAGTACGTGTTCGAAAAAACTCTTAAATCTGAGATTGCTTTTTAAGTATTATGGAATCTATCTATATTATATTTTCTTGCCAAAACTAATAAAACTCGCTTACTTCTTGATTGAATAAGGCAAACCTGCTAGCTTTGTCTAGCTTACTTATTCCCACTTAACTCGTTTTTTTATTTTTAGGAATTTATCCTCCCATTATTTCATCAACACAAATTCATGTTTTTTTGTAGATTCCAGTTTCAAATAATGTAATGTCCGCCTGTTTGACGGTACCCAATAATCCCAAGTACTCTTTCAATTGGATTTCACCCTTTTCTCTAACTATAATATTGCACTTATTCCCCTGTTGAATGCTGCAGTGATAAAATCTTAAAATTATTAATTCTTACTAGAAAATAATTTGAAATTTTCTTGAAAATATGATCTCTTGTGAGTACTGTTTATCCATAACTATTACATGGCAGGAGGTACTCGTATATGCATTAAATGTATGTAGTCCTTAAACTTACGAGTATTTATGGCCTTAAAAAAGGTAATTAATTGTCTACCTATAAGGTGGCTTCTATTGGATGAACTATCTTAACTTATAACATGGACTAACTCCAGTTACAAGAAATTAAAAGTGGTTCTTTTCCTAAAAACTCGACCTGTTTCCTTAACTAATTGTTAATGTGGTTTTAAGTAGGTTAGGTTAGTGCCATTTCCCTGTTATTTGTCAATTCCCCTAGCCAAAGTCATTGTCTGTCTGCTGAAACTTGACCTGCCGTCAATACTAACTGGTACCAGTTTCGGGAGACCTTCCACGCTATTCAGTCCAGAGCAGTCCAGGTTTTCACTTTGTTATACCACTCATATTATGTACCCTTCACATAATATCACTACTGTTAACCCATTTTTACACCACCCTCCTTTATAAAAATAAAGAAACGCTACACTCGATTACAGCCTTTCTGCCAGACCTAAATGTCATATGAACTTTTTTAAGGATTTCTTTATGATAATATCCATTAAGACCCACGCAAATTGTTACCAGTTCGACTTGTATTGGACGTTTTTCTGGCAGTCTCACACGAGGAGAAAATAATTGCTTGTTTTAATGACTTTGTCGATTTCTCTTGACTAAAATGAGATCAGGAAGTCATTTTTATTTTATTTACTTCGTGTTCATTAATGTACCACCAAAGGTAGAAGAAATACAAAATTAATCACGGTTTTTTTAAAAGTATGATCCTAACATGGATTGCATCAACAAGGTCATGCCCACCACCAAATAAACAGAGACTAGGTGTAAATTCCATGAGTTCCCTCGTGTGGCCTATTTCTTGTCACCAAATCGATTTGACAAATAAACCCCCCCAAAACCTAAATAGCTCCTCTCTCATTTCTTCGTATTTTAGTACTATTGCACCATGTTTTTTTTAACATATGAAGTGAAGTAATGAAATATATTGACTATATAACCTTCTTTATCAAACTCTGTTTAAGAAGCCCCTTAAGTACACTTAATTGCTTCTCATACGTTCAAACCTAGATTTGTGTTATACACAATTACATTTTATACGTTCTAGCGTAGACTTGTTTTACCCACACAATATTGCTTTTATAATCTCTAGCTTAGACTAGATTTACGAACATAATTTTCTTTTATACGCTCTAGTCTTGACTCTTTTAGGCACAAATTGTCTTATAAGATCTAGCCTATACACCTTTAACGAACCCTTTATTGTTTTATACGTTCTAACATAGACTCGTTTTACACACGCTTGTCGTTTATACACTCTAGCCTTGTCTCGTTTTACGCACATTTACTTGGTTTTATTTGCTCTATATGATTTATTCTAACTCGTTTTACGCACATTTTTTTAATTTATATCATCTAGCTTAGACTTGTTTTTTCGCACATTTAATTGTTTTTACACCCTCTAGACTCGACTCGCTTTACGGAGTTGAGTTGCCTCTATACGCTATACGTTGTAGTCGAGAATCGCTTTATGCACATTTAATTACGTTTTATACTCTCTACGCTAAAATCGTTTTACGCAGAGTCAATTTATTTTTATACGCCCGAGATTTAACTCCTGGTTTAGAAACTAAATTTTATATAAACTTTGTTTTACGAACAGCAACTCTCACAGTCATGTACTCCCTACATCCTTGGCAAAAAGTATAAAGCTCCCTATGTAATTATTCGTATAATGTAATTAGACAATTGTAGTAAATGAATTCAGTATATATATATATATATATATATATATATATATATATATATATATATATATATATATATATTATTTAACAGAAATCCCAAGGCAAAGAAAATTGCTGGCGTCATCCTTTTTATTCCTGTTAAATATTAAATTTAGGCTCTCTAGAAGCAAGCCCCATCAATATATATATATATATATATATATATTAGGTTGAGGAACAAGTTCTTGCGTTTTTTTTAATGCTGTGTTGATTTAAGTTTTGCACATATTAAGAAACAATAATAAATAATGAGAGCAAAATTTGCAAAGGTTAGGCACGTCTCTTAACAGCGTAGACTATTAGGCTTTTGCTTAGGCTACGTCTTGAAGTTGACTAATAAGTCATTGCGGTTTATTTAAAAGTTGTGTTAATTTAATCTTTGTTCTCTACCCTCCAAACGGAATGTCAAGTTGAAAGAAAGGCGCATTTTCGACACTTGTTGTTATTCATTTTCAATCGAGATGGGAACAATGCAAACACAGCCAAAGCTCGTCGCGATATTTTTGCTGTGTACGAAGAAAATGCTTTATCAGAAATGACAGCTCAATGGTGGTTTTCACGTTTCAAAAACGGTCATTTCAATCTTAATGACGAAGAACGTTCTGGTCGTCCCATTAAGTTGGATGAAGATCGATTGAACGACCTTGTTCATGAAAATCCTCGTCAATCGACTAGAGAATTGGCTTTACAATTGGCGTGTGATCAGAAAACTGTAGTGAATTACCTTCATTCGATGGGGAAAGTTAAAAAAACTCGCTGCATGGGTTCCGCACGCTTTGAGCGAAAGCAACAAACTTCAGCGCTCCACGATTGCCGCAGATTTGCTTGTTCATCACAAGGCTACTCGTGGATATAAGGATAGATTTCTTCACCGCATCATCACTGGCGACAAAAAGTCGTGTGTTTATGTCAACATGAACCATCGAATACAATGGCTTAGCCCCAATAAAAAAAAAACTTCCGCGATTAAAGCAAGGACTTCATCCAAGAAAGACGATGCTGTGTGCGTGGTGGGATTGTGAAGGCATCATTCTTTATGAGCTCTTTGCGAACAACGAGATTGTCAATGCAGAACTATACGTTCAACAAATGTATCGACTCGCCGAAGCTTTTCGTGAAAAGCGACCTCATCGACGTTATGGAGTCCTTCTGCAACACTGCAATGCTCGTCCTCACATTGCCAATATGACAAAAGACGCCATCCAAACGCTTAATTGTGAAATCCTGCCGCATCCTCCATATTCGCCAGACTTGGCTCCATCGGATTTCCATCTGTTCCGATCGCTCTCTAACAATTTGTGCGGCGTTTCGTTCAATATTTATATGAAATTAAGAACCTGGTTAGACGAATACTTCGAGTCAAAATCCAGAGATTTTTATTACAGAGGCATCGAAAAACTAGTTGAACGTTGGGAAGAAGAAGTAAATAACAACGGAGAATACATTATTGATTAAATTGCATATTGTTATCAATTAAAAATGAAGTTTTTCTAAAATTGTTAATGGTAATGAATTTGATAAAACCGCAAGAACTTGTTCCTCAACCCAATATATATATATATATATATATATGTTTATAATTATTTATATTTTTTTTTTTATACTTAGTTAGACCTTTTTTGCTTTAATTACACTCAGAATTTTTCTTGGTATGGATTTCAGCAAATTTTCCCCAATATTTTTACCCTATCTTTCCTCATTCAGCTTGTAATTTTTCATGCAGTTTTGTTTTATTTAAATTTGTAATACTTCTTCTTGCTTTTTCCAGCTATTTATAAGGGTGATCTACATTTTCCCAAATCAATTTTTGGTGTCATTGTATGTATTGCATCGGGCATTGCCCTGCCCAAATATCAATTAATTTCTTGGTAGTGTAGGATCCAATTTCTGGGTAGATGGTTCTAAAACTTGTGACACGGTGGTATATGCTCTAAAATTCATTCTTCCCTGGCATCAAAACATATCTCTGGCACTGCTGAAGACACACAGCCTCATACCATGATAGGATTACTTCCATTATCTACCAAACAAGCAAGCTGAAATGCATCTCCGACTCTAGGTCTCACAAAGGCAGCTTGAGAATTGCTGAAAATCGTCAAAAAATATTTACAAAAAGTGAAAGTTTTTAATAAGTTTCTTCGCAGATATATTTAAATGAATTCCATAAATTAAATGTAGATCAATACAATAGTGTTTTTTAAGCATACCTGATAATTACTTTCATTTGAGCAGGGACCAAATGACTTTAGAGCTTAGATCATTGTTCATGTGGCCAATTTTTGTGATGATCTTTGGCCCGGTAAAGACGTTTTTTATGTTGACCTCATATATCCAACGCTTCATTCTCGCCGTGCATCCTTTGATCTTTAATTTTCCTTCTAACTTATCAGGGGGATATTTTTTTTGCCTTGAAGCTTCTGTGAACTACAAGCAAGTTAAGATATTTTCTCGCGATTCTGTAATGAAGCCCGAATAATGATATGTTTTCTATGTGTTCAATATGTGTTGTAAGGCATTTTCAGTCACCTCTTTTCCTTAATACAAAGACCTTTTAAAATCGCAGTATAGTCGTTTAGACAGCATATCTTGAACATTGGCTATGAATAAAATGGATTTGTGTTCTATGTGCTTCTATATATTCTTTATTTTACCTATTTACGCAGATATCAAACACACAATGGTTATAAATTTAAGCTGAAACATAAAAAAAATTCGTTTTATATAATCAAAATTTCTTAACTATTTTTAAGGACACCCAATTTCATATTTTTCTCTACATAACATCTTAGCACCTGCCTTTTCATTCAATGTCCACCACAAGCGAGATCAAGATTTAGATATTCTTATTCAGTTTTATATGCGAGAAATTGTTCTACGAGACTTTATATTGAGGTGTCACATCCAGTGCTTTTAATCTTTATTATGACGATAGCCTCTAATTCTATTTCTAGATTCTTATCTCTCTACCCAAGGCGGCCTAGCCTCTGATAATGGTCAAGGTAGCTGCGTTGCTGGCGTCAGGCGTCCGTTTTGCAAAAATAGGACATAAATTCATCGTTTGCATTCTGTAAACGTGCCTTTGTTGTCGAGGGATTAACAAACTGACCAAATCATTGTGGACGATATTCTTAAAAATCAATCAGCGTCGCTACTGATTGCCGCTGAGATCGTGAAAGACAATAAGCTCTGCGTCATTTCGGATTAAAAAAAAAATGAGGGGAACAGGAAGTGAAATCTTAATTTTATTTCGTCATTAATTTCGACGAAAAACGTGAGGACTGTACGAAGAAAAAATGCGGACGATTGCACAACGAAGGGAATATTAACGAAAATTTTATACCAATTTAGCAAAAATGATGGCATAATATTTATATGCATAAATAAAAGACAGAGAGATATAGAAATGAAGAGCTCCTAAATGGAGTGTAGCGAGGTATATACATATATTAAACAGACCTATCGTTCTATACTTAAAGCTTAAAGTTATAGGGAAAAAATTAACAAGAAGGAAGATTGCCTAACTTTCAGGCTATAACAAAATAATTAAAAGTTTAAACATACATACCTTAAACTTGTGTAGAAGTAAAACCAGCAAGCCTGAATAATGAAGAATGGATATAGAAGAGCTTTGTGGCGTTGTGATAAGTTAAGAGATATAGAATGCAGAGAGATAGAAGAGTCAGATTCATTAGATGATCTTTTAGTTTCCATGTAATGAGTTTCAAGAATACTTAAAGTACAGAAGGAAGAGCCAGAAGAAATAGCAGGAAAACTTTGTGGTGAAAGCGAAGTATTTAACGTTGAAGAATGTTTCCTAATGTTGGAATGTTCTAATGTAGGAAATACGTAAGTGGAGGTGATCGAGGGAAAGAATCCAATATGCTTGCAAATCATTTCCGCTAGTTGAAGCCTGGTTGGAATTTTGTATGGAGCATTGCTGTCCAAACACGTGAATTAGTAAACAACAAAGGCATGTAGTAAAAATGATGCTCTCTCTCTCTTAGTTTTGATGAACACAAAAAGGAGAAATGACTTGATTTAACAGAGTGGTTTCTCAAAAGCAAACTACAAGGTTTTATTAAACTAATATGTAGCGGAACCCATGTATGTCAATTTTACAGATATTATTTACTTTGAAACTTTGGAAAGGTTAGAATTTGGTTGTAAATACCCCATAAAAAATATTAGTTTTCAAACAAAGGTTTTCTTTGTTATTAAAGGTTGCAGTGAAGAATGATTTAAGATGAGTTATTTCTTTATCCATTTATTCCTAATGTTCGCAGAGGAATGAAGCGTCTCAAGAATGACAAAGAAGAAACCCCATTTTTAAGTTATCAATCTGTTTGTAGATTTTGTAAATTTAATATGAATCTCTAATTCCTAGATACCCTTTAAATAATAAATCTACTGAACTTAGATTGCAGTTATCTTGTATCAAATCCAAAGTTTTGGAACATACCATTTTTTTTGTTAGTGGACAAAATTATAAGGAAATACTTACGTCAAATCATTTTATAAAACCTAAAAATATGATCATAACAAATCAGTCTTCAATGTCGGTTTTAATTATTTTAAATATAAATAATTTTCCATGCAAACTTTTTCCAACACAAAGATAGGTTTCTATAGTCCCCGTTGCTTACTAGTTTACGTGTTCGAGCTGCAATGCCCGATACATAGGTAAAACTTGTCTTGAACTACATCAGAGCATTAGATAGATAGATAGATCAATAGATAGCTACCATACATATTTATAGTTGGTAAAAAATTACATAGGTGTTAATAGATGATAATCAATTAAGATTATAGACCAGACAAGAGATACAGACATTATCATATTACAGTGCTATTCTTATTTAGCGAAGGGTATCCCCATTACTTGTACATAATTAATCCTGAAAGAAATGGAGTCTTTATCAATGGCAAAATGATTATCCACATTATAATATTTTCCTGCCAATAATTCACGTACAATCTTGTAGCGATGTCTCGAGTAAATCTTAATTTGGCTTTGGTAAAGGATCTGTGCATTATAAATTTTGAATACGAATCCATAGATGATTTTAGCGAAATGAGAAAAGGTTAAGAAATTTGGTAAGAAACATTATTATTTTCCATTGTCGAAAAATTGAATATACGCTTTAAAAAAAATAATAAAGAAACCTCCAAGGCCACACCGTAAACAAGACGTTTTAAAGGGGTGAGTTAAGATAAGTTGTTTCATTTTACCGAACTTACCCGAAATATCCAAGCTATTATTTAGATTAAATAAAACATTAACGCTGGACTTGATAAAAAAATCTTAAGCCTTGTTATTTAGTTTAAAATTAAAGCGAATCAATAATTTAGTAAGTTAATATACAAATAGAATACAGGAACATTTATCCGCGTTAAAATTCAGCCCCAAATTCTTCAAACATAATAAAGTTATAAGTCTTGCAATGCCGTGAGGATGGGGCAAGAAGAACAATATCTTCCTCATGAGTTCGAGTATTTTAATGGTAGATGCCCAAACAACACCCTAGTCTCGTTGATATTGCCGCTTCCAGCACATCATTGAGATAAAAGCTAAATAGAAAGGGAGAGGTTATCTCGCCCTGATAGACCCCATTGCCTACTTCCAAGGTAAAAATTTACATTACAGAATTTCGAGAAACAGCGAAGACCCTAGGATTTACCCAATGGTAGATCAAGGGAAGAAGTGAAAGGTGAAAGTCAAGGGTGAAGGATTGCTAAAAGGAAGAAAGGATATGTAAACCGAATGTTACATAAACATACTTTCGTACACTCTTAATTATGCCGTTAGGTAAGGAGAGACTTTGATTTTAATTGATCAAAAGATTTACTAAGATTTATAAAACAATTATAAAGCTTAGAAGCACACATGTTATATGCATATATAATTCACTTACGGTCATAATGGCTGTCATTAAAGACATCTCCTCTCTAAAATACATTGTTTATCATTTTAATATAATTATTTCATTCACATAGGATTCAGTATTTAAATAGTTCAAGTAAATTCGAAGAAATTAATATTACCTGACGGTAGTTAGAAAAGGAATTTAGGTCACTTAGTTTGTTATTTACAAAGGACCTAATTTCCAACTTCATCGTATGTATCACTGGGAAAGATACGATGCACCAAAACAGTTTGCTAATGAATTCATACATAACAGAAGAACCAATATTTTCCCTCCTTTTTCTTTGTAAAATTAAGACATAAGCAAAACAGAAGAACCAATATTTTTCCTCCTTTTCTTTGTAAAATTAAGACACATAAGCAAATATTTTATCGAAGCATTCAGGTTTTAGTGAGTAGTTATGGTTGTGAAAAATCGATTTAAATGTATAAAAAAAATCTTTGATAGGTGGTCGTTCAATTTTCTACCCCGTCCATTTCGAAAAAGAAAAAGTTATTTGTTTAGCTAACCTAACTTCACTTACAACGCAGCTATCATTCATTTAGTAATGAACATACCTGTCGAAGTATGGCCAAGTGTACAGGGATATGCGCACACAGGCTCTAAGGTAGGCCAAGCAAGGTGACAACTGTTATTGTTCTAAGAGTACGATTTGAATAGATAGCGGCAGCGGCGTAACCAAGGAATATACCAAACATAATGACAAAAATAGATTTTAATACACAGCAAATAAAAGGCAGAACAATAAATATGGATATATATATATATATATATATATATATATATATATATATATATATATATATATATATATATATATATATACTTATATATATATATATATAAATATATATATATATATATATATATATATATATATATATGGGTACATAAATAAGATGGACTTAAGCTCCGAATACTAATTAGATAACCGTGGTTAGGGAATGGTTATAATGGGAGATTGAGGGTAATGAGTGATTTACTTCCTTTGAAACTCAAGGGTAAGGTGGGCAAACTTGGCGAAGATCTTGGTGACTCTTCAGGAGGTCACCGAACGAACTTCAAAGGCGGGGAGGAGAAGACTTCTCCACACTCGGCTTGAGTGAGCTAATGGGCCTCTTTTCCTTAAGAGGTCACCAAACGAACTTCGAAGAGGGGAGGGGAGATGACTTCTCTACACTCGGCTTGAGCGAGCTAACGGGCCTCTTGTCCTTAAGAGGTTACTAGAAGAACTTCGGGTACGGCTTCTCCATTCATTGATCCCAAGGCGGATGAGAAAGGCCGACGTTGCCTCCCGAGACTCTTCTCCCTGACCCGAAGATACGGGGGTGATGTCCAGCTTTTCCGTGGCTTCCGACCGCCACTCACACTTCTTGGGAGAGAGCTTCGTTGAATTGCACTCCTTTCGGGGAAGTCGCGTGTAACCAAATATGTCTTTAATCCTGGAGCGGGTGCATATATACCCGGAGTTCTTCAAAACAGGGAGAGAGATTGAGGTTTCTCTAACCCTCGTTATCGGGCGTGACAACCCGAGCGTCTCCTCGTGATGAGGTGTCAAAGGCAGAGATCAGCGGGCCAGACGTGCGATCAGCGGCGGGAGCCATAAAACGGTTTACGGCGAATCCTACAAAGTAATCTCCCGACCCGAGTGGGTGGAGGAGGGAAGATTAAGACGGCTAGCAGGTAGCCTCAATTTCAGCGTCATGCTTCGGTGGGAATGTCGCTGAGACCTGGCGGCGAATCCAAAAAGGTTGAGGTCGGAAAGTGGGTGGGGGGAGTAACGGCTCGCTTTCTCTCCCAAGGGATATCTTAGGAGGTGGGGGAAATAATATTATCCTAAGAAA
Organism: Ceratothoa steindachneri; assembly: GCA_963969495.1. Classification (NCBI taxonomy): domain Eukaryota; kingdom Metazoa; phylum Arthropoda; class Malacostraca; order Isopoda; family Cymothoidae; genus Ceratothoa; species Ceratothoa steindachneri. Next base: position 200,654,017 of record OZ018318.1, on the reverse strand, counting down.
ATACTTCTACAATACTCTAAATAAACATGGATCGTAGCCTATTTGAAAATTCAATCAAACCATTACTTATTGAAGATTCTCTTAAAGTGATTGCTTGGATGAAGGCGAAATAACTCATAAAGCACGAAATGTCTTTTAAATTTGTGATAAACTGTATGAAATTTGCTAAAAGGTTAGATAAATATATTTGGAAGTATCAAAATAAGAACTACGAAGTACAAGCATAAAGTGTTAATTAAAAGAATTATATCTCTTTTTATTTCTAAATAAAAATGGGCTGAAGCAATTTGCTATTGGTATGATGAAATTGGTGAAACTAATTCCTCTATATTATTGAACGTCTCACTAAAAACTATGATCGATTTGTATAGTTTTTTCGTGAAATGTGTACTAAACATTTTTCAAATAACACAATTAAACTGGGTGTGTCTGGTGTCACATTCAAGTTGACGAATCGTGCTTTCCACAGAAACCCAAACAACAGAGAGGAACATCTCCCCATCCACCAATATAGGTTTAGGAATTATGGATGCATCAACGACACCAGCCTTGGGATACATAGAAATTGTAGAGGCCTGATATACTGCAAACCTGTTACCAATAATTGAAAGAGTTGTTAGGCAAGGATCAACTATTCACTCCGCTGAATAGAAAGCATACCAAAAAATCCGCAACATCTATAAATCTGTGAACCATTCCCAAAATTTCGTCAAAGAATCAGGCGTCCATACACAGCATGTAAAATTTTACAGGAATAAACACAGCTAACATAAAAAAAATATGAATGGATGCAGAAGAGACTTGTTGCACTTGTATTTACATGAATTGATGTTTCGTGAAAGACACAAGCAAAATTTATTTCATCCCTTTTGTGATGCAATTTCCGAACAGTGTGTTTGTAATTAGGATTTAATCTATTATCTTACTTTTTTAATTTTTAACCTTAACTTTTTAGCACTTTTCTTCAAATGGGCAAAATTGGGACCATTATTCTTCAAATGTGCCAAATTGTGACTCCTATTGTTCAAAAGAGTCACATGGGGTCGCCATTTCTCAAAAGCTAAAAAAAACAAAACATAGGGGACCAAGCTTTGCGACGATCACCACGAGTGGTAAATATACCACAAATGGTCGAAGGGGCAAAAGTCAAAACATCAGTGAATTTTACCATAAAAACTGGGTTGTAAGATTTTAAGTTAACTAACAATCTTCGAATAACGTCAATATATTTAAACACCAAATTTTCATAATTCCAAAAACCTATCATGTGGTTCTCGAGCAGACCAATGTCCTATGTGGCTCATTTGAATTACCTGCCGATGATATAGGTGGAAAAACATATGTATTACTCGTTTCACTTTTATTGTGAACAATCTTTAAAATACACATATGCATGTGTGTGTTCTTTATATAATTGTGCACAGCTAGTTAGTTCTTTTGTCTTGGCAGAATTTCGCAAGCTTACTTACGCTTCTCTTAATAATTGAGTGTTCAGTGTTTTCCTCACCAGTCTTTAATAGCATAACATTCTTTTAACCTATTTTTATGTTCCCTACATACGAGAAGGTCACTTGGAAGCCCTCAGTTAGAAATTTTCCTCCAGTCAAAATCATTTTGTTTTTATTTTCCAAAAAATCTTAACTAATTTTTTTTTTTCAAGTTGCCCTGTAGAAATCAGCTCTCACTTACCACAAATTCAATCATTTTTCAATTTACTAAAAACTTGAATTACAATATTTTTACCAAAATCTTCTCTATATAATAATCCTATGAAAGAAACAGTGGAAGTGGAAATATTGCCTTTATCTTCATATAACCTCTGCCAAAAGAGTTTGGCGGAGGTTATGTGATAAAGGTTGTTTGTTTTTATTGTGTACAAGATATCTCAAAAAGCAATTAGGCCTAATGGATTTTTTAGGTAGATCCAGATCCGGATTATGGGTCACTTATTTTCTTGGAGGGGTTTGGCGTAGATCCGGATCCAGATTCTTGGTCACTTCTTCATTTGGAGGGGTTTGGCGTAGATCCAGATCCGGAAAGATCGAAAATAGAAATTTTTTTATCTATTATAAAATTACTTAAATATGGAATGCTTGAGTCAATATGTTTAAAATTAGAATTTATAAATATTACTTATAAACAGCATCAAAAAAATAATAGTACCTCTAAGTGATACTCAATTTATTCCTCTTTTTTCCTTTCCTACCACCTTGTACTTCTCTTTTTCTCTGTTTTTTTTTTATTTAGGTCGTACATGTGTTATTCCGCAAAACATCAACCCCTAATGCCATTAAGAATGCCATCTTTCCTCTCCCCTCTTCACAGCACAATGACTTTTCTTGTTTATTCCAGGGAATCCTGCCGATGGGTATTTAAACCCACATACCCCTGAGGCAAAATGGGTCACCTTCCTCAGGGGTGGCGAACTTTCCTACTTGTTCGCTGGTCGGTGTCGAAAGAGTAAATACTCTACTCCCACAAGGGGATTGACCCCTAGTACCATCGCGGACACCATGGATTGTCAAACTGATCTTTATACCGGTTTCATTATCGGACCGGGGGTGGGATCTCAAGTTCATTACAACTAATCTTGGGAAGGGGGGATGCGACAATAGTATTAGTCTAAATACTAAATAGATAAAGTATTGGAAGATATTTGGTGTTTTAGCAACATAATTGTGAAAAAGTATTAACACATTAATTGCTGGAGTTAAAAAAATCAACTTTTTATTCCTAGGTCGATTGATTGTCAAGGGCGATTATATACCCCCTCCCCCACAACACGTATGCAAGCTAAGAATTATATCAAAGTTTTCTGATTGAATTCCAAAGGATAAAGTCTTTTTTGGGGTTTTTTTTTAAATTTTATAATAAAACTTATAATTGGAGAGGCAAGAGAGAGCGAAACAGAATGTGTGAGAGAAAATCTGCCATCTAAAATTACTCGAGAAATTGCCTGAAATTGCAAACTTGAGGAGGAGTTGAAGAAAACAAGTTAACAATTCAAGTAACTTATTTTAAAAATATTCGTGTTATGCAAGGAAGCAAGTAAGGATGGAACTATTGTATTATTCTATGAAGAAAATAAGTATGAAACTATTCTAGGAAGCAATTAATTAAAAAACTATTCTATTATTCTAGAAAGGATTTAATTAATGAACTAATATATTACTATATGAAACAATTGATTAAGAAACTATACTAATATTCTAAGGAAAAATTAATTATAAACTATTCTAGTATTCTAGGAAGCAATTAATTAAGAAACTATTCTATATTCTAGGAAGCAATTAGTTTAGAAACAATGCTAGGGAGCAAGTAATTATAAACTATTCTATTATTAGGGAAGAAATTAATTAAGAAACTACTCTATTATTCTAGGAAGCAACTATAAAGAAACTAATCTATTATTGTAGGAAACAATCAATTAAAAAACTACAAAAGGAAGTAATTAATTATAAACTATTCTATTATTAGGGAAGAAATTAATTAAGAAACTACTCTATTATTCTAGGAAGCAACTATAAAGAAACAAATCTATTATTGTAGGAAACAATCGATTAAAAAACTACAAAAGGAAGCAATTAATTATAAACTATTCTATTATTAGGGAGGAAATTAATTAAGAAACTACTCTATTATTCTAGGAAGCAACTATAAAGAAACTAATATATTATTGTAGGAGACAATCGATTAAAAAAATACAAAAGGAAGCAATTAATTAGAAAAGTGATCTATTTTCTAGGAACCACTTAATTAATCAATCAACTATTCTATTATTCTATAAGAAATCAATTAGTTAAGAAACTATTTTATTATTCCTTGAAGCCTTTAATTAAAAACTATTTAACTATCCTTAGGATCAAATGATTAGGAAACTTTTCAAATATACGGGGTGAAGGTATTACAAGAAAGGAGTGAGCAGTCTTCAAACCAGGAAATAAACATCAAATATAGGTATTAACGGTGCTCAAACGATGATATCCACTACCTTCATAAAAGTTGTGTAGGCTTCACAGAACTTGGCACCCACCACCTTCAAAACGCTTTTAAACGATATTCAAATACTATCATCAAAAAACAATAAAAAAGGGTTTAAAAACTTTTCAAAACATGACATTCAAAATCCAAAAAACATGTAAGAGATTAGATGTGAATTGTGCTTAAAAAATGACAAGTGACTAAATCTTTTAAACAAGTGTGAAATCGTTAGATTAATAATATGCACGCTCCTGTAAATAAGTGAGAACTGTGCTGAAAGGATTACATCCACACTTCTAAGAGGGAGGTGAAGTCTTCAAGTAATGGCTAACTAAATTTCCAAAACTATTGTGAACGGTATTAAAATGAGGACATCACAACCTTTAAGAGAGGTGTTAACAGTGTTCAGACAAAGACATTCACAACTTCCAAAATCATAGTGAACAGCTCACAAACGATGACATTCGCAACATCCAAAACAGTTATGAAAAGTGTGCAGATTATTATATTCATGATCTCTCACCTAAGTTTGTCTACTGCTCAAACGATGGCTTGATTAAGATTTCAAAATGGCGTAGACCTTTTTCTAAATAACAGCCACAACATCAAAACCAGGTGTAAACAATTGAAAGCATGAAATCCTACACTTCAAAAACATATATAAACAGAATTCAGACGTTTGCAACATCCAAGGTATATGTGTTGTTCTCACTTTGGTGTGAACATGTTTAAAACATGTTCTATCCACCATCTCCAAAACAAGAGTTTAAACCATGAAACTCCAAATCAACTGTGTACATGTTCAAAGCATGTTATTCATCATTTCCAAAACAAGAGTGAGCAGTGTTCAAACGATGACCGCCACATTACCCAAATTCCCTCTACAAATGCCTGCCCAACCTCATGTTGATGTTATGGACAGATTAATTAACTACTTGAATTTCTAGGCATTTCTACACGAGAATGTTCATTTAGACCATTAAGAAATAAGAATCTTTCAGTTGGAAACGCACAATAAATGTATTTAATTTGCATTTTTAAGTGTCAATTTCCTTCCTTTTATCTAAGGTCACTTTTTTTTTCTTTCATTTACAGCCAATTTCAGTTTTCACAATTTGGTTTCCTTTTTTCTGAGGGGAACTATCTCATAATTTTCTTTAACATGACCTAGGGAATGTTGATCTCATATAAACCACCCTTTATTTAGTTATCTAAAGCACAAGACAGCTCTCTAGTTATCTATCTATTAATGCATATATGTCTGTTTGTTGTTTATCTATCTATCATCTATCGCCAACTTTGTGAGGAGCGGACAGGTGAATGAGTGATTTGTTGATCCACACAATGGATATATTGTTATATTTTTGTACATCTGAATGCCTTTTGAGCTCATGGCTGGGAATAATATCGTACTTGATCGTGTCTAGTGCTGTTTCTTCGATAATGAACGTTAACTCCGTGACGATATAATCAGGGTTAGTCAGGCGTTTTATAGTATGAATGTTATCAATGAAGCGAAGGATTTACTTTGTAACCTAACAAGTGAGCATTCCGCCAGAAGGACAACGTTTGGCAGAATAAAAAATGAACTACAGAACATAGATTTATTTTCTAAATGTGATGAAGCAAACTCTTCTCTTCCTAATTTTGCGGGGGATTGTTCAGACGCCATGCCGCTCTCCCCGAGCTTTGAAGAGAGATGACTAAAAAAAAAAAATGATTTTAATGTTTAACTTCAAAAAGTCAAGAGACGGGTGACGCAGTGGTGGGAAGACCCTTCTTCCTTCTCCTCCCCAAGATAGTGGAATTCTCTCGCCCCTTCGCTACCATGCGTCTTCAGATATAGGCTTTAAGCTAGAGCTCATGCGAACAGCCCACATGATATTTATATTGGTGTATTGCCCTCGGCATCTAATCGAAGCTGGAAATAAAACTGTGGGTGAGGAGGGATCAAATATTCATCGAAGTCCTTCTCAGAAACTGGTATTCATTGAGGTAGTAGAGAGATAAAAAACTAAGAAGGTAGCACAATTGGTCTTTAAGGTCATGGGTAACAATTATGACCTCAATGTTGGTGGCTGCTAGCTCAATGTTACGAGGGAGATTACTAATGATTTTCGTGGGATTATTCTCTAAGTAAAGGTGAGTTATGACAGATATTATTAAGGATTATTTTAAGAATATTTTCCAAGTAAAGATCATTAACTGCGTCGAACTAATATCAAAATATTATTATTGAAATTTGTTGAAATTAATGATGCTCAAAGACGACCGTGATAAATGTCGGTTGGTGATATGTGGTCAAAAAACATCATAATACGAAAATGATTTTTCAACGTAGCAGTGTCTGAAATTTGGCTTCTTATAGGATTTTATTAAGATCCTAAAATCTTATTATATGAACAAAAAATTAAAATAGCTCACATTAATTTCAATTCGGTGCCTCAATAAGATGAGGTGATTCGAAGCTTGTTAGTATACAGTGATATATTTGTGTTGCCTGGAATTCTTTGCCCAGAGAAGTTTTAGAGGGGTTATATTGAGTGAAGTTTTTACCTTTTCGTTACTCCAAGGGTCGAAAGGTGCAATTTAAATAGTACTTAAGAAAAAAATAAGTAGTTTAAAAATTCATGATGATAAATAAATATGGTTCTTATTCGTCTTTAGCCGCCCATAGTGTCTTTGCTGCCTTGACTGAAATAATCACAAATGTAAGGACCAATAATTTAATATTGTGTAGTAACCTTGACACAGACCCTAGCAAGGAGAGATTCGGGGTCTTTTCTGTTCGATCACCGCATTTCTCGACGAGACGCTCTAACGCGGCTGGGAGTGGCGTACCTCAAGTCACTTGTATGCCGAGAGGCTGTCGACCTTGGCATGAGTCTTGCAAATTGGTGTTTTCCTAAAAATATTTTCATCCTCTTTAAACTACAGAGTTTAAAACTACCTAACCTAACAGAAAATAGTTAAGAAAAATAAACTCACCTTTAAGAAGAAGTACATGATTGGGTTGGGTTGAGGTCTTATTGGTTTGGATAATATGAATTCCTCTCAACAGCAACATCTCTAACAATGCAATCTATACATCTTTAGTGTTCTATTCAGCTTCTGAATTGTTGTTTTTTTCTAAGGGTGGATTATTCCTTTGTAGAGGTGTAGGTACAGGAAGATCAGCACTGCGTGGTACTGGTGCAATACAGTATGGAAGAACGGTATAGGAAATAGCAGGTGCATTTTTACCACATCGACGATTGGAAGGGCCCACAATAGAGAAATAGCGTTTGTTCGAGTGGTCACTGGGTTCAAGCTAAATCCTGGAAATGGCAAACTTTATGGTTCTTCTTTCCACTCGATACCACCCTGCAAAAAATAAAAATAATGTACTTTATTACTGAGGTGCCCAGGTTCTGTCTTGGTCGCCAACTGGCAGGTCAAAGTATGCTTTGTAAGCTTAATACATCCTCATATATGCTGTCATCCCAACGTTTTTGCTCTTGTTTTAATGAACAGTCCACAGATATAACAGAATGCAGCTGGAGAATGATTGCAACCTCTTGGTGCCATTTCACTTCTGATGTGTTCACTATTTGATGAATAGAGCTGAAATGATAGCGGATCTGTGAATCCATGTATAAATATTTCTGAAGAAATATTCCAAAATGCTCAGGAAGGTTTAGAAGTTTCCAGGAGTATGTTCTCCAGAGTTTTAGAATATTCTTGAAACTTCATAGAATTCTACTAAATTCTATAAATTTCTTATTAAATCTAGAATGTTTTGGAAGGTTTCCCTAAAACAAATATTATTATACAACATTTCAATGCTTGTATTAAAATAAGATTTACAATTTTCTACCATGCTTGTAAAAAGTTAAAGCCTACAACAGCCTTTTATAGTTTCTCATTTATTCCCCCAAATTAATCATAGTTTCTCATTATTCTTCATTTTTGTATTTATATATATATATATATATATATATATATATATATATATATAGAGAGAGAGAGAGAGAGAGAGAGAGAGAGAGAAAGGGAGATATATATATATATATATATATATATATATATATATATATATATATATATATATATATATATATATATATATATATATTGATAATGCAGGATGAAGGAAATTCTAAACAAATAAGAAGGATATTTTTTTTTTTTCCGCTTCCTAAGTGAGTCAGGATTTTGTGACCAACCTAATAATTGTGGCGAAATCATTTGAAATATCTAACAACATCTGACTTCAAGACTTCCAGGCGGTATCTGAACGGGTTGCATGCACCGGTTTGGAATCGTTGGCAATGGCGGCAGTCAGAGATCCCAAAATGGTGTGAGCAGCCTTCTTAACAGCTATCTTAACAACAATCCAGTCGAAATTAACTAAGGCGAGGAAATCGTGAGGGATGTAGGAAGAAAGATTTTTTTTTATTTTTTAGGGAGTTGCTTTATTTTAGAGAAGAAGTAGTGGGTGGGAAGAGGAGTCAGAACTTAAGGTGGGAGAAAAAAGATTTATAAACATTGATTCTTGAATACGTAAAGATAATGGGTCAAAGATGGTCTTTAGGCTTTTGAAATCTTCAATGGGTACATCAGTTTTACATTGGATAGAATGTATTCGAACAGGTGAAAACTCTTTCTTTGATAGAACATTTCCGGTCCTGTGGCTAATTCCTATAGGAGAACAGAACCTCTCTTTTAGCGAGCACACCCTACTTCCTATGTAATTCCCCAAATTGCATCCGGGGCAAGTAAATTTGTAAATGACGGAGCGCTTGGCTTCTGGGAGGATTCTGTCTTTACAATTAAAATAATGTCCAAAGAGATTATTATTTTAAAAATGATCTTAAATTCGGTATGACAAATGAATTTATTTAATATCGTTGTTATTTCTTTACCAGCGACACTGGAAAGCCGTTTCCTTCGAAATAGTTACACAAAAATTCGACTTCATTGTGGAAATCAGCGTAAGTTGAGCAAAAGTTGTAGGCGCGGACTATTTGTGTTTTTATGGTACTGATTTTGAAAGAAAAGTCGCAGAAGCTGAAGAAGTTAGCCCTTGACCACTGAAGGTTGGTTTTCGGAAAACTTTGGTTTGTTGGGAGAATGGGAAATGTTTATATCTAGAAAGGATAGGGAACCATTGAGATCTTTTTCACAGATAAAATGGATATTGGGATGTATACGGTTCGCGACTCGTAGGAATTTGTCACACGAGTCTTTGGAGTTGAACAGGTGGTATGTATCGTCAACAAAGCGGCGTTAGAGAATAGGTCTGATATTTCCCAAATCTTGATTGAATAATTGATCTTCGAACCAGGTCCTAAAGATCTCGGCGAAGAGAGGGCCCAAGGGGCTGTCCATGCCCACCTCATCTATTTGGCAATATGTATTATTATTGAATGCGAAGTAATTGTCCTTGACTGCTAATTTAAGTGTATCTTTTAACAGGGAAGGAGTAAATCCGTGGAATTTAGATATGTTTGGTGGAAATGCTCGTTGGATTATTATGTAAATAGTTTGGTCTAAGGGGATGTTTGTGACGAACGATGACACATGGGGGGTAATGATGCTGAAAATTTTGCAAAGTTGGAGGAAGGGAGATTATAAGAGGCTAGGATGGGACGTAGGGGGTTACCCTTCTTGTGGCATTTGGGAAGTCCGTAAAGGGTACCTAAAAAGTCCCTGAAACATGCAAGCGGTTGTCACAGGAGGAATCCAGAATATTTTTTTGATGAACAATATATTGAGAGCTTCAGAGATCTTATCCGTCCGTCTGGAATTCATTTTCTCTATGTTGTCAGACCTGTTTAGAAGAACCGCTCATCTGTTCTTAATGGGTGGGGTGACGACTATTTTCCATTCACCCACCGGAATCCAAACCAAAGTTTTCCGAAAACCAACCTTCAGTGGTCAAGGACTAAACTTCTTCAGCTTCTGCAACTTTTCGTTCAATATCAGTGCAATAGAAACACTAATATTCCGCGCCTAAAACCTTTACTCAACTTACGCTGATTTCCACAACGAAGTCGAATTTTTGTGTAACTATTCCAAAGGAAACAGCTTTCCAGTGTCGCTGGTAGATAAAATTACGCCAAAATTATTAAACAACCTCTACCATCCTAAATTACAACTTCCTGTTGTATCCAAAGACACCCGATATATAGTTTTCGGTAATACTTCAGTTTAGGGGCGCATGATATGGGGCGCTGTTTCTGGGCTACAAATTTGTGCTACAATTTGAGCCTTATACGTTAGACGTCAAAAGGCGAAATCTATCGGGACCAAGTTGTTTTTATGTTTCGTTCAGACGCGCAGAAACGATTTGTTAAAAAACAACAACATGAGAACATTATTCTATAAACAAGACCCCTCCAATTGATTGAAATCTCAGGGTCATTGCAGGGCGATCCCCTTCACGAACCGTTACTCGAAATTCGTCAAAAAAGTTGAAACATGTTGGAACATGGACGAAATATTATGCGGCCAGGACCGAGGAACAGCGGAGGTGAGCGCGTGACGCAGATGTTCAAGTTTACCCTATCTCCACCTCTCACTATTATAATCGAGCCGCACTTCTTTTAAATGATACCACAATATATAGAAAAGTCTATTAAATTGACCGAGGAATTAACACAAGTCGTATTAAAGTCGAACAAACCGTATTCACAGGAATCGCGCTCTTTTAACTTCTCGGTTTCAGGGGTGCCAATGTTTGAAATAAGGTTGAATTAAGGAAAAGCCAGTGTGTGAAATTAATGGTTTAATTTCTCAAAAATAGTTAAACGAAACATACAAAGTTTAATACATTAGTAATTATAAAAAATCAATGCATTAATAAATAAGATAATTAAGTAATGTGCAGGCATTTACTAAATAATAAAGAAGAAAGGAAAAAAACAAAATAACAAAACAAATAAAACGCCGTGATTGGCCCCCTTCGAAGCTACCATCTGATGTCATATGGCCCAGATTGTAGCCCAGAAACAGCGCTCCCTATCGTGCGCCCCTAAACTGAAGTATTACCTAGTTTTCCAGGATATGGATTTCTTTAAACAAATATTCTTTAAATAAATAACAAGAATATTAAAGAAATTCATTTATCATACCGAATTTAAGATCATTTTTAAAATAATCATCTCGTTGGACATTATTTTAATTGTAAAGACAGAATCCCGCCAGAAGCCAAGCGTCCGTCATTTACAAATTTGCTGGCCCCGATGCAATTTAGGGACTTACATAGGAAGTAAGGTGCGCTCGCTAAAAGCGAGGTTCTGTTCTCCTATGGGAATTATCCACAGGACCGGAAATGTTCTATCAAAGAAAGAGTTTTCACCTGTTCGGCTACATTCTCTCCAATGTAAAACTGATGTATCCATTGAAGATTTCAAAATCCTAAAGACCATCTCTGACTCATTATCCTTACCTATTCAAGAATCAATGTTTATAAATCTTTTCTTTCGTACCTTAAGTTCTGACTCCTCTTCCCACCCACTACTTCTTCTCTAAAATAACTCCACTCCCCTAAATCTTTCTTTTTTCCTACACCCCTCATGTTTAACAACTGTTCGCAAAAGGTTAGTGTTTTTTTCCCTAAAATGTTTTCCAGTGTTATCTACATTGATTATTGTTAAATTTCATTATCCATTGAATTATCTAACTTTGAAACAACATTTCTTTAACCTGTACAACTCTACATTTCCCCCGCTCCGCCCATATTAAAAGACCGACCTATCTACTACAACCAAAAGCATTTAAAAATCTTTTGGCAAGTTTAAATTACTAATGTATAATATTAGTCTTTCATGAATTTTTGTAAATTTTTCCAGTACCAGAAGATGAGTGAAACATTTACCCGAAACGTTGTACAATCAAGTAAACTAAATGAACTTCCCGTTTTTCGTCATATATATATATATATATATATATATATATATATATATATATATATATATATATATATATATACATACATATATATATATATATATATATATATATCAAAGTGGTGAAACGGCTATATGATGCTGAAGCTGAGAATAAGGGCGGAGTGCGTACTGTTATGCATAGCAAATTTATCGCCTCTTTAATGGCTCTAAGCGTGGTCAGCAGCGAGGGTCAGGTTATGCTTCGGCACATCTTCCCCAAGCCCCTCAAGGTCAATGAGAACGTTTACATTGAAGTGCTTGAGATTGTAGTCGAGCCCTGGATGGACCAAGAGGCTGCGAGAAGTCCATACTTTTTCCAGCCTGACTCTGCTCCCGCAGTCAAGGTGAGGAAGACACAAGCGTGGTTGTTCAACATGTCCAGCACCACTGGCACTCAGACTTGTAACGACTCATCTCTCACGAGTTCAACCCTTTAGTTAATTTCGTGTGGGGTGTTGTTAAGATGGCTGTTAAGAAGACTCCTCACACCATTTTGGGATCTCGGACTGCCGCCATTGCCAACGATTCCAAACCGGTGCATGCAACCCGTTCAGATACCGCCTTGAAGTCTTGAAGTCAGATGTTGTTAGATATTTCGAATGATTTCACCACAATTATTAGGTTAGCCACAAAATCCTGACTCACTTAGGAAGCGGAAAGAAAAACAAAATATATCCTTCTATTTGTGTGGAAATTCTCATGAAAAAATATTACTTCGTTTGGTACACAGCTTGTTTTCTTTTCCCGTGTACATTTTATATCGATTTATATGAAACCATATATATATATATATATATATATATATATATATATATATATATATATATATCAGTTGAGTACGGTGACTTTTGAAGATGAGGAACAATTCAAGTTTTACAAAATTTAATATGTTAATTCAAGTAAATATGTTGTTCATTAAAAATAACTATGAAATTGTAAGCTACTAACTTTATTTAAATGTTATTTTTTTAATGTTTTTTCCAAATTTTATTTAAATTTTAAAATAGCTTCTCTAAGTGCACCACCAGCTAGACAAGATGCTCTATCATACTGTCCTACATTGTATTTGCGAGTGCAACACTTTTGCATGACAGAGTTAGTGTTGGCGTAGGCCTACCTGTTTTAATAATAGTTTCTCTTTCATTATAGTTCATCGCACTGAACTTCCTTTTTACTATCTTTTCAATAATACAATCGCATTTTCTCTACACTTCATTTGCATCCATTTTGTTTGCAAGGGGGTTATGACTAAAAATAATGAATAAACAATACGCTACACTTATCTAACACATCATCAGGGCTACTGAGTACTGATCTTAAAGATACCAAGGCTGGGTGACAATGGTAGGCCATCCAGAATCCCATAAATATTAACAAAATGCTCAAGATATAAGAGCTTAACCATACTAGAGTCTTTGCTATTTAGCTGCTTTCTTTTCTAGAACCAATATTTAAATATAAACTAAAGGTTTGTTTAAACTTCAGAGCATAATAATAATTAAGTCAATGGGTCTTTGATATTTTGTTGCTATTTCCTAGATTCTGGCAACTAGGCAGGGTTGCCAGATGCAAGCTGATGACTGCAAAGCCAAATTTGCTTCCTTTCCGTATACAAATAGGTTATTTTTTTTAATTCTAACAAGGCGTTGAAATGTCTAGATAAAAATCCTAAAACAATAATGACTATATTATTGCTAAGAAAAGCAAAACATCTTTTAAACCATTCATTCCAAGGCACCAAAAAGCAGAACTATTATTGAAATTAAGAGAAAAAAAGAGTAGAAATCTCACGAAAAGGATGTATTTCTTCAATTGCAGTTGGGCTCATAAGGATCTAACGAACGTCAATTCGATTGAAAGTGAACGGTACGGTATGTCGTAGACAAGTATAGGCAAGCATAAATATGAGAATAAAATTGATTCTGCTGTCATATTAATTGTTGGGGTCAAATTTCTTTTTCTTTTCTTCTTAAATAGGGGAAGCATTGCTTCCATTGACTGCACGCCACTGATTTATATATATATATATATATATATATATATATATATATATATATATATATATATATATATATATATATATATATATATATATATATATATATATATATATATGATGAAAATTAATGCAATATCGCAAGAAAAGATGAGGAATTAAACCACATTCTCCGAAGACAATTTAATTCAGAACAGTTTCGGTGTATCTCACACCCTTTTTCAACTGACACTGGATAGAAAATATAAGAAAAGTGCATACAAACATAATAACACAGGGTCAGGTCGTGAAAGATCCCCTCTTTTTTCCCCCAATCCCCTACTTGTGGCTAATCTGGAAGGGGGGGGGCGTTAGGCCTAAACATATTGAAATGCTGACATTTTACTATTTTGTTTATTTGCTTTCTTACTACAGGATTAAAATGGTCAAGAGGGGATCTTTCACGACCTGACCCTGTGTTATTATGTTTGTATGCACTTTTCTTATATTTTCTACCCAGTGTCAGTTGAAAAAGGGTGTGAGATACACCGAAACTGTTCTGAATTAAATTGTCTTCGGAGAATGTGGTTTAATTCCTCATATATATATATATATATATATATATATATATATATATATATATATATATATATATATATATATATATATATATTATTTATAAGAACGCTAAAATTAATTGTGGGAATGATGAATTGAAGTATTTTATGCTAATTTTGCCAGTCATTATGGTACGGATGGGAAAATGATGGAAAAAATGGCGTCTCCCATAAGGAAAACTGACTTATGAGAAATTATCTGTGTATGACGTAACTCCTGTCAAATTGAGCTTAAGGAGACATTTTTTTACATTTTGACGACCTTTGTTCGACAGCATAGAAGACAAAAAATTGAATTTTTCTGTGGTAACAGAAGAAACAGCGTTTTTCTTGCATTATTTATTTTGAGATATTAGAACCGAAGTATCAAGTTTCTATTCTTGTCTCGAAATAAAGACAGTGATGGGAGGTTCTAAACACATATTATGTCATCTTGTTGTTCCCGTTTCAAAATTCGAGACCGACGATGAAAGGTGGATAACTCAGAAACTATAAGTTTGACATTGACATAAATGGTCATGGCTCGCTCTTTCTTATTATGACTGCCTTGGGTTCCTATAGAAGCCTCTTCCCATGACTAAGCGCCGAAAGAAGGTCCTTCATCGTCTCTCATTGCATCTCCACATTTTACTGAAAACACCATTTGGTGCTAAGGTGAAATGCAGAATTAAAATGTGCAATCGTCCCCCCCAAGAAAAAAACAAAGGATAAATATGAAGTGATGGAATCCGAATTGATGTGGATGAAAATGGATGCGAGAGGGTGCTCTATCTTATCAAAAATGTCTACACAACAGTCCATAATACTTTTTACTTAAAATAGTCAATTAACATTGTACTACATTCGGCTTTTCACTCACCCACTATTAAAGGACCAGTACATAATAAACCCCACATTGCAAAGGCCTGTTAATAGTTAACCAAAGATTACAACTTCCGGTTTGGAATTAACGCAGGGTCACAATATCCGCTCAGTAATTAACCATGATTGTAACAAAAGGTCAGTACTTAACTCAAAACTAGAACGTTTTGTACGTATCTAATTCAGAATTGAAACATTTAGTTCTTAATTTAGCCAAAATTGCAACAAGCGGTCCATCATTAATTCAAGATGGCAAAGTTTTGTCCGTAAATAAACCAAGAATACAACAAACGATTCATAATTAACAAACTATATCTACCAGAAGTTAAACAAGAGTCTTCGTTTGTTCCGTATTTAACGGATCGTTGCAACTTCATGATCGTGATTCAAATAGGTTTATAACAAATCATTTCTATTTAACCACAAATCGCAAAATCTTGCTGAATAACAACCTAGGATTGCATGGTCGGGTACGGTGTGTAATTAAACCAATTACCGTTCCGCAAAAGACGGGCTCTATATACCCCAGAATGGAAATTTCTGGTACTTACTTAACTCAGAATTGCACATGTCCTGGTTATGACTTACAAAACTGCATCCGGTGGCGAGGCTCTGATAGAGATAGTGGAGTTACCCTTTAATCTGCCATTGCTCCCAGATCCACTCTGACCCAGCCATTAGACCTAGCTGAAGGCTTGTGAAGTTAGTGTGCTTACCGAAGGTACAGCAGTAAGTACACTCTAAACAAACTCATGCACAGGAGTCTTCATAAAGGTCTGTCTTATGACATGAAGCTTCTGATCCTTGACTTCGAGAAAATGCCACGACGACTAAACACCTCAAAATTGCAACGTCCTTTCAGTAATTGAACGAAGATTTCAAGAGGTCGCTAAATACACCAGAATTGCCACGCCTATTCCTTCATGAATCCGTAAAAGCAAGCCCTGGTGCCCAATTTACCACGTTCTTTTACATACCCCTCCATTCAAACATAACCATACATAAAAACCGACTTCGTCCTTGGTCAGCCCTTTTTCTCCAACACGCTCGTTCACATAATCAAATCACCTTTTCCGCGCTCTTCCCACCTTTCTCGCATCCTGACTCTCACACTATTATAGCCTCTTCACAAGTTTCTTTCCATCCATTCTTCTTACATGTCCATCTTATATCAGAAAGCTATGTCACAGCTTCATTCATGACTTCTTCACATCATAAACATCTCTTACCCAGTCATTTTCAATTCTATTCACCTTTCAAACACCAAACATCCCTCTCAAAACAATTTGGACTGCTCTCACTCAAGAGCTTTTCTTCTCCTTCCACAAAAATACTCTTATACACCTTCCTGATACATTCCATACACAAACATTTATCATTAAATAACGAACAGATCACTTCCATATATGTCAATCCAGTACTTAAGGTTAAATTTCCACCTAGTGCACACCTTCTTTACAGAATGAATTCTCTTCACACCTTCTCTGCAAACCTTATGGTCGCGATTGAATTAATTTAAACCAATATTACTTACACTTCGTCCTAGATACTTAGACTTCCCACTTGTCCAAAAGTGACACTACAAACTTTCATATAGCACTCGACCTCTTTCTCACCCGCATTCACTTTTAGCCACTTCCTCTCACATACCCTGTCTGTCAAAAGCTTTGATCACCATTTCCAAATCCCTCTCATTTTCACACCCAAATACTCGTTCCTTCATTCACTTATAATCACTTCCTCTCGCACAGGCTGGCAAAAGCTGCGATCACCATGCCTAAAAAATTCCTCTCATTCTCACTCCACATCAGCACATACCTATATAG
The DNA here is from genome assembly GCA_963969495.1 of Ceratothoa steindachneri. NCBI lineage: Eukaryota > Metazoa > Arthropoda > Malacostraca > Isopoda > Cymothoidae > Ceratothoa > Ceratothoa steindachneri. The sequence continues at coordinate 200,636,823 of OZ018318.1, read as the reverse complement.
TTAGAACCAATCTTTCACAATTCCTCATCACCTCGTGGCTCTCTCTCTCATTCTCATAAATATGTATTTCTCTCAGTACCCCAACCATAAAGACATTAAAATGCCATAATGACATTACGCAACCTTGTATTACACCCCATGCATATGAATCCACTTGCTAGGGTTAACTTTCACCCTAACACACACTTTACACACCTTCTCTTCATACCATCCAATAGCCTACCACATAAACATACATTCTTAAAACCCACTTCCTGCTCTACCCAACCCCTTCCCACCCCCTACCAAACCTTCATTTATCCTTCTCATACACTTTACCTAAATTACTCAACAGACGCATCCCCATATAGTTATTCTATGCAACGCCACTATTACTTCACTCTTCCAGCCACCATACACACTTCCACTTTCAAATGCCTAACCACACAGTCACCAAACCCATTCTATTACCCAATCGCGACAACGTTTTAGCATATCCAGATGCCTTCTTCCTTTCTCGAACCTCTGCCAGGATTCACAACCTCTTGCATGCTCATTTCTTCCATACACTCGATTTATAGCCACGAAGCCATTCACATTTACATCATCTCCCATTACCTACATTACACAAGGGAAAATGTTCATAAAAGAACGACCGAAATCAACTAGATTATTGCCGTTGTTTATTCTTAAAAGGTTCTGAAAGAAAGTAGTAAAGTTGGTTGAAATAAAAATCTGAGAATGGTAATTATATATCTAGTACGTGAAACAGAATGAAATTAGTAATGAAGACATGTTAATATGGTTAATAGGGTATGTAACTCTCCTGTAACTTATAGACCTCTAAAATTAAGGCCCCCTCTGTGGACGTTGCAGCCGGGAGAACACTCAATAATTCACAGCCGCCTTTTTGCTCATGAACCCCCTGTGAACCCCTTTGCAAAGCTCAAGTGTCTGATTAAAAAGGGTGTTAATATTGATTCAACCCCCACTTTATACCTTTTATCAAAGAGTCTTATCCCCGAAAAGTGTTGTGTTTCCAGCAATCATCTTTTCTTCGATTAATCAACAATAAATCAAGTTAAGATTACCACCTCAATCACATTCTGCCCTTTCCTTTATTTTTTGCATTGAGGAAAACAAAAGAATATTTGCGTTTTTTTTCTAAATAATATTTAGCAAATTCACCATTTCTGTTTCTCATGCAATTTTCAGAATGTTACTCTCCTTTCTCAGGTGTTAATTATAATTTTAATATTTCAATAATTGAAGTGAGAATTAAATAATTCATCTCAGACTATTCTCACAGATTTTGGTCCGTCATGTTCTTCCCAACTGAATCTCCATTTCTTATGAGAGACTCGATTTTTGCGGTCGGTTTTATCATGAAGTCGTCTTCTGGGCCTCTTGTTGTATAAAGGTATCTCGGTTAGGATTTCTTTCCCCATGTTTAATCGATGCTATTAGCAATTACCCCCCCCCCCCAAGTTCATTTTTAAACCAGAATTTTTATTCATTTTGGTATATCAGTTACCTCCATTACCCGCTCTTTGTTCTTGTCAAAGTATTTACATATTTCAAAGTTGCTCTATGTTACATATATATATATATATATATATATATATATATATATATATATATATATATATAAGAAAGAAAGAAGAATTGGACGCGAATTAGCAAATGAGACAATAAACCGGAGTTCTTTAAAGGCAAGAGAAAGGGACATTAGAAGAACCCAGAATCAAAGAGAGCAGAGGGTAGCACAATCAAGGCAATCTTTTACCGAGAAGACAGAAATAACGCCAGGGAAAAAAGTTTGAAATTTCTGGCCGGGACTCGAACCCGGGTCTGCTGATTGCCGGTCAGATGCTTTACCGTTAAGCTTCCAGGCACAGTAATTATATTTCGCCCAAAGCGTTACCCCCATCAAACCCAGTATCTCCCTAAGCACTCGTAGGAACCTCCAAGGAATTTTTATACCACATCCTCTTACCCGCTTGCAATTTAAAGGCTCATTGTCCATGTCACATACAAAGAAAGAGCAAATACAGGTTCTGCGGGTTATAATACAACCACCACAGGGCTACGCCATTTTTATTTTCTGCCTTTCAAATGGATTTGAAGACATAAAGAAAGATGCAGAAACCTTGTATAGTTGACTATAAATACATATAGTACAAGAGAAAGAAGAATTTATAGCACAAAAGAAGAGGAATATGACTTAAATGATCAATGAGACAAAAAAAAGAGTTTTTAAAGGCAATAGAAAGGGAGATTGGAAGACAAGGAACAAGAAGGGCAAATGACGGCACAGTGAAAACAATCCTTTTTCTTGTCGCATTGCTAATTGCTTATATTTTCTCTTCTCTAATACTTTATTGTTATATAGTCTGCAATACAAGCTCTTTGCATTTTTCTTTCTCTCTTCAAAAGGTTTTTGAAAGGCAGAATTTAAATATGGCGAAATTATTAAAAAATTGCTACATTATATATAGTATTTGTACGCGTACAAATACTATATATAATGTAGCAATTTTTTAATAATTCCATTTCTGTTAATTCCCTGAAGATGACCTAACATGGTCGAAAGACGTCTAGGAATAAAGAATGTCATTCGCGGATGTTTTTTCTCGCCTCGAAGACCCCGTTAAAATACTTGTAAGAAATATTAAGAAAATACAAGTTAAAATTAATAACGCTGCCACAGCTGTAGACTTCAATAGAACCTGCATACAAGATGGCCTTTTACCTAATTACATATATGTTGATATATATATATATATAATTAGGTAAAAGGCCATATTGTATGCATGTACTATTGAAGTCCACACCTGTGACAGCGTTATTAATTAAGAAAATACAAGTTAAAATCAATAACGCTGCCACAGCTGTGGGCTTCAATTATATATATATATATATATATATATATATATATATATATATATATATATATATATATATATATATATATATAAGCCCTGGCTAAGCCATTCCCCCACCCCTATGGGGGAAGCTTCGCTCGATACCATCCCTTCGGCCTATTTGATCTTTCAAATCGATTGTAATCATCTCTACCTCCCTCACCTCTATGTTCCCCTACCCTCTCATCTCCCTCTCCCTCTACTCCAATCACATCCCCTACTCCTACCCTTACACCATTTCCTCACCTATCCACATTCCTTCCCCCTCTCCTCCTCCCTTTCTTTCCTAATCCGTTTACCCCTCCCCTTCCGCCTCTCGCCCCCTATCTCTCCCCCCTCTCAACATATGCGGGGACAGGTGAGGGGGAGCTCGTTCATAAACTAAGATATAATAAAATGAAAAAATTATTCAAAAAATCACGTTCTAAAATCTAAACTTTACCCTCTCTCAACCTCCACCATTATTCCCCCCCCTCGCCCAGTCCCCCCTCGCCCAGTCCCCTCTCTCCGCCTCGCCTGCTCCCCGCTCTCCCCCTCGCCCTGTTCCCCCCTTCTTCCTTCTCTCTAACACTCTACCCATAGGAGAGAAGAGAGTGAGGGATAGAAGAGATAGTTAGATAGAGATGGAGGGGTAGATATAGGTGGAGAGAGGGGGAGGGGGTAGATAATGCACTGAAAATTCCTACCAGTTTACTTGTCCACTTTAAAATTTTGAAATATTCAAACAATCACGTTATAAAAATATAGGGTTATGGATATATATATATATATATATATATATATATATATATATATATATATATATATATATATATATATATATATATATATATATAAAAGACAAGTTTTTTAGTTTTATCTTCAATGTTTACATTCCTTAAAATATCGACCTTTACTTACACCATATCTTTTATCTAATTTTTGCAAAATCACTAAAATTTATATCTATAATTCTATCCCTCTTCCTCTACAAATTTTATTAACGTTTCATTCCCATCACAACTTTTGAAATCCTGAATACTTTAACCAAATTCAAAATCATTAAATGTGATCATTATAGCTCCTCGAATGCGCAAAAATCCATTTTGGAACCGCAAAGCATCATAACTTTACGAAGGAAGAAATTGCATAAAAATATCAGAAAATCTTATAATACCGCTTAGTAGAGTGAAAAACGCCATCAAAATGTTTTGAATAGACAGGTATAGTACAGGAGGTTTGAAGAGACAGGATAAACAACGGATAGATAGCCTAGAATGACTTTAAACTTCACAGACACGTTTATCCGAGTGGCATCTCTCCGAAACCAGCCCAATACTTCTCCAGAAATAAATCGCTCTGCATTTAAATATCTCCGACGGAGTAAACGTTTCAACCACAATGGTGACAAACAGGCTTACCATTGATCCTGAAGCTACCTGCTTTCCATCGTAGTCAGGGACTCCTTCGCCTCTGGGAAATGAGACCTTGCTCTGCGGAATAAGCAGGCTGCATTTTACCTGTGGTCTCGTTTGCGCTCCCAAGAATCTTGGAACTACTACGTGCAGCTCAGGTAACACGCACAACCTACTTACAATGAAGCTCAAAAAGCCTATAATGATCATCTTAGAGATATTTTAATTGCTACCTCTCATCCGCACTTTTGGTGTTCTGCTCTTAAACAATCTCTGTTTGGGATTGACTCTAGCCTTCCTCCCTTGTCGTGCTCTGACGGCTTTGTATGATATAACTCTAAGAAGAAAGCTGATCTACTTGCCTCAATTTTTAATAAAAAGCAAAGCAGTGATGGAGTAGACTTACCTTCATATTACCTTACTACTATTAGACTGCATTATTTGGCTTTTAAGTCATCAGAACTTTTTTTTCCTTTGAATGACCTTGATTCATTTGGCGGATGGGATCCTTTGTTTTTTTTGCCCATTTTTATAAAAGAATTGCTCCATCATTGACCTCAATATTGGCTGTTATTTTTAGATTACTTATTCGTCGGAGTTTTTGTCCTGAATGCTGGCGTTCTGCAAATGTCACTCCGATCCCAAAAAGACTCTTCACCATCAATTCATTCGGATGAATATAGACGCATTTCCATCACACCGGCTCTGTCTAAAATATTTGAGCGTTTACTGGCCAAACGCATGATTCATTTTCTGAATAATAATAAATTTCTCCTGGAAAAACAGTTTGGTTTTCGAAAGTGTCTTAGTACTTCTGATGCTCTTCTTTTTTATCACCAATGACCTTCAAAGTTCTCTTGATGCTGGTCATAAATCTCGTCTTGTATCTTATTTATCGTGTTAATCATAAAGCACTTTTATTTAAAATTAGATCCCTTGGTAATGGTGGTCATTTCCACGAAACAGCGTGTTTCGGTTGATGGTTGTTTTAGCTATTATAGCTTTGTTAAATCTATTGTTCCCCAGAGTAGTGTCCTGGGCCCACTTTTCTATATTATTTATACCTCAGACATGTTTTCTGGGAGTAAGTCGAAAATAATTGTTTATGTTGACGATACAACTTTGTATGCTGAATTGCTTACTCTGGATATCAAGAGAATTTAATCCTGGTGTGATGTTTGGGGTATGAAACTTAATCCAAGTAAATCCAAAAGCCTTGTTATTTTTCAATTAAGGACCTCACAACCTCATCACCCTGACATCATTGTCAACCGCGTTGTGGTCCCTAATTGTTCTTCAATGAAATTTCTTGGTGTTAATTTTGATCCCAAGCTGACATTTTAGCTACACTTGCGCACTGTTGCGTCCTCAATTTCTCAAAAAGTTGGTTTGTTGCGTAAGTGCCGCCAGATCTACTCTACAGACAGAGTAGTTAGGAATTGTTTTTATTCCTTCCTTCTGCCTCATTTTGAATAATAATAATATAATAATAATAATAAGTATTTATAATGCGCCCTTCAGAACTGTTAGCTCTCTCCATCGGAGACAATTTGAAGCTCTATAACAGAGCTTTTAACCAGATTAGCTTTCTGCTACCCGATGTAAAGCTGAACCTTAGGCATCGTTGACTCGTTGGAGTCTTGAATCATTTCTTTAAAATTGTTTCCTAATCATCCACTCCACTGTCTGATGCCAGCTCCCTCACGGCCGGTTTGTGATACGCGCTACTCGTTAAGGCAGAATGACCGTGCTTGTTCGGTCGCTCGAGGGAATACGACGCAGTTCTGTCGATCTTTCCTTCCTACGGCCATCAGTCTGTGCAACACTGCCTCTAATGTTGTTAACACGGATAATTGTGATGTCTTTACAAGGCGAGTGAATGCCTTTTTTCTTTCTTGATTTTTTATGTTTTCTACTTTTAGCGATGTTGTGCCACTCGTTAGGGCCTGTAGGGTTTTTAGGTTCTGCCGTTTTGGCTGTTGCTTTCCAAATGGTCGCCTTCATTGACTTTGATAATAATAATAATAACTCACCGCGCTGGATCATTTCGACCTGTCTTTCGGCCTCCAAAGTAGACAAAAGCATCGAAGAGTCGGGAATCTCCAATACTGCACTTTAATCTGCCCCCTTGGGATGCGGACTAGTATGCATTGTTTCCCGAATCAACAATGTGTTCACAATAGAGCAAGAAGATAACTTATTCATACCTATCTGGGACGTCCCAGTTCTTCGATGTGCGAACGTTATCACGTGCACCATAGTCCACAGATATAAGATGCACACAGATCGTATCCTGGACTTTGAGGGTTTGCATCCACTGAACCACAAAAGAAATGTTGTATCGAGTTTTTTAGGATAGTCACTGCAGTGATGCCCAACTTCAATTGTAAAAGGAAATGCCTATCGAATCACTGTTCTCAGCCAAACACTTCCCGGAGCGTTTCGTCAACGCCGCAAGAAAACCACTCCAAACGACCTGAAAAAGGATCAGAACTAGAAAGGGGCAATTTACCAGTCGAACTATTCTCATTTCTGAGCCTCTCGGAAAAAGGACTTTTGTTCAAGTCAGAAAGTTTATAAGATATAAATCCTAAACTCAGTTGTGCCTCATTATCACCATTATGTTCCCTGAGCTACAAGTATTCCAAGACATATACATAAACACCTTTTAGTGACGTGGACAAGTTTATAAGATGTTAGGATGTGCATATTCATCTAGGTCTAATCAGCTCATATTAGTGAATATTTAAGTAAAAGTAATGAATTTCTCAACGAAACTACTTTATTGAGTCCCTGTCCAAGAACTTATCATTTAGATCGTTCCAAAACTTTAGGAATATATAGAAACTAATTATTTGGCTGTATTTGTTTCGAAAACAGCTAATCTGGGCGTTGATGCGCATCTCTCCAATAGTGTTTTTTTTGTCATAATGACAATGATGAGTTCCCAGTTTTGGCGTGTGCATTTTGCATCCATGTTTTTTTAGGCAGTGCTACCCAATTGATTTTGTGATGGTGTCCACTTTAAGTAATGCTTCTGGTAGTGTTTAGTTGTGGGAGAGTGCTTCGGATGGCGTTTAGTTGGTGGTATGATTATGGTGGTAATTAGTTAGTGGTATGCTTTGGTTGTCGTTTACGTGGTGGTGTACTTATGTTGTCGTGAATTGGGTAATGTTTAGTTGCTGGGCTGTTTTGATTGGCGTTTAGGAGATAGAGCATTCTCGGGTGAAGTTTTGTTAGTGGTGTGGTTAAGATAGCGTTGAGGATGTGGAGCGAGTCAGGTGAGGCGTTGTTGCCTGGGTGCTTCGAATGCTATTTAGGAGGTAGGGTGATTTAGGTAGTGTTTAGTTGGTGTGTTGATTTGGAAGTCGTGTAGAGAGAAAGCTCAGAGGCATGCGGTTCTTCTCGGCGCAGTTAAAAATGTCCCTTATTTCGAGAAGCGTTCTATTTCTAGGCAAGTTTACAACAGGCGGAAATGAGAGCGAGATTATGGTCGTTCTTATCTGGTGAGACGAAAATGTATGTCTTTCTCTCTCCCGCTTCAGTGGGAGCCGGAAGCTCGGGTCGAAGCTTCCTTGGTCGCACAGGAAGACACTTCTACAAAGAGTAACGTTCACTCATGGTTCTTTATACTACAGGTATCATCCCCTTTTGGCTACGAGCAAGGAAGCTTTCACTCCTATAGGCCCCCTAAATCCCACCCCTTTTTAAGAACCTTTTAAACAACTTTCTGTGTGATATTCACCATTGTTCTCCAACTTGAATAAATAATTAATACAATTCTCTTGACCTTCATCTATGATGTGGCGAAAGTTTGGTAGGGAAGCTGACGTTGCAAAACATATAGAAGATCATTATTTTCTAGAACTTATCTTGGCTCCCTGAAATTGACTTCAAAGACCTCGCGTCACAAGAGTATGAACATAAGCAGCAGACCAAATACTCTATACGATTCATTATTTACGATGTCCACTAGTGGATGGTGTGAAAAGTTCTTCTGTTCTCAATAAACGTTCGCAGTGGGTGGCTTGTTATGCATGGAGTTGTAGGCAAAGATTGTTTGATGCTGCTAGGCTGTTTAATATCTCCATGGATTATGGGACAACCGAGCAACCCAGATCATGTGCACCATTTTACCAGTTATTCTCCGTTGGATAGTATGAAATGTTTGAATGTAATTAAGGATTTGTTAGGGTGATAGAAATGCGTACAGAATGAAAAAAAATATATTCATGGTCTTCCTTGCTGTTTAACATATGGATGTGTGGATGTAGCGTACAATTCAGGTCATGTGGGTAAGGGAGGGTAAAGGAAGTAACGGGGATTAAGGGAGGTAAAGGGGGTTATCCTTGGAACAAATGAAGATATACCACACTATTTTGAAGAGACTGAAGTACTCCAGCATAAGTACATCTGAGCTGGAATATATTCAGTTGATCCTTGTCGACTATCCTATAGTTAGTTTTTTTTCTTTTGAGGGAGAAAATTTTAAGTATTTTCTTGTTATGGTGGGAGATGATCGAAACACCTGTAGGTAACACCAGTTCTGCTTGCAACAAATGGTAGGGCCAATGGTTGTGACCAAGACTTGATTTTATTTTGATTCACCTCCGAAACCAATGAGGCAGTGATTGCTTGGAGTGAATTTAGAGGACGTTCACTGTATATTTTTTACATGTATGGTTGCAAGGGAATAGTATGTATTTTGTGCTTTATTAGAAGAAATAATTAATTTAACGATATTAATTAATATGCGAAATATTTTAGTAACATAAAAAATGGCCTTATTCCTTTTAATAAGAATTAAATCGCTACAATTTGGTCTGACTTTGTACGTCTCACTCTAGGCCTGTGAAAAAACTAATTATATGTCAATTAATAATTATGTTTTTCACCGTATGTTAATTTTTAAACGCGAGAAGTAAATTAAACGGTATTTGAGTTTAGTGAAGTTAAGGGAAACGCGAGTAGAAAAACTTGCCGAGCAATGGAGAAGGTAGGCTTTGAAATGCTTCGGGGAAATGATCGAGATACATTAGCAGAGGTCTGTTACAATGAATACCAGCGAGAGATGAAGAATGCGTCTCAGAGGCAGGCTGGTAAAATGTCTAGTCTCCCGGCGTGGTCAGGAGCTTGACTAACTTATCACAACAATTTCTCTACAAGGAGGCTTTATTCATCCACAAATTAAGAGAATTTGGCCTGTCTCCTCTTGGAGAAGAATTTCGTTTCCATGAATGTTGCTTCCGGCTTTACGCAGTCAGGCGAAAGCTCGGCCATAAGTTTACCTTCGGCGCACCGGAAGGCCCGTGTGAGTGTGTCTACAAGTGCTATCGGAAAAAAACAGGGACCGGCGTCGCTCACACACCAATAGATACACAAAAACTTCTATTTCGGTTGATTAGGTTGTTAGGTTGCACTTTCCTAAATGGGAAAAAATAAAATTAAGCCATCTGAGTGATTTATAGTGAAGATAAGCTAACTCTAAATTGAGCTAGTAAAGATAAACCATATCTAAATGACTAATCTGACTGAGTAAAGGTTTACGTGTAAACTAGTAAAAATATTCTCCAATATTTCTTTTTTCTAATTTACGAGTAAATCTTTACTCCCTTAGTTTATAGATGGCTTATCTTTACTAACCTCATTTTCAAAAGTCCAAGTAAGTAGATGTAGCATTATAAAGTCACTACAACAATGAGTCATGAAACGCAAACAATCTAGGTCACCTAACTACTAGTAAAGATAATCCATCTTTGACCTAATAAGGAAGCGCTATCTTTTTCTTTTTAAGATGATTTATCTCTTCTTGGTCCCATTGATCAATAAATATTTTATCTCTATTGGTGTTTTGTTCGTGTCTCATCATAAGAGGAAAGTACCAAATTTTAACTTGTTGTGAGATTAACAATTTAACTACTTTTACTCAATAGAGAATTAGAGAAAACTAAATATGTAATCAATTCATTACTGAATTGGTACTAATGTGAGAAATAGAACAACAAGTTATACAAAAGTGAAACTAAATGTGGTAGGAAGTGTAACTAAATCAGTGATACTAAAATGAGATTAAATTGTTATTAAAGTGAGATTAAATGTGATGCTAAAATGTATAAATGTTGTACTATGTTAGTGCTAAAAGTTATATTAAACGTAACACTTAAGAGGTACTATACGTGATAATAAAGTGGTACTCAAGTAAAAATAAATTTGTTGCTAATCTAGCACTATTAGTGATACCAAAGGGGGTAAATAAAGTGACACTAAGGTGTTACCAAAATAGGAAGTAAAAGTGTTACAAAAGTAGTACAAAAGTAACAATAAAGTGGCTCGAAATTTTCTATTCAAGGGGTAATAAAATAGTCCCAAATTCGTACTGTGGTAAGAAATATGGTACTATAAGTGATACTAAAATTGGTATCCATAACCCTATATTTTAAGAACGAGATTTTTTGAAGGTTTGAATAAGATTTTTTCTTTTAGTTCGTTTGTCACCTAAGTAGATTTAATCTTTTTATCAGTTATTTCTAATAATTGCTTTATAAGAAGAAGAAGAAGAAGAAGAAGAAGAAGAAGAAGAAGAAGAAGAAGAAGAAGAAGAAGAACAAGAAGAAGAACAAGATAGAGATGAAGATGGAGATGAAGATGAAGATGAAAAAGAAGATGAAGATGAAGATGAAGATTAAGATGAAGATGAAGATGAAGAAAGGGGTGTTCAGGGTGCTAAAATAAAGAGTCTATAAAATGGATTACAAAAATGTGGTTAAGATTAGAAAATAAGGCCGTTGGCCATACCCCGCAGGGGTGCCTGTGTAACCAAGCTCTTCCTGTTAAGGAAGAGAACAGCAGCTTGTTAAATTAATAAATAAAGTGGCATCAATCTGGTAAAAAAGTGGTGATGAATATTGCACAAACGTGGTCTAAAGTAACTAGAGAAATGGTTCTCTTTCATTTTTTTTCATTTTTTTTTTCAAATGCTTTATTTTACTTATTTTCTTCATTTTATACTTTCACCCATTTTTGCACTTATCTCACTGACGTCAAACGTATCGCAAGTAATTTTTTGTGCTTTGCTTATTTTATTTGTTTAGGTTTATGACGTCACAGTAGCAGCCTACGCATGTTTTTCGGTTCTGAATTCCTGTTAACATTTCGCTTATCTGGGAAATTGATTTTGAATAATTGATCCATTGATATAGATTATAATAAAGTGGTAGCATTTTTTTACCAAATGCGGAGTGTTGGCGATACAAGTGCCCATCTCAATGTTCATAATGCGATGACACGAATGTTTTTAGGTGCCCGCAAATTAACCAGGAGAACAAACGACCATGGAATTTTTACGTCTGCCGCTTTGAAGGCAATAATAGTTCGATAATTGGCGGGAAAGGCCAAATGTGCGATGGTGTTTCCCTCAATAACGATTTGAACTGCTGGAGTCGATCCGTTTACTTGGAAAAGTAAACTCTGCGTTGTACAAGTCTGCTTCAGGAACATGTGATGCCTTCTCTCTGAACATCGGGATTAGAGCCTATCTATTCTTGTGCAAAACAATACTCTCTGCCACACAACAAGGACAGCGAAGCTGTTCTTGGATGCTGAAATAATTCAGGGGATGAACTGTTCTGCGCAGAACCCTGATTTAAACCCAAGAGAATTCTTATGTAAGATACTGAGAGAAGGTTATGGCTAGGAAACGGTGAATGGTGAAGATCTTTGGCAAAGATTTGGGATAAAATCACGGCCGAATAATGCGATAAAGTCCGGTGGCTGAAGATCTGCTGAAGCCATTCAGAACAAGGCCAGCATACTTATTAATATTTTTCTCAATTTTCTATGACATAATTATGTTTTTTTTCTAATTATGGCTACATTTATACTCATTGTTCCCTAGTTTTGGAGCATCCTTTCATCCAATACACTTATTATTATTTTTCTCAAATTTCTATGACATCATTATGTTGTTTTCTAATTATGGCTGCATTTACACTTATTGTTCTCTAGTTTGTGGACGCATCCCTCCATCCAATACACACACTTTCGTTAAACTTCTTTCTATTCGCTGTCCTATGAAAAGAAACATGGACACTCTCAGGCGCCCAATTCCCGAGAATATTCGGGAGAATTTGCATGTAAAATTAAACGAGTATTAACACTAAAATGTAGATTAGTATATTTTGTTTTCTAGTTTTGGACGGCACTGTATATTTTCCATACATCTTCACTTCGTCTATCCTCACCATTTTCTTCGCACACCCCTCCTCATAAACTTTACGATGAAGATGCCTACGTTGGTCTTCTCTTCTTAGCTTTGAGTATCAACAAACAAACCACACCAACTTCCTATCCCTTTGGGGGAGAGGGGGTAAGTAAGGCACCTCCCCTCAATGGTTGGGAATCAAGGTCCGGAAGGGAAGGAGACTGGGCGGGCGTGAGAGGATTCCTCAAGGTCACTCGCTGTCGTCACTCCTGTTTGACAGTACGGAGACAATCGGAGGTCGCGTCAATCGTCAAAGAGACGTCAGTCGCGAGATGGGTCACACGCGTTGCAGCTCACTGTCGACGGAATGGTGAAGTTGGGGTCGTGAACATTTAAACCAGTGACAGGGCTCAGGTCAGTGTCGAGGGAAGTTGGGGTTGTGAAATTTTAAGCGCAGTGATCTGATGTATGGAGGAAAATAAGGGAATAGGAATGGAGGGGGAACACAAGGATCCCCAGGAGGAAAGAGTGAATATTTTGTTTGTTTTATTTGCTTGTTTAGTTATTTGGGTATGTGTTTGTTTATTGTTAAATGAGGCACGTTAAGAAAGTGGTGAAGTTGGAGGAGGCGCAATTCTGTAGAGGGTAAATACGCGAGTAGGAGAAATATGAGCCTACTTCGGACGCTAAGGTCTGGCGCTTTGAGAAAAATGGGTCATTGAAAGGGAGAGAGTTAGAAAGATCAGCAGCCTCGTGGTCAGTTTGTAAAGATTGGAAGCCCCGAGGTCAGCGTGTCTCGTTTTTGTTCGCCAATCTTCCTTTATCCAGGACGATCCCCGACCGGATAATGAAATGGACATAAAAATCAGTATGACAATCGCTGGTGTGCCCGAGGGCACCAGAGGCCGGTCGTCTTTGGGGAGAGGTGTCAGGAAGTATTATGTTTTGACACCAAACAACGTTCAGGTGGAACATTCGTCGCCCCGGGGCAGAGGGAACTGTTCCGCGTCAGAGGTATGTGGATATAGATACTCATCGGCAGGATTCCTTAGAACAGAGTGTATGTATGTGTGTGTGTGCGTGTATTATGCTGTGAAGATGAGAGGGAAAAGATAGCAGGTTATAATTGTCTATGTGTGTGATGAGAAGTGTAAGATCTACCCACCCCAATACAGGGCTGAGCACAGCGCGTCCATCAATTGGAAGCCAAATCTTTAAGTGCGCTGACGTTTGTGTCCGCTCATGACGGGATCGAACCCGGTACCGTGACGTTGGGAGACGAACGCAAGATCCACTCGGCTAGCAAGAGCTCTAGGTCAGCAGTAAAGATCAAGATCAGAAGCCCCGATGTCAGCTTGTAAAGATCGAAACCCCCGACATTAGCTTGTAAAGATCAGAAGCCCCGATGTCAACTTGTAAAGATCGGAACCCCCGACATTAGCTTGTAAAGATCAGAAGCCCCGATGTCAGCTTGTAAAGAACGACCCCAGGGAAGTAATCAGGTCTTTTGCACGCAGAAAAGTAGTCATTGGAGCCAAACTCGTCTTCCTAATAATTACGCCCCGACACTCACGACCCCTCAAGTCCTTTCCTCTTGCGACCTGTAGGCGTTAGAGGTCATTGTTTATAGAGGTTCCAAAGCCTCTCTTCTGACAGGACATAGGGTAGCAGGTCAGGTCCTTAAGCCTAGACAAATGGTTGAGGGGATAGGGTATCCCCTCCACGGTGAGGGAGCTTAGGCCCGAAGTCAGCTTGCAAAGATCGGCAGACCCAATGCTGGTAAAGAGTAGATACTACGAGGAATGTCTCTTTCTAGGAGAGAGGCAAAATGACATTGAATATATCATCCATTTAAACAAACCATAAAAAATAGCAAGGATATCATTATTTGAGGACAACCTGTTCAAAAGTTTAGTCCAATTGATACTGACGAGCAAACCTCGCACAGAAAAAAATGGAAAAATGTCTTTCTTAATTTCTTGCTCGCTCTTACAAGTTCTAGTAACTTCTTACAAGTTCTTAAAGACTACAAAAATTCCCTCTAGAACGCTTAGTTCAAACAAGTTCTTTCCCTCACTTCGTCCCTTTAGTTATAACTTCTAGTACTTACAAGTACTTTCAGATAACACTTACCAAGCTACAGCTGATATATTGAGAATATGCACCCTGCCTGCCCCAACACATGCAAGAGAATTTGCTTCTATTCAGTAGCATCCAAAACTAAATAAAAAACTAGGTCTGCCGACCAAAATGTCGCGTACTCTGACTTATTATGATTTGTGACCTTACCACCTTCAAAACTTTCAAAAATTCCCGGACTAACCTTGGTATGACCTTGGCAATTATATCATTAAAAGTAAAATGTAAAACGACATAAGAGTTTCAAATTTCGTTAGAATCGGCCGAATAGTTACAATGTTATTACCAAAACAAAATAAAAGCAAAACGGGAAACGACGGACAGACATGTGAGATATAGTCGCACGCGACTAGAAACTCTAACGGAGAAGAAAATCAAGATAAGCTGCACTCAGATAATGGGGACAGCTGAGCTGTACAATGACAAAAAGGATCCTGGATGTAATGCCAGTGTATACATCGGACTTATGTACACTATTATGTCTACAAATGCTTCGGTCAATTTTCATAATACATGACTTGTTACAATTTTTTTAAAGGAATGCGATATACGTTTGTTCATAATTGGGAGGGAGAAATTAGGGGTTTTTTATTAGCTCTTTTTTTGTGGTGGAAAAACTAATGGATATGTTTAGGTGATGATTTACAACGCGTTTCGGGCGGCCTTTTAATTGAGGGTTTGCAGGGCGGGGGATGTACCGGCCGGTAGATACATTATTATTAGAATTAGCGGTTGTTACCTATTTCGAACAGAAATGCTTTTCTTGGTTCTGCATCCGCACGGTGGGGTGGGGGGCCGGATGCTGCTGTATTTTTCGTATTATTAGTGTCCATCAAACAACTGGCTTCAAGGGCATAAGTTGACGTATTGTCGGTGCAGCAGTGGTACAGACCCTGGTACTTCCACTAGCATGACAGGTAGAGCATGCGCCAGCATACTGCAGATGACATCTGGAAGAATGCGCTCTCCTAGCTCCAAAGCGCGAAGGAGATCTGTGGCAAGAAATTATTGTATTTTTAAAGAAAAGTAAAATGATTTTACTACACAATAAATACATTTAGTCCGAGGTTTCCTCTACCATTGCTACCGTTCTCCCATTGGTTATTCCGAGGTTTCCTCTACCATTGCTACCGTTCTCCCATTGGTTATTCCGAGGTTTCCTCTACCATTGCTACCGTTCTCCCATTGGTTATTCCGAGGTTTCCTCTACCATTGCTACCGTTCTCCCATTGGTTATGCCGAGGTTTCCTCTACCATTGCTACCGTTCTCCCATTGGTTATTCCGAGGTTTCTTTTACCATTGCTACCGTTCTCCCATTGGTTAAGTCCGCAGTGGGTTTCCTTTTCTCGAAGAATTCCTTCGATTTTGATGACATCTATGATTTGTTATCCTTTTTCAACTCCTTCATAGAGGGGTAAACTTTGCCATTGAGATGATTCTGTACTGACTTAAAATAGTGGCAATCACGTGGCAAAGTGTTTGGTGAATATGGAAGAAGAGGAAGAACTTCTAAACCAAAAGCAATTTTTTTGAAGGGGGTCAAACGGGCCACCTTTGTGGCGTGCATTGTCCTAAATAAGGAGAACTTCCTTCCGGTTGACCAGTGAAAGACGGTTTTTACTCAAGTTCTTCGCTTATATGTTGCAATTGCTGGAGAGTTAGGTCCGCCGCAGTAACTACATACAGCTCATAAAATGTTTTAGCAATACATCAAATTCTTAACAACCTAATGACTTATGCGCATTTTTCATTTCCCTCTCTTCATCACTTTCCACAGATCTCTCCTCAGTCATTTAGAGGGAGATAAAATCGTTGTTTTGTAGCGTTTGCGCGGCAATCTTTTTTAACTGGATCCGAGTAGGAACATGGAAGATGTGACTGATTATTTTTTTGTGCTCACCTCGTGCGGAATTAAAAGGCATAGAGAGCCGTGAATGCGAAAGTTTCCGGTAAATAGAAATTAAGGGAGATTGATGTGGAAGATAAGATGGCTGGTTATATCATAAGAAGGCATATGAAATTCTTTTCCAATTTAAAGTAAAGTTGAGGGATGGAGAGAACTGAAGGAAGAAATTAAAGGGTTTATGTTTGGACTAGAATAAAATCAAGTCGTCTGAGAAGTTTCACATTGGAGCATTTTAGCCAGAGCCATAAAATTGATACCCCATTAATTATGAATAGAGACTACTAGGCACAATTAGCTGAGCTCGATCTTTTCTCGTTAGAAACTAGGAGACTGTGCGTCCAACTGATTGAGGTGTCTTGAATTCTTTGAGGCTTCAAGAATATTGTTCAGAAGTTGTTTACTATTAGCCAGCATTGGAGTAGGAACCAAGGTTGGAAGCTTGAACTCCCACGGTTCAGGACTACCTTAATGGGAAACTTAACAGATATATAGAATATACGGGAGATGGAACGAGCTATTAGTAGAACTAGTAAATATATCCAGCGTTGAACTATTTCAGGCTAGAATTGACAAAATACTCTTTAATGTTCAGTAAATTTATATAGATAGATTATGTCATGTCTTTAAACATAACAGGTTCTTCTACTCTTTCCGTGACAGCTCCGGGGACATGGACCAGTGGAATGGGTAAGCGCCAAGCTATACAGCGGTATGTTATAGCTAAGATCTCAACAATACTATTTATACAATATCACGACAAGCACAAAATAAAACGCTCTCATACACACACATACACTCACATCTAGCTTTCTATTTCTCTTTATATTTCTTTCTCTATTTCTCTCCTCTTCTTCTTTCCTTGTCTCCTTCTATCTTTCTCCCCCTCGCTCCTTCTCTCTCCTTCCTTCTTTGTCGCCTTCTCTCTTTCTCTCCTTAGATCAACTGAAAGGGGTCCAGGCTAGGGCCACTAAGTTAATTCCATCATTTAGGCCCTTTTCAGCGCCGGCTTCAAGAATTGGAACTTTTCTCCCTGGAGAACTGCCGATTACGAGACCAGCTAGTAGAGACCTTTAAGATTTCAAGGAGCATTGGAAACGTTGACTGCAGGAAGATGTTTTATCTTGAAACAAATCCAACTCGTAATCACGGTTCCAGGCTGGATTTTCACCATTCCAGACTAGTATTTGCGCGCGCCTTTACTAGTATAAGATCTGCGGTACGTCAAATCATCTATCGGGTGAGTTGTTGAATGGTTCATCTATAGAACAGTTCAAATCTACTTCCTAATTGTGTCCTTTTTCATATCGCAATTAGGCATCTTTTACTGCTTCTTGTGGCCGCAAAAGCGGGTAGGAGAGGTGGGTGGGGAGAGCTTTCATTTGTGCTATGCTTTTTCTCATGCTGCATATTAAGGCTTTCCCAAAATAGTACCTTCTCGTTATGGTCAGAAATATCCTTTGATGTACTACTTTTCCTTGTGAATCTTCCTTTTTTTATCTCTTTTTTTATTCGCTTTTTCTCTCTTTATCCCAAAATAGTACCTCCTCGTTATGGTCAGCAATATCCTTTGAGGTACTACTTTTCCTTGTGAATCTTCCTTTTTTTATTTTTTTTTTATTCGCTTTTTCTCTCTTTATCCCAAAATAGTACCTCCTCGTTATGGTCAGCAATATCCTTTGAGGTACTACTTTTCCTTGTGAATCTTCCTTTTTTTATCTCTTTTTTATTCTCTTTTTCTCTCTTTATTTCTCTCTTGCTCTCTTTTTAACTTTATATATTTATTTTTCTCTCTTTGTATTTATATCTATCTACTTGTATTTCTCTTTCTCTCTATTATTTATTTCTCTTTCTTTTCTCTCTTTCTCTTTCTCTTTTAACTATATTTCTCCTTTTTTTCTCTCTATTTTTTCTAGCTTTTTCTCTTTTCTCTATTTTCCTCTCTTTTTTATCTCTTTCCTTGTTTTCTCTCTCCCTTCCTTTATTGTCTTTAATTGATTTGCAACAGTTATTAAGCAACGGAGTTTCTTCTACAAACAGTCTGGCTAAAAACAATAACGAATGAAATTTAAAAGAAGTCATAACAGATGATCTTCTTCTACTCTGCAATCAAACCATTATAAGGTCACCGAAAAAAAATAGTCACTTGGGACTGAAGCCTACCTAATAGCATGCAATAGCTCCACGAGCCTGGATAACAGCTGAGATTCGACGTGGTTTGGACTGGATAAGATTCCGGATATAGGGGACATCAATATTCAGCCACAATGGAATAAAAAAATTGGGAGTTGTCAATTCTGGAAGACAAGGATTGTAATGTTACGTTCTCATTTAAAATAAAGGGCAAACCGCAAAACCTGGTTGTCTAGCAACTCGATGTTGGCATAGTGATCCAAATTGTTTTTCACCTCAACCAAACGACCCATTTCCGCCTAATTGAAACTTCCCGGTACATTACAGAGCCTCCTCTAGCTTGAACCGCACCCTTGAAATCTTCATGAGGTCTACGATTAACGCGACGCCGAGCATCATTCAGAACCAGTCAGTAACCTGATTCTTTTGACCAGATAATTCATTTCCATTCCTCCAACTTCCACGTTGGTGTCTTTTGGCATACTGTAACCGTGTAGTTTTGGGGTCAGAAGTGAGCAAAGGGCTCTTGCATGCCCCTCTGCTCCTTATGTTCGTGCTATGCTGTTCCTTGAAGATTTTTCTTTCAGTAATGGCTGTGCCGAACTACCGGCGTTGACGTCTTGCAGCAATTTCTGCCTAAACAACATCAGCGGTTTGCCATCCCAACCTCTACCCCCTGCAGGAGATATATGGCAATATATTTTTCACACATTTTTACTAGTTTCAATTTCCCCGCTTTATTTACAGATCTCTCAATAGAAAGTTGTGTGATAGGCCTTCATTTATTTCAAGCAATTGCGAATTGATTTAAGTTTTTGTGTGTGTGTAGGGGGCAAAAGGGGTGTGTGGGTAGATAGACGAAAATGAAAAGTAGTTGAAAGAGAAAGTAGTGAAGGAAATTTGCAAAGAGATGCTCAGAGCCTGGTGATCAGGCCTATCGCTTTCAATATTTTTTCGTCGTGCGTTTACTTTATTGTTTTCGTTATAGTTTTTTTTTTATTATTATATCTTTCAAGCCATTTTTTTTTTAATAAAATTGCTGTTCTTGGGTATGTAATGCGCATTTGCTGTTGTTGTAATACATTACTTTAAGTTTGTGCTTAGTTTTTTTTCTTTTTTTTTGTAATGAGTGTGCTTTTTGTCATTTGTCTCTTCTTCCTCGAAGTCTTGATCGGTATATATATATATATATATATATATATATATATATATAAAGTACAGTAGCGTACGTGTTACTATAGGGATAAAACCACAGTAATAGAACTAATTCTATATGCGAAACCAGGTTTCGACGGAAACATCCGTCATCGTCAGTCTCTAGTGAACAAGTGAAATACAGAAGTTGCTTAACGTACAAACACACCAAATCAGTGACGCTAAGGTGGAAGATGCGAGAATGTGTCGGCATTTTTTTGAAACGGAAGTATGAATTTTTTGGTTATTAAGGTATTAGTATTGAATTGGCCGTCAGAAGTATTAAAGTTGGGAATTTCTTTTATAAGTGCCGATTGAATTAAGCGTTGATGTATTTAATTGTGAGACTTATAAACTATTTTAGCATTATCAATATCAATTTGATGATTTTCATTGGACATATGTAGAAATAAACTCGAGGAGAGGGCACCAAGTCGCATATCACAATTATGTTCATTCATTCTCTTGGAAAATCTGCTGTTTTCACCGATATATACTTCATTACATGATTTGCATGGAATAAAATAAACTCCGATTGATCTATTTTTAGATAGGCTATTTCTGAAGGTGCAATACACAAATTCTTGCTATTATTAAGAACTTTTCCCACCCTAAGAATTTAAAGCATTTATGATTTCTAATTTAGTGAATATTAAACAAAACGACGAACTTTATCGGACACCTGATACCTTTCATACATTTTTACTTTCCCAATTCTACCATTTTCTTTTCAGCTTTTTTTTTAATCATTTGTCAGAGAAAACCACGGCTTGTGCTGCCGTGCTGCTAGTTTAAATCTTTCCTCCTTTTCTCTCGTAAAAAAA
The DNA here is from genome assembly GCA_963969495.1 of Ceratothoa steindachneri. Lineage (NCBI taxonomy): Eukaryota > Metazoa > Arthropoda > Malacostraca > Isopoda > Cymothoidae > Ceratothoa > Ceratothoa steindachneri. Next base: position 200,616,132 of record OZ018318.1, on the reverse strand, counting down.
AACACATTTTGCTCATCCTAAGAGAGTAGGGCTAAGCTCCGCCCACATTCACTCTTAAGTCACGCCCTTGACATGTTTATGCCACGCCCACATCTTTACCAGACTACTTTAACGATTAGTGATTTTTTTTTTAATATGAAATTTTGACATTTTAAGAATGAAGTTTGGTTCATTTAAAATTAAGTTTTTATCATTTTAAAGACGGCGTTCAGCCCTATATAAAATTAAGATTGGCACATATTATACCAAGATATAACGAAAGATGATACATGGTGTGTTAAACACATATATGACGGGAAAGTAAATTTATTTATTTGAAAATATTTAATTCATAAAATAATATATATCATTACAAAAAAGACAAAATGGGGGATTAAGATAATTCCTATTTTTTAAAAGGTCTTATCTCTCTAATGCTGCCCATCATAGAACATTGACCTGCTCTAGCGAGATACAATTGGCATAAAAAAAGACGTCAATCTTTAATAGTATATTTGAATGAGGGTAGCAATTTCTTTGCGTTAAGTTTTGTACTGCCACGAATCACACATGCGGCTTAAATTTGGGCAAGGAATGCCAGTCTTTTAGGAAAGATATTTATTCAGGAGTAGCAGTAGGATTGAATGATGTGCATGTGGATTGAGTTTAGTAAAAATAATATCATTAATACGTTTATCAATCGTGTAAACTTCCCACTTCCAGGATACATCGTTCGGAGACCGATCGTCTACGTTCATGGGTGAAGTTGGTAAGCTTCTGCCAGTGCCGAAAATAACGTTTACTCTCATGATAAAATAATCTCCCATGCATTATAGCTGCTTCAGCAACCATGACTACCTGAATTGTGGATTACTATCTTCAATTAAGTGTAACTTCTAGAGAGATGAGGAATGATTTCCTGTTTATGTCACTTACGTGACTGGTTTGGCTTGTAGAGTAGAACTAACGGAGAGATCTTCCATAAAAACCTCTTTAGTACGTGCTATATAAGTGTATTCTGTAACCTATGAAGCTTCTGGTTTCATAGTGGAATGTTGGCTACCTTATTTATGGAGATAATTCCTTAACACCTGCATCTCCGACTAGTAGGCAGGCAGTGATACTGGTATGCGGCTTTTATTTAGGTATATATTTTAACAAGTACGGTTGGTTTCTTTTGGCATCTGTCGACGCTTTGTCTAGGACTCCTGAGAAAGATGCGATACATGTGAAACAGAACTCCTCAAAGATCAATCAACTAATCCCAGCTAAACGAAGTGTAGAACCCTGTTTCAACGATGAGCTTTGTGCTTTCATAATATAATTAAAAGTATTATGCGTTAATCAATTTACAGTATAGTTCGAAAGTCTTGGTACACCTCCATCCCAAATGTTTCTCCATTAATAAATCAGAAAGTATTAAAGTTAGTGCAATAGAATTTTGATATGCGGTTGATAGTGTATTGATGCATCAACACATAAATTTCCAAGTTAATTCATCCAAAAACAAATGAACTATAAACCCTTAATTACCTATGATTTATTAATGAAAAAACACTTGGGTTGGAGTGGTGCTAGACGAAATCCCGAAAGCCGAAATCCTGAATGCCGAAATCCCGAAGGCCAAAATCCTGAAAATCCAATATCCCGAAATTTCAAAATCCCGAAAGCCGAATTCCCCAAATTCCCAAATCCCCAAATCCCGAAAAGTCAAAATAACCTCGTTGTATCTTCCTGCATTGCCAGAGGTCACTCGCGTCGATATCATATTAAAATGAACCAACCACCCAACCAAACTCTTAAAATAAAAACCGAGTAAACATTAGGTCGAACTTTTCATTGTAAGGACATTTTGTGAAGCACTCTTCAAGAAGATGGAGGAAATTTGTGAAATTGTTCCTTCTCAAAAGAGACGTGATAAATTGAACGCACGCGGTTATTTATTGGTGAAAGATAAATCTGTGAACTCCCGTTACTATTGGTGCTGCGAAAGTCGAAAATCGCTTACTTGCAAAGGAAGACCAATAACTCTATTTTCAAATGAACAGCATTTGCTTGAAAAAATTGTTGACAATACCCACGCCCCCAATGCATGTGCGTCGCAGATTTCAAAAATCGTTGGCGAACTCAAGGCGCAGGCAAGTACTTCAATAAATTCGCCTTGTCAACTCATCCAATCCTGTACAACGTCAACTTCTCAAGAAATCGTCCCGTATTTGCCTTCAAATAACGCAATTCGCAAGAAAATTACCAGAGTTCGAGACGCTCAACAACCAAATGAACCAAGGAAGCTAAGTGATATAGAAGTTCTTCCAGAATTGCGAAAGACATTGAATCACCTTTTGCGATCTGTGATTTCCAATTTATTAACACTTTTATAGTTTACATAAATAAAGGCAATTTCTTTAGTCTTTTTAATTTCAGATTTTCAGTTTTTTAACATTTTTATAATTTTGCATAAATAAAGGCAATTTCTTTGTTTTTTTAAATTTCAGACCCCAGCTTTTGTAACAGAGTTATAATGTTCGAAATACTTATCCAGTTTAGATAGACATAACCAACGGTACGCCTAGGTGCATATTTTGGCCTTCGGGATTTGGGAATTTCGGGATCTCGGCTATCGGGCTAATTACACAAACCCAGGTTGGAGGGGTCCCGAGACTTTCGAACTATTATGTATACTGAAAGGTACATATAGATCCTTAAGTCCTAGCCCTAATCTTAATTTTAAGTCATAGAAGAGAAGGTTACTTAACATCTGCCTCTCAACTGTTGGCGTACTACCTGCTCTTGGTCCCCCTGCCTTTAACTGAAGGTACGTCCAACGACCGAGTGCCGGGCGGTATAACCCGGCCAACTCCACTGCCTTGTGGGAGCCCTTGGAAGGGCCAAGGCTTCAGGAGTAAACCTGGAGATAAAATCTGCACGGTGCTCCTGCATTAGGCGATAATCCAAGGAGAGACTTTTTTCGGTAGAGCACTGCAACTTAAATCTACTCCAGTCGTCCTGGATCATTTCCTTGCCACTGGACTCAGCAGGTGAAAGTGAAGATGGTGGACTAAAGAATGCACACCTACTTTCCACCTTGCACATCATCGTGCAAGTTATCACTCCATGCATTGTTCATTCATCCACACATTTTTGCAATACCCTATCCACAATGCTGCCATAGCCCGCCGTGCAAGACGACACCAACACATACAAGGACCCCGTATCTGTCATGTCTGTGGAAGAGGCTGTGCCAACCTTCGGGGACTCCGCAGCCATCAACGATCTCACCAAAGACGATAATCATCAAACTCAGACAGGTATGGAGTGACGTCGTCATCGGCAATGATGGACAACATTAAGCAAGTAAGCCATATTTTACCAATAAAACTTGATGGCATGGAGATTTTAGTAATAAGAACTTTACACTTCTTAAGTTACAAGCTAGTATGAGTGCAAATAAAAGGCAAAATGTATTAAAGTATACCAGGGCCTTCAAAAAGTTCCCGGCAAATATTTCCCAAAAGCATGAAAAGGCACGAAATAATTCGCTAATTAAACATGTCCATTCAGAAACATTCTTGCAGCATTCTGTAGAAACATGAGCATTTAAAAGCAAAATTCGTGAAAGTTACATCCTTTACAATTATACACCCTCATGAGCAACATGGAAAAGCATAAAATTGAAGTCAGATGCAATATTAAATTTTTAGTGAAACTGGATTGAAAGAAAAGTGATATTGTTGAAAATGTTTATGGAGAAACTGCTCCCAAGAAGACAACCCTTTATGAATGGATAAATCGCTTTTAAAATTGCTTGGAGGGAATCGAAGATGGCACTCGAGTTGGAAGACCTTCAACCTTCATCAATAATGAAAACATCAGTCGTGTGAGAGAACTAGTAGAGCAAGATCGTCGATATTGTGTCGAATTTATAGCTGGCAATCTAGCCATATCGGTGGAATCGACTCATTCAATTTCAAAAGAGCATCTACACTTGAGTAATCTCGATGGGGGCCAAAATTGTTGCAAGATCATCAGCTTGAAATGAGGGCCACTCTGTCAATCCAAACTTTAAACAAGTGGGATGCTAATCCAGACGAATTTTTGCAAAGAATTGTGACTGGCGATGAAACGTGGTTGTACCAGTATGATCTCGAAGACAAGAGGACAAACAGCAATTTAAGCAATGGTTGCCGAACGGAGCAAATGGGCCTATCAAGGAAAAAGCTGAAAGATCTGTCGCGAAGATTATGGCAACAATTTGGGATTTGGGGAGATTCTGAAGTTGTTTTGCTAATAGATTACCTAGAAAGACAAAGAACTGTGAATGCAATCTATTGTGAACGAATTCTAGAAAAATTACATCATGCAATTAAGAAAAAACGCCAAAGAAAACTTCATGACATTTTTGTGCCATCACGATAACGCTCTGGCTCATTCATCACGACTTGTAAGGGAAAAACTGAGAGACTTGAGATGGAAATTGCTCTCTCACCCTCTTTAAAGTCCAGACTTAGCTCCTTCTGACTTTTTCTATTCACAAATTTAAAGAAACACCTAAAGGGGACTCGTTTTTCATCATCAGAGGAGGAGAACAAAGCACCAACAACCTGGGTTCATTCAAATGATGTTCAATTCTACAGCCAAGGTTTAGAAGGCTGGAGGCACAGACTTCAAAAGTGCCGCAATACTGATGGTCATTATGTAGAAAAATAAAATTTGTACACTTTCAACTTTTCTTTTTATTACCTTTTCCTGGAACCTTTTGAATGACCCTATTAAAATGACCTATTAAAAATATACATATGTGGTAAACTTCTCAGTGTTTGGGTTAAACAACATAAGAACAATGTTCGATTAGGGTTTAAACGCAGTACTCTATTTGTACATATGGCCTCCCTAAATCACCAGAGAGATTGGGAAAGTGGTATAACATTAATAACATAGCATAATAATATAAAACAATAATGAAAACATAACATTAACACAATAAAATGACATTAATAGCATTAAGAAATTAACATAACATGATATCAATAACAAAATTAATAACATAATTGCATTACATTAATAACAACATTAATAAAAACAATATTACTAAAGTAGTAGCATAACATTAATAAGAAAAGCATAACAATTTTGCATAACATAACCTAATAGCAACATTAAAAACAATAAGATACCATTAATATCATAAAAAAGATATAAATAAATTAATTACAATAACAAAACATTAATAAAATAATAAAACATAAATATAACATAACATGAAAAACATAATAGCATAATATGATAACATAACATCAATAAAATAGCATTAATAACAATATTAGCATAACTTCAACAACCTAACATTACATTGCATAATGACAACATTAATAACAAAATAACAATATTAATAACATTATTTTATATAATATTGGAAAAATATCTGAAAATTCCCTATCTCACAAATGTGATACTAGATTTCGACGCGAAAAAGATATTTCGTAAATTAGAAGCGGAATGTAGGACTCACTTCTCCCATTTTGAATTATCCTATGTTGCAATATTTGCAGTGGCAAGTTTGCCTTTGCCATTCCTCCATGATGTGCAGTTATCGAGGGAGAAATTTTTCCATTAGCAAATTACCCGTGGCAATCTACCTCGCACGAAACTATGACCAGTCAGTTCTCCTGTACAAAGCTGATACGTGTTCAGATCAAAATAACTTCAGCAAAAAATACACAGTTTAATGTTAGGAAACAATCAGGAATATAAAGTAAATTATTAATGGTAGTAATATTATTCCTCCACCCGTCTTTTTTTACGCACATGGAAAAGGATTTAGTTGTCTTAATATCGAATAATCTAAAATTTTCTAAACAATGCACTGTAGCGCCGCTAGAGGTCAATAGGGATCAAGGGCACATACATAGCTGGGTATTTTTGAATATACAGTACATATCTGGTCTCTATACATGCAAAAGGACATTGTAATATTTGAATGCGTCCAGAGTCGAACGACAAAATTAATTCTTGAACTTAGAAAGAGATCGTACACAGAAAGACTGATTAACCTTAATTTAATTTTACTAAAAAATCGACATCTACGCTTCCAACTTACTGAACCTATTAAAATACAAAAGCAATCACTAATATAAAGTATGACTCAATGTGAGAGCTACCGAATGGCAACTAGAAATGACGGTTTAAAACTAATAAAAAGATTTAACACTCCTGTAGCACTAAATTTGTTTTCTTATAAAATAACAGATTTGGAATACCTTGCCTAGAAATAGCGTTGTTTAAAAATTGTATCGATAAATATTACTTTAAAATAGGATCGTGCATAAGTAAAGGTTGTAAAATTAATTCTTTATCCTTATCCTATGTTCCTTTACCTATCCTAAACATAGGATTTTCATGCTTTCTCTTCTCTTATGAGGTGTCATTGAATGGATCTTAGGGATTTTGAAGGGTCGTAATTCTGTAATTTTCTATTTTCTGGAAAAGGGCATTTTTTAAAGGTCGGGTTTGGCTTTATTCTTTGAAATTAATACCAACAAATTCAATACAATAGAGTTTCTTCCTTTTGAATATGGAATTTTAAGAATGGAAAATTTTCACTTCAAATTAGTTTTAGCCTTTAAAGATTGGATTTGGCTGTTATGTATATATATTTGTATTCTTTTAACTATGGCATTTGAACCTTTTAAAAATATAGCACTCCCTCTTTAAAAAAATTAATCTTTTAAAAATTGTAGTTTTGAACTTTAAAAATATATTGATCTAGTTATGAATCAAGAAATCCGCGTTAAATCAATGCCTGAAGTGTCTTACTTAAGTTTAAAGGTTTTCTATGTGTGTGTATGTATATATATATATATATATATATATATATATATATATATATATATATATATATATATATATATATATATATGTATTATTGATTAAATAATAATGAACATTTTCATATATATATATATATATATATATATATATATATATATATATATATATATATATATATATATATATATACGTATATACCTGTATGCATTATTAATTCAATATTAAGAATAATTTGTCATACATAAGCTCATGGACAAAAGTACTACGCACTCTATGGAATTATTCATACATATAATGTAATGAGACATTTGTGGCAAATGAATCCAGTAGGTATTTATTATATATTCATTTAGTTTAAATTATTTTAATACTTAGTTAAACCCCCTTTTGATTTAATTACAGCCTTAATTCTTCGTGTCATTGATTTTATCAAATTTTCACCAATTTATGACGCCTTCTTTCTTCACTCAGCTTGTAATATTTTGTACATTTCTGGAGGGAGGGGATTTGCAATTGTGGCGTTTCTTATTGGTTTTCCAAGCACTCCCCACAAGGGCCCTATGGGATTTAAGTTTAAGAGTGATTTCCATTTCACCAAGCTAATTCTTTGTGTGGTTAAATGTATAATATAAGGCTTGTGCTGTTGAAATATAGTACCATTTCTTGGTATTGTGAGGTGTAATTTATGAATATATTGCTCTAAAACTCATTGGAGCATTTGGTATAAGTTGTCTAGTTCTTTTCTCCCAGGCATTAAAATATCTCGGCTTGCCCTGATGAAGATATGCAACCACATACCATGATATAATCACCTGCATGGTTAACAGTTGGTACCATACAATCAGGGTGAAATGTCTATTCAACTCTTGGTCTCACAAATGTATACTTAGAAATGATGAAAATCTGCAACATTGTTACAAAAAAGTTAAATTTTTAAATAATTTTCTTCCAAGATATATTTAAATGAAATTACATATACTGTAAAACAACAATACAATCATTTTTATTACATACCTGATAATTGCTTTTATCTGACAAGATAATTTACGTGTGATCCTCACTGATGACGGATTTTTTCTGTTGACCTCAGATATCATTTGGCTTCTTTCTCACCTTCGATACTTCTAGCTCTTGATCTTTAATTATCCTTCTGGCTGTTCGAGGCGATATTTTTTAAAGTGAAACTTCATTGAACTCCCCAGAAAGTTCAGAAGATGTTTTTCTTCGATTCTGTAGTGAAGCCCACTTAATAGATCTGTCTTCTCTAGATGTTATAAGACGATTTCTGCCATTTTCTCTTCTGTGATACAAAGCTCTTGCTTGGTCTCTTGATATCGTTTTATAGTGGTTAGGTAATCATATTTTAAACATTTCTTTTAGCAATTCCTACATTTTATAGCCCATGGTTATGCAGAAGTTGGATTTGTGCTCTCTGTTCTTTTGTAATTTCTTTAGTTTTAGTCACATTACTTATTTATAATGATATTAAATACAAAATACTCTTAGTTATAAATTTAAGCTGAAAAAAAAAAGAATTGGCTCAATTCTGGTTTAAGAAAACATACCATTTTATTCATAAAATACCATTTAGTTAAATACCAAGGAATTCAAACTTATTAATAAAATATTCAAGCATATTAAAAAAAATACTATTATCATACATAATTATGAATTAAATTATCAATTCTAAAAAGTTTTATCGAATTTCTTAACTATACAAATCTACAGCCACCGCCAAAAGTTTTCGGACACCTCAGAAATTTTACAAAATTATATAAATGCAGAGTTGTAAAGACTTTATTTGCATACCAATACGAATATAACAGTGAAATGATGAGTAATAAATAGCACTAAGTTTTATATGCTAGAAACAATCAACCAAAATTAACCAAATACAAAATTAGTCAAAAAACATGTAACTTCAGCAACATATAACAGATAAACAGACGAAGCTCTGTGAAAATTACAGCAACGCCAAACTGATAGAGGAAGCTCAGTAGCGTGTCGAGAGTCCATTGGCAGTGATCAGAGCAGTGATTCTTCGAGGCACCCTCTCCACGAAGGTTCGACATCTGAGGGGTGCGATGCTGGCCCACTCCTCGTTGATGGTTGCCTTCAGTTGCTCGTTAGAGGCTAGCTGACGACGACGTCTTCTGGCCTCTTTCGGGGCCTGCGAGAGTTTTTTTAGTAGCATGAGGCATTGTTGTGCTGGAAAATCACATTCAGGGTATATCTAGGAAGTCTCGGTCGACGAGCAGCAAGTAATCTTTCAGGACAGCTTGACACTTCTCTAAATTCCTGGTTTCATCACAAGTGGTGAGACGCCCCTCCCTCATAAACCTGACAGACAGCCCCATAGCATTATAGAGCGGCCATCATGATTTACTGTTGGCACTATGCACTCTCGAGTCCACTGCTCTTTTTGCCTCCTGCGGACTCAAATGTTGCCTGGGATCAAGAACAACTGGAACGTGGACTCGTTGGACCATAGGACATGTCCCAAGTAATGCATGGTCCACTTGTGTTGATCACTTCTCCAAGCCAGTCGACGTCGCTTTTGCTGAAGGTGGAACAACGGATTCTGGAGGGCTTTAAGTGACTTCAGGCCTTGTGCAAGCAGCGTGCATCAGACTGTTCTGGCGGATATATTGACCTGACTTCCCTCAGTCCATTCATGTTGCAGGCGGAATGCGGTTTTCTTAAGATCGTGAAGGGCCATGCAACGTGGAGACCTGTTATCATGTTGCATACTGACCCTGGCTCGTCCAGAAAGAGTTGGACCATGGATGTTTGCCTTTTCCCGGATCCTCTTCAATACTTCTATAACACCGGAATGTGATCTGCCAACACTCCTGTCGATTTGTCGACAACCGAGACTCACCTCGTGCAGCCTGCGTATCAGACTACTTTCCTCCAGGGTATATTTGTGTTTTCGCCATTATCATATCATTGTCAGATCCTCTCGACATGTATTATCATATTAATCAACAAATATGATGTGTTATATAAACACATTTTGATTGTATCATACCGCATACTAATACCAGGATTTCAATAACATCGCCACTTTAGATATTTAAAAAAAATATATTATAATGAAACTTGTACTTTTATTTTGATTTCCATATGTATTAAACACATATATTCAAACTTGTACCAACATATTCATAGACAACCAAAAATAAGAAAAATTCCGTGTTCGAAACTTTTGGCCGCTTCTGTATGAAGGGTACTTTAGACTTCTGGCCAAATGTATATGAATGCATGTGTATTATCGATTAAATAATAAAGATAATTAGTATTGTGTTTATGTAAATGTGTATTTTTCTTGGCACGAGCATATGCGGCTATTTAGGGAACGTAAATAACAATTTTGTTTGTAGGAAATTACATATTATATAGTTTGCCTCTCCAGCACATATGTGGAGCGCAGCATTTTGTTTTTTGTCTTTTCATTACGACCATTAATGTGCGTGTTTGTGTGCCATTGTGTGTGTTCTTATGTAAGTTTTATTTAAATTAAAAAAGCAACGCTGTAAAGTTTGTAAGAAAATATCTGTAAAGAAAAGTGCGTCGATGGAGGAAGTAAAAATGTGTGGAAAGCTGTAAACCCGCAGATTCTCCGAAATGCATTGCAACCAGGAGAGCAGAAAAGTGGGCTCAGTTGAGGTAGATTGCCACGTAACCCTACAAACGTTAGCTGATAATAATAATTGCACATGCTAGTCATCTCCTTGTGCGAATGTATGTATATATGTTTGTTCGCACGTGTGTTGGTGTGCGAGAAAGTGGAATGAGTAGGAGAAACTATTTAGACTTCCTACCAACATATTTTTAAATTCGCCGAAGACCCCAGGCGAATGATGAAGGTCAAAATCCAAGCACGAGTGCAAAAAATTGCAACTCATGCAACGACCATTAATAATTTCTGTTTTCCCAAAGTCAAAAGTTTCGACTTGTATCTCAAAGCAACTCAAAAGAATTGATTCATTTAATCAAAATGAACGAACAAAACTTTAAAAATTAAACTTAAACGTAAATAAATTAAAACTTTATTATTATTCATGACCTATCTTTCAAATTTGTAAATTTCTTGAGTATCCAGATTGAGTATAGAAATTTATAGAGTATCTAAAAGGACCCTTTTTTCTCTTATATATATATATATATATATATATATATATATATATATATATATATATATATATATATATATATATATATATATATATATATATATACTAGACAAGTGACCCACCATCTACAAGATGGAATAAAAAAGATAGTTAGAAGAAAAGAAAGTTGCCAAAGGAAATAATTAAGACAAGACGAAATACACAATGGTCTTCAACAAAATTTGCATTCAAGAAAGATTGCTAACCAACTACACTACATATATGCAAAACCCACAGGAAAATGAAAGGCGGATTTCAAGTACTTTCGAACTTGTTTAGTTCATTATTAAGTTCGAAATTACTTGGAATCTGCCTTTCGTTTTCCTGTGGGATTTTTTGCATTTATTGCTCTACTCACACACTACTCTGTGAGCTTATATATATATATATATATATATATATATATATATATATATATATATATATATATATATATATATATATATATATATATATATATATATATATAATTATTATTATTTTTCATAAGTGATCTTTCAAATTTGTAGATTTCTTGTGGTGAGCATCTAGATAGAGTATATCTATGAAGTATCTGAAAGGACCTGTTAACTCTCGATACATCCACTGGGACATACAATTTATCTAGATTATTCTCAAGAGAATGGGAGCAATCATTGGTGTACGAAGCGATGAAAACATCGGATTTAATAATTTAACACTCAAGAATTCATATTTGAGACTATCGGTTGTAATTATTCTTGTATAAAATGCTACGAACATCGACTTTGAGGTTTCAACACTTGTGTAAGAGCGAGCTTGTTGCTTTAATACTTAGGTAAATTGGAATGTCGCCCTTGATGTTAGAATATGTATGTAAGAGCGAACGAGGAGTAAGGAGTACCGCAGGTTCGATTTGTCCATGGCACTATATTTTAGGAATCAAATTTTTTTTCCAACATATGACAAGAATTCGGATAAAAGTTTTTTCTTGCCTTTGGGCTAGAAAATATGCATGAATCTGAAAAAAAAAATAGACCGAGAGATATGCACTGGAAACATATCGGAACCTAGCCTTACCTCGACGAAGTTCACTGATAGTGAAATCGTTCGGGTGGCGTTTATAGCTCATGTAAGCTTAACGCTTTTGTATGAGGGCCGTCTCACACTCGACTGACCCCCACGGAAGCGGTCGTCGTGCAAAACGGCCAGACGTTCTAGGAATAGTAATCAGGCCCGCAGCGATGAGGTTGCCGGAGAAGAACTCAACAGCATCATCTACGTACCTAAACTCCTCTAGTGTGACAGATAAATCAGTCATTTCCTGATATACGAACCACCGCGGGTGTTCTAAGCACCACCAGGACGGTTTATCAAGTGGTAGCGGCTCAGAAAATGATGTTTGAAGGGAAAAGTGATCACAACCATGGAGGTCATCAACCACGTCCTAACCAAAATCAGGCTGTGCACCTGAGGAGCACAGGGGTAGATCAAGACAGGAAAATGAAATGGTTCTCGGTCAGTGATGCATAAACTCATCCACATTTAGGTCACCTATCTTCAACTCATGGATCAGGTCGGCAAGGACCTGACCCCTTAGATTGATGGCCACGACGCAGCGGAATTCCCCCGCGTCCAAGTCACCTAACGGTGGAATGTACGCGGAATTAACAGTATACCTCCTGAATACAGTTGCAGCTGCACAGCTCCTGCCTGAAAAGAGGTATCTAACGGAAAGAGAAGAACGGAGACATCATCTCGGGTGTAAATCGGGCATCCTCATGCCCAGCCTCCATTCCTTGGTGGTGGGGTTACTTTGCACTCATTGCGAACTACTTTATGAACAGTGGACAACACAAATCTGCGAACCAACCATAAGGTACGTGTAAGGCAAAATAAACACAGCCACCTGCTCATAAACACCACAACATGATGAAAAACAAACACATATTTGTAAAGTTTGCCAAATACAAGTGACTAGTATGATATATGATCATAAACATCACTAATATCATTAACAAACCACCACATGATTTAATGCATCGCCAGTTTCTGATAAAATACAAACGGAAATCAAATCTTGCAAAAAAACAAACAGAGCAACATATGTGTTCTTAATTCATTAATAAGCGTATGGTTGATTAATGATTTAAGTAAATGTAACAAATGAGATAAAACATACCTGTATCAACGAACACTGATTTGAATTACACAATATATTTGCAAAGTTGCGTGTAAGCGTGAACGAGCAAGTCCTTAAACGAGCAAGCGAGTGTGTGTGGGTGTAACACGATTTTCATGTTTTGAAGATGAAATGCAGATCAATTCCAGACTACTTCAGAAAGCAAAAATAACACATGTAATTTACTATTAAACGCAATTATTAGTTTGTTAGTTTATTATGATTATTAAATATGAAACACCAATGATTAATTAAATTTTTAAGTGCAGTAAGTAAACTCTACTACGCTACTTAGGGTCTACTTAGGATTACCTTATATTTATTCCTAAGTAGACCCTAAGTAGCTTTAATTTTCTCTAGTCTACTTAAGTAGACTATAGAAAACTAAACTTATAAGGGAAACTTATCCATTTTTTCATAAACTCAATCTTAGCCCATGGTCTCGTCAAGAGAATAACAAATACAATTAGAGAAATTCCTGTTTTCCCCAAAGGGATCACCCCCTCCCTAATAATTACAGACGCCTCCTTAGGTGTTCGAGCCCTCATGTTAAGAACAACTGTTCAAGACAATTGATTAGTCGAGGAAAAACAAATACCGTGAGCAAAAGACTTACTTTCAACACTCAAAAGACTTGGTCTCGAGACGCAAAAGACTTGCTTTCAACAAGCAAAAGTATCGATTCAATGCGCAAAAGTCTTGCTTTCAACACACAAAAGACTTGCTTTCAAAACTCTAAAGACTTATTCTTCTGCACTGCAGTTTGTACATTTGTACTAGTAGCTCTAGCATGTACAGATGATAAGGTGTTGGATTCCCACGTCTAATTGTAGGGTTTGAGTTCCGGCGTGGACGTAATAAAAAAACACGCTCGCTGGGGGCAACCGCCAATAAGGCGGTGCGTCGAGTATGTGGCATTTACGCAGACAGCTCGGCCCAAGTATATCGTCTTATACGTAACTGATCGCATCACCGCTGTCACTTCCTCCATCTCCTCTTCCGTCTCAGAACCTCCCGAAAGGCATTTCTATATTCACACACCCCTGCCTTGGAACCGGTGCCTCTCCTTAGGGCACGAAGAGGTCCCTGTCTTTTCACACTGGCATCCAACGGGTACTCTCTCCTGGTCATACTATAGCTAATCACACATCACTGTCTTTCCTCTCTCGTATTCACAGCAAAACACTCTTCTCGTCTATTCCAGGGAATCGTGCGGATGGGTAGTACTTGTAGTCGCATACTCCTGACGCGGGGTGAGTCCGTCTTCCCCTGGAGTGTCAGAGGTTCCTACCTGATCGCTTGTTGGTGTCAAAAACAAAGATAACAGACCTCTGCTGTCTTCGAGCTGAGAAGCGTTAGTCATGCTGATCTTTATGTTGGTTTTATTATCCGGTCGAGGCGATGGTTCTCGGCTTTAGTACGAGGGATCTCGTCCTTGAGCGAAACAGGGATGCGAAGCATAGTAGTGGTCCATTTTATTTAACAAGACCTGCCAAAGTGGTCCTCATACCACACTTCCCTGTCGTGGACCGGGTGGTTCTTCCTTGGGCCATTAAGGTTGTCTGCTTGGTGGTTGGTGGCAAAACACATCACTGCCTCTCCTGTTCATTCTCTGTCAAAGAGGACCCTCGGGCTTCCCAGTGGTTATCGTTCTGATCTTTATTATTATTATTATTATTATTATTATTATTATTATTATTATTATTATTATTATTATTATTATTATTATTATTATTATTATTATTATTATTATTATTATTATTATCGTTATTGTTATTATTATTATTGTTATTATTAATATTATCATTATTATTATACCACCAAAGGGACGTCGTCTACGATGACCGTTCCAATCTTTATGTGACTTTCACTGTAGCGCTTTGATAGGTTGGCGCAATTAAGTAAGTAACTAAGTAGATTTCTTATCTGTGGATATCAAGGTCGCGAGCGCCAAATACTACACAAGACTTTTCTTCACACTTTTCTCGGTCAATCTAGCTTACAGACATTTTCAAACTCACTTTTCCACACTTTTCAAACTTTCTCGCGATGCTCCTTTTGGTTTTCATTAAATATGTAAATGAAACAAATAATTAAAAAACACTTTTGTAAAATTATTTTTTCAAAAATTACGGTATTAATCATTCATCAAGTGTACAAATATATTATTTGTCTAAAAGCTCCTTCTTTATTCTCATTTGAAAGCTCGAAAAAGAGCAAAATATTTTACATTGTTTCTCTTAGTTTGCACTTAAAAGGAGGCAACTTTTAATATACATATTTAGAAGCAGTGTCATGTAGTTCACACCTGCTTTACTGTAGTGTCCATTTTGGCAAGTGCGTCCGAAAGAGGACAGTCATACTGACCCTCACTTATAGATTAACTTTTTTGTAGAACCAAAGCACAAATCTACAATAGAAATTGTATTAAAAGGTGACAAGCTTTTTTTTATGTATTAGTAATTTTTAAATATTTTAAGATAACAGAAGCAATTAATTGAGCCACAAGGATGAATTTGTTAAACCTTTATTATAAATCAAATTTGAACTAGAGCTTGACCTAAAAATATAAGCTCAAAGCCTATTTTGCCACTTTGTTACCAACTTCTCAAGATTTGGGGCAAATTATAGAAGGTAAGTACATCATTTATTTCAAAGTATTTAAAATTTTATCACATATTTTGATATTAACCTGCTAGAATTAGGACAGTAGAAGGCGATAACAGTAAAAATAAATAGGCTTATATCCAATAGCATTAAAAACTAAACTAATTTTTTGCAACCCATCCTCCCACAATTTGAATATTAAAATTTATGTTTTCCAGGATTTTATTATTACAAATGGTCCGTTAGAATTGGCCAAACTAGGTATACTCGGTGATTGACGGGAGTTCTCTACCTAGACGTCGAGAGCTCTCAAACTTCCTCAATGGATACCTTTGTAAATAGCCTATTGACATTGAAACTCCGCATTTTATTGTTACTTAAAATCTATCTTTACAACCTATTTAATAAAGCCACTTAACCTAACCTAACATATCTTAATCTAACGTAACCTAGCCAAACCTATCTTAACCTAACATAAATGGAATATAGCAATCCGGATATTTTTTTAATCATATTTAATATAATATTTTCTATTTCAAGTCGGATATATGGCGAGAATATTCAACCTTTCTTGTTTTTATTTATAAATTGAGCCCAATTGTCGAATTCCTATTTTCTAGATCGCCTTATTTTTATCTATGCAAGTGACTACAATAAGGATCTTTATAGTGAAAAAGGGCGAGATGGATTTCGAGAAGAGGAGGCGATGATCTTAGAGGAGAGGGCTGAGATAGAATATAATGACGTTACCATAACGGACCCTCAGTTTTT